>CM073770.1:79100246-79461158 GCA_037158775.1 Hetaerina titia
ATGAATTAGTGCTGAAGGATTTGGTCCAGGCCGGCTTCTCTCCGGAATCTCTCTTTTTGTAATTACAACCTCGTCTCCAGCTTTCAACCTCATTCAGGGATCATATGGATACTTTCGGATATAAATTCGCTTTTCATACTCGAAACGCCAATGAGGCCTCGTTAAGCATCGTATTCTTTGATATATATATATATATATATATATATATATATATATATATATATATATATATATATATATATATATGACACAAAAAGTACCTTTACGAAGTAGTCACGGTAGATAGAGGTCACTTAGATTAGTCAGTTGTTCTTACCGCCATATGAAGGATTCGGCCGGTATCGTCATGCAATTACGTATAATGCTTACAATATCCATTCAACTAAAATAGCCACCAGTAATCTATTAATTCATTTTCTTCTCGATTGTCTTTAGTTTCGATACACTTTACCTTGACCCAAAAATGCCTAAATCATATCTCTCTCCTCAGTCTAAAAAATATTTCTTTCGGAGATAATATTGCTACGGAGGCTATTCTTTCTAGTTTCTTATGCCTCTACTTAAGTTACGATAAAAATAGCAAATTATATTGCGAGTGATATTCTCGTAGGGTCTTAATTTTCGCCTAGAGATATTCAGGTTTGGTATTACTTCCGTTGAATGGAACCTAACTATATTTCTTTAGTTGACCGTGGACCAAGTCTTTCTCTCAACCCTTCTCTTTTTCTTAGTTTTCATTTTTCCCATAAAAAGCTGATACTCGAGGAGGAAAATGACGCCATATTTCTTTAGTTGAGCGTGGACCAAGTCTTTCTCTCAACCCTTCTATTTTTCTTTCTTTTCAATTTTCCCCATAAAAAACTGATACTCGAGGAAAAAAATGACTTACGCGCCACCTACAGGTACATACTCTTTGCTATCGCTGCTCTTTATCGATGTGCTGTTTTCCCGTGAAATACTATTAGTATGTCAAATAACGAGTAATTAACAAAATTGTCTTACTCTGCATTTCAGCCACCGTCTTTTTGCTTATCCCGCCCACCCACCGAATCCAACTTCTATGTTCGATTGAAAATCATTTTTACAGCCCACGTTCAATTTTTCATCTCCCGTTCATTCTAAATTTTCTCCGCGGTTATTAGCCCGGAATTCAACGGGGTAAGGTTGGATCTTAATGGTGAGTAATGAGCGCTGAAATGGTTATTAAAGTTTCGGTCGGGGGTGAACGTAGTCGCGAGTCTTTTTTGTTTGTCTGCGTACGTGTGTGCGTGGTGTGTGACTAACGCGCTGTTTATCACGCGCCTAGCCATTCTCCACGCTCTTAATAAATTCATATAAAATTAGCATACAAACGTCCCATTACGAATCTCTCCCCGAAACTTCTCAAAAGGGCTTTAGCGACGCCTAATATTCCACTTTGCCGAGATTTATTTGGGGCTCGTTTAATTTCATTGAACCCCCTTTACGCGGTGAAACTTCTTTCGAGGTTCGTATTACAGAGCATTCCCTCGCGTGTTTAATGCTGTGCAGAACTTTAGATGAGTTTTGCATCGGGGTCTCTTGTTTCGTTTCCGTGTAACTATTGTTTTTGCGAGCCCGCCGCTGCCGCTTCCGTCCCAATCGCTTCCCGCTCTTCCGTCTATTCTTTCGAATTTCGACTGCTCTACACACTCCTCTCTCTCTCGCTTCGTTTCCTTTCTTTTTTCGGAAATGAAATTTCCGTGCCTCATTTGGAGCTTTAGGCGTGGAATTGGATGCTGGAGAGCACTTCACCGAGTGCCATTATAGTATTTAATTTTCCACGAGTGTTTGTCGACAGTAAGTGCCTATATTATGAACATGCTGCCGACTCCCGAATTGAAGATATGTATTCGGCGAAGTATTTTCTATGGCACTGAATAAATTATTCAGTCTTGATGGCTCCTGGAGAATTCAAAATGTTAACTGTTCAAAAGAGTGATTTTGAAAACGGCCTCCGCTCTCCGTGTGCACGCAGTATTCATAACTATTAACTGGCGTCATCCCTACAACCAGAATACACCCGAGGCCAGGACGACCTCCGCCACACGTGCATGCGATGTCGCCTCTTGAAGTTAATTCTCTCGACTCTCCCCGTGAGTGCTAATATTCGCAGGCGCACTGCTTTTTGTTCCGTAATCCGCTTAAGTTGCATAGTCAGAGCCGTGTTGAAAGCGTGCAGTTCAACTGTTTTTTTCCCATAGTGTTTGGAATTTTAAGTGATGACTCAAGTGCATACGAAGTGTCTAGCAGAGTGGTTAAATGGCCATGCGTTCGTAACGAGCTATGTTTTGTTTAAGGCTACTTACACTCACTTTCGACCTAACTCTACTCATCCATACTCGTATATCTATATTTATTTGATGAGGTAAAATACGGCGTAGAGTTTCATTTTTCATTGACTCTTAAAATATCTGTTTTTTTTCTCTCCACATTTTTGTGAAGAAAGCGTTTTTCCTTGGAAGAGAATACTGACGTTGAGGTCATTGATACCATGTCCTTATTTTATGATTCTTTGATTTAATTCATCTAAGAATACCTACGTAATAATGGGAAATGAAAGAAAAAATTAACCCAAATATGTACCAATTGCTGTATGTTGCATTTTATAGGAAGCCGTTTAATTACCTTCCATGTAAGACGTTTGAATAATTTCCAGTAAGATGTAAATATATTTTTCATTCGATATACGTATTTTCATGAAAACGATAATAAGTTCAGGTAGCTTAGGCGCGGATAAGCCCAAAAGAAAGTAGCATCAACTCGAACCAAAATAACTTCGGTCCCGATGTGAATAACCTATAAAAATAACTTGATAATTTACTTTCTTTGGTGGATCCAAATTATCGGAATTGTACTGCACGCGTGTGTGTGGGGTCTAAAGGTCCCTAATTTAACTTTTACCTCATATATATATATATATATATATATATATATATATATATATATATATATATATATATTATATGTATGTGTATATATACATATATATTATATATGCATGTGTATATATATATACACATACATATATAATATATATATATATACTAGTATATATATTAGATAGTTTGTATGAGTAAAACTTTCTAGGTCCCAGTTCGGTGTCTCTTTTCATATCATATTTATTAAAGTCCGCGTTTCTCGATCACTTAGTCCGCAACTCGGACTATCGAATTTCATCGATTCACATTCATTCGTCAAGCTGGTACATTAATATTTGCTTCATTAGCAGCATTTAGAAAATACTGATCTGAAAAATAACAAAATATGCATTAATCCTACGTTGTTTTTACCCCAGATTGGTGAAATTTTAGTTCCTAAAACACTTTGATTCCAGAGCAGTTGTTTGCCTTTTTATGATAAATACGATGTACCTACGATCTGTGAATTTAAGCTGAAATGCGAATAAAATATTTAATCCTTTTAATTCCGTTCATCTGATTTCGTATCTCTCTTGATAAATTGAATTAATCATTTTGAAATGGGATTTCATCTTTTTAGACTCACTAATAGAGAAATTTTCCTGTAGAAGTAACCGTTGCTGGAGCATTGTCACATTTTGTTTATTTACAATTGTGTTTATTTTTTTAGAAGGAGTGTATTGTGTAAGATAAGTTTAAAAAAATAGAGGTCTCAAACTGACGTTTTTATAAATCAAACCACTTTGCTTTTCCACATAAACTTTTTATATTCACGACCCAGGTTTAGTTATAGCATAACATCATCAGGTCAAAAGTTAAACCTGGGTTGTGAAAAAAAAAAGTTAATGTGGAAAAGCAAAGTGCTTTGATTTATAAAAACGTCAGTATGAAGATTTTCCACCAAGTTACGCCAGAAACGTTTTTATTTAGAGGTTTCAAGTTAAACGCTCGAAGATGATTTTCATTCAAATATATTTTGTTTGTTTAGTTATTTTTATAATTAATTGATTATTATTAATTATTAAAGTAATAAATAATAAATTATTTATTTTTTAGTTAAGTTAATTTTATTATATATTAAGTTTAATAAATCAAAAATCAGTTGTTCTTCTTGGTTTATTTTTACTACCAGTCATATCTTTCGAGAAATGTAGAAGTTTTTAATAATTGTAAAAGTGTATATTTCATTCCATCCGGATAACAATTATATTTTCTTATCAGACTCTTAGGAGTTTGCTAAACTACAGTTTGTCACGGTAGTATTTGTTTAAAATTTTCCATGTTACTACCAAAGGCTGGTACCAAATTGGTTTCATACGGTTCCAAATTGGGTGAGATACGTATGTCTCAATGGCAGAATTCCGTTCGTTTTCATCGCCTTCCGATTTTGGTCCCAACAATTCCGTCGGTAGATAAGACATCATTCAACTTCGACAGAGATTCATAGTGCTCGAGGAGTGTAATAAAAGTGGATGTGCCCCATCTTATTGTTGCCGCACTTGGGAGTCTGCTGGTACCATACCCTTGATAAGCTCCCCGTTATTTCGGAGGGTATGTGCGTGCGTTTGCTTTGCTTGTGAAGGTAACGTTATGTCGGGAACCACTGATTTGAGCCATTTCCTCTCGGACTGCACGGTATTATTCACTGCCTCCGACACCTCCCTCCCCCAACCCCGATTCCTTTCACCGAGACCAACAGACCTACCCGAACTCGGTGGTCTGCAGTTATTACCCAAATCTCTTCGGATAAAGGCCACAATCAATCAGAACGCACAGCGGCATCGTTCCTCTGCCTCCTCATCCCCTCTCGCCCCACTCCCTTTTTTCATTACTTCTCCTCCCTTTTCCGTCCTCCCCCCCCTTCATCCTCCCCTTATGATCCATTTCTGGTTCAATCTCCATCCTCCCCTTTTTCCCTTCTTGCTCTTTCTCTTACTCTCCTCCTCTACCTTATCCTACCCCTCCCCAAAGTCTTCCGCATCCTCTCCTCGACTCCTGCGGTCCCAAAAATTCTAATATGCGTTTCCAACCGCGTATTCTCCGAAAGTCCCAGCGGAAAAAATCTTTTATTTTGCCCTTTTGCATGAGGACTCTGAAAGTTTTTCTCGTGCTGCATGGAATCTCTTGGTGGTTGGCTTTCAATGTTGATTGTATTGCTCTTTTATGAAGTTTATAGGGTTGCATAGTGGTGCGGCCCTGAAAATCCGGAGTCGAAATTTATTTACGGAATAATTTCAAGTCAATTTTCAAAGTTACTGTAGATTTTTTTCCATGTGGAATGTCTGTCAAACCTATTGTGGTCATCATTATTTTATGCGGACATATGTGGCTCCAGATATGTTTTTTTTTATTATTTACCAATAGTTAACGGGTGGAAGCGTATTAAAAACAGTAATTTAAGTAATGAAGCTGAATGATCGGGAACTATTTGCGTTCACAAGATATATTTGGTATTTCCAAATTCACTGAAGTCAGGTTTCTGAACGAAACAGTATCCCGATTGATCCAAGAATAACTAATCGAGTGACTTCTCGTTTTATTGTGGATCTTCAGTTGTTAGTTTCTTGCATTAAACCCATAAATAATAGATTAGTTCCCATGAGAGTCCAATTTAGCGTCGTCGTCAGAAACTGATAGAACATCATTTTCAAGGTGAAGGTTATGGTGTATCGATATTTTTAAATCTAGACTTCTTTGAAAATGGTGGCATCCCTCTATCGTGACACCCTCTTCTCGTCTTAATTTTCATATCTGTTGCAGTTTTTTTTAAATATCTAAAGCGGGACGTCAAAAATGCGCTATCTAATGCGCCGATCAGATCACAAATTTCATCTCTCTCGTCTTAATCACTGAGAGTAGGCGATAGCCGCATTTCCCAATTCCTTCTAAATGTCCCCACCCTCGTAGCGTATCATCTTCCCTGCTAGTCCTTACGGCACACCTTTTGCTCGCCATCTCCCCCTCTCTCTGTGGTGAACGGACAGGAAGATAGACGGTGGGGGGAGGGGCACGCGAGTAGCAGATGCGTCCCAAAAGACTTCATTTATAGTGCCTTTAACCAAACCGCCTTCACTCTCCCTCCATCTACCTATTCTGTCCCCTTCAAAGCGCGATCGTTCCAAAGCCCTCTCCGTCCTTTGGTTTTTATCCTCCCCCTATCCTCCACGAACATACGCGCCGTATCCCGCCCGTCCCCCTCGCCACCGCCCATCGCAACGTCTCCATCACGCAGTAACGCACGCGCGGGCGCGCACAAAACTGAAATATCGCTCCATTCCGGGGACGTCGATTACAGGTTGCGGCGGAGTTATGCGTGTACGGAACGACGTCGGGTAAGGGGAGGACGGCGGTCGGAGACGTGTGCGAAGCGTGAGGAGGAGAGAGAAATGGAAGGGATATGTGGGTAAGTGGTTTAATAGAGCCGTAGTGGTTTTAGCTTGAGCCGTTGTAGTAGGGAGAGAAGGATGTGGATGATAAGAAAGACTACGGTACAGTGAATATGTGTAGCGTAGTTAGTGCGCGGCCGTGATAGAGGCAGTACAGTGCAAGGATGGGGGGACATGGGGGGGGGATAAGAAGGACATGACTCGGAGCCGATGAGCCAAAAACTTTCGTTTAAGGACCAGTTGACCTAAAATTGGCTCTTAAACCAAGAGAAGCCGTTCATTAAAATGAGGAATTATTTCGTAATCATATTAAGCCACCTTTTATCCTCATCTATCGGAGATGATTCTTCCACAAGTCAATTATGATCCCTGGCTCCTCTAATTTTTTCATGTTTGTTTTTAGCGGAATCAACAATCCGCTTAGGTGGCCGCTAGGGGGTGTTGTATGAGGCTGCGTATGATATATTTTCTTTGATAACCTTTCATTGTGTCTTCTGGTAAAATTGTGGAGATTGATTCACGTTACATCAGTAAATATTCAATATTTTTTCCTCGAATTTAGCTAGGTAACAATGTTAAGGTAAATTGATGACGGCATCTGAGAGCTATTTCAAGTTATTTTAGGTTTCTGTTGTTCTACAATTTTTTTCCCTTCGATCTTGTTTTCCTCATCACTTCATAATTTCTACGTCCTTTTATAAATATATTCTCTTCCTTGCCCGCCCAACAAGCTTCCTTCATTTTACGATAGCCTTCATATCCTTATCCTTTCTCACTATTTCCCTCATCCATTTTGTCAATTATCTTCAGATTCTCTAAACTCCCCATTTCTTCCCTTTCTTTCAGCTCAATTTATTTTGACTCTCAGCGATTTATTTCTTCTCTCTCTTCCCTATTTATGCCTATCCTCATTTCTGAGGGACAAAGCTTTTGAACCGTGAACCTTCTTCGCTTTACATTCTCAAAGAATATTAATCTTTCCTTTAACCTCTTGAGTCAAGTGCTCAGATTACGTTTCCCACTTATTGTGAATGCTTCGTCCTAAATCTTTACCTTCTGTTCACACATCTTATCCCCGTATTCTTGTAAAATGTATCCCAATGTTGCACAAACACGCTTATCTTCAAAATTTCAAATTTTAAAACATGTTATAAATTTGAGGATTATCTTATTTTTGTCGTATTAGTGTAGTACAATTTCTATTTTTGCTCTTTCATGCTTTTTACTCATTTTTGGCTAAATGAAGCTGTAGTATTTTTTTTATTATCCACACCTTTTGGTTTTAAAATTCAAGGTGTTATGACCTTAACTGGTTACGCTTTAGAGAATCCGGTAAGTCATACTTTTTGTGAACTCTATTATAAAAATATTCTTGAAAAAATAAATATTAAAAAAAATAAAATTGTAGGAATGGGCCAACAAAATGAGATATGCCTGGAGTTATGCTATTCGAAACTACAATTTTTGCAAAAACATCAGTAACCGTGTTCTATAATTTCGCGCTTTGGTTAATTTAGAATTTAATCATGTCTTAACTTAGATCAAGTCGAGGACTTTACATCGTGCATGTAAAGTATCTACGCACTGTCGTATCTATACGCACATCGATAGCCTGTAATCTACAGACATGCCAACTCTCCCGATTTAAGCGGGAGACTCCCGATTTTTCCTTCTTACGTTCTTGATGAACTGTTCAAATTGTGTACTTAGCTTAACATGTTAATAAAGTGTGACATTCATTAAAAATTGGCAAAGTGTCATAAAGGGATTAAGGTGCCATGCAAATATTGTGGTAATTAAAAGTGATTACTTCGTGATACACTTCTAAAAATCTCCCGATTTTTCATTTTTGAAAGTTGGCATGTCCTCCCGATTTTTCATTTTTGAAAGTTGGCATGTCTGAATCTATCTCGTAATCCAAGAATTGTTGCCTTCAATTCCCAAAATATACGTACATGTATATTTTTAATCGTCGTGGTATCCGCTCTTCCATGGGTCTCCGCTGAAAATGTACACCGTGGTTACGATCCCACGAAGAGGACTTTATGAGGCGAGGCCTGGAGGAAGGCGACAAGTGTGAGTCGAAACATTGTGGGGGGGGGAGGTGGTGTGGGATTAGTTGGAGGCGTGGACGAG
The DNA here is from genome assembly GCA_037158775.1 of Hetaerina titia. NCBI lineage: Eukaryota > Metazoa > Arthropoda > Insecta > Odonata > Calopterygidae > Hetaerina > Hetaerina titia. The sequence continues at coordinate 79,108,708 of CM073770.1, forward strand.
ATGCGGCAGAGAATAATGGATGGCTGGTTTCACGGGGTGAGAAGGTTTGCGGATGGCCGGGTGGAAGGGCGCGTGGGAGGAGTTTCGGTTATCGTGGGCACGCGGTGGAAGGGTTCGGGGTATGGAAGAGTGGGTGTCTGGGGTGTTGTTGGTGAGTGGGAAGAGGGTGGTTCGGGGTTTCGTGCGTGCGTGCGCCGCGTTCACCGAATTGGATCCTATCAATTTCGTCTCCCTCCCCCTTCCACGATCCCTCGATGGCAATGAGGTTTACGTGGTCTGAGGAAAGCATCGCGCGTGATGCCCGACGGACGTTGGACTGTATCGCTCCCGGGCTTCGAGTCGAATTCCATATTCTGCAGTTGGTCGGGGTCACATTGATATTCTGTTGATTCCATCGTCTTGTCTCATGATGCTCAACCATAGATTCGGGGCGGCGATCAATATATGTCATTTAAATCGCTATTTCCTCAACCGTGACAGTTTTTAAGTATTTTCTATCAATCATCAGTTCCGAGGAGTACACATATGTTTTAAGAGGATGCTGAGATTTTAAGAAAGGTGCAGTTGTATAATAAATTAAGGAATTTTCATTTATGCAATACTGATAAAGTTCAATTACTCCTTTCTTTTTTGCGTTGATGCTTAATAATTTGTTTTTACGGAACTCTGTGACTATAATATTTAGAATCTACTTGCAATATTTTCTTAAATTTTTATAATTCAAGGATTTGTAGTTAAGACCTGTAGTTAAGTTAGGGATTGTAGTTGCGAGATTAAATTATAATTTTCATCCAGCATCGGCAGCTAGTAAAACTGGTCTTCTGGTCCTCATTTAATTTTTTAGCGATTATGTGTGGTATTTTACATACGTTTGTTACAAAAATAAGATTGAAAATCTTCTAATAGTTTGAATTTCGTTAAAAGAACCAATAGCGACCGTAAGTTAGCCAACTTACTCTTTAGGCAGGAAAATGAATTTTATCCTGTGTGACATGCAACCCAGCATACACTGGTGTAGTTACGGTTGTCGTCTTTTTAAAATTGTGGTATAGAAATTCGATGAGCGACTACCACCGCCTGCCTCCAAAATTCTCCTGTCAAATTCACTGGTATATTATTTTATAACATTAGTTCAGGCAAGAGAACTTCATTTTCATCACCATTTCCGTGTCATTACGCTAATACTGAAAGGGATTTAAAAGAACGCATGTTCCCAACTTAAAATACTAGCTCTTTGATATTGTACCGCTCTAAGTCATTTTTTTTCAAAAGAGTTGCTGATGTTAAAAGTAAAGACAGTGAGATGAAATAATGTACTCTAGGTACTCAATGGCAGTTGAATATAGTATTCTTACTTATTTGAAACTGATTCAAAAAAACATTATCCTTAAAGTTGCGTTGGATAGGGAATAATACAACTTTGAATAATTTTCATAAACTTCTTACAGTTGCTGTGTTTGCGAGGGACTCATTATTGAGATCGCCTCAAGGTCGTGATGTAGCAATGCTTAGTATCTTTCAAAGGGAAACATTTTAAAGCATGATGGAGTCAAAATGGCATTTTGAACTCTGTAGTTTCTTGTTCCAACATAATCTCTTCCTGAGTCTCTCGTATCTCGTGAACCCTCGTGTCTTCTTTCCTTATTACTCTTTCTCGAATCCACGATGAGAGGGAGCTCCGGACTCGAGTGCTTTCGCAGTTTGTTGCCCACTCGACGTGAGAATCTTTTCCGAGTAAATCTCACATGGCGTTGAGGTATGGCCTTACCGTTGGCAACCTTGAGTGTCGAATGTGTGATTTCATGTTTTCTGTCGTAATCTTAGATACACGCGAGGATAAGTTCCCATAGTGTGAATAGAAAAAGATGTGCCAACATAAATTAACACATGATATTTACACTCTAGGTTGTATCTCACTTACATGACTTAAGCTGGTGATGTTGCTAAATGACGTTTGAGAAAGCTTTATAGGATGTTTTTTAGCATGACTTCCTCAGTGGTAAAAATTTTAGCTAAAATTTCTCTCTTTTATATTTGTTAAATTTCCATTTCTTATAGGCGTTCTTGAGTGACAGTTGTAATCTCTACTAGACCGTTATTCATGCAGCTGAATCTTATGTGCAGATATACAGGGCCAAAGTTGCCTGAGCTTTAGAAAAAAAATTAAAACAACCTTATTTGACAAGGTTAGGGGTGATTTATTTCAGGAGGAAAATTTATTTGAAACGTCTGTAAAAATTTTCTTTTTAATAATGAATTATTTTCGTCCCCTCTGCACACAAGTTATGAATTGCCAAGGCACCTTACGTGGTCCCCTAATATCTTGCTATCTCTTCCCCTCTCTTTCTTCCCCTCAATGTCTCCCAACCTGAACGAGAGGCTTCTGGGGTTTCTCTCGGGCGTCTGCCTTTCCCCTATCCCATCCCCATCTACTATCGCCGATCCCCTCCGTTTCTTCCTAACCGGTCAATTTACTTCTACCCGCTGGGTGCGTCGCTTGCTCGAGGTCGCCATTTACCCTTTCAGGCCGAGACCGTTAACACCGAGCCGTCATTGGAACAAAATCATTAATGTAAACCTGCCGAAAGTCAGTCGTCAAAGATGAGGGCATCATTACAGGGCTTCGATTACGGTCCCGACTCCTGTTTCAAACGTCTCATTTTCAATTTTCTCAATTCATTGGTTTAGGAATGATGTATTTTTTCATTGTAGATGGTGTTAAAGATGATGTACTCTTTGCCGAAAATGAAATTATGCGTGTGTAGAAACAAAGGAACGTGTTTTTGCAGTAATCTCTCCTATTATGATATTAATCTCGACTTGATCAAATGGTAGAAGCTCCTACTTTGCAATAAACAACCTGGAAGGACTTCCAATGAATGGATTTCTCTGGCATCATCTTCATTCGTTTTCATGTCCGAAGTTTGATTGACAGCTGCCCTGCAACGGTCTTACGTTCTGGTTGCCATTTTACTCCTACATTCCACATTTATCATTGCACGTATTCCTTGTCCTTCAGTCTTCCTTGTGAGATCTTTCCTAACGTTTTGCCTCGTACAATGTTCTTAATGAATCCAATGTGTATATACGTAGTACCCAATTCATCTGGCACTTTTGACCTATTATTTTCTTCCGCTCTCTTCCATATATTCTCTCTTTTTTTCCTTCATCTATTCATTTAATCTTGAGCATCCACCTACTATTCCATGTTACGATGACTCCTCTTCCTGTCGGGTTTCCTATTCTAATGGTTAATGCTTCCGATCCATAGAATGTCAGAATACTCTACGAATGTTACTGTGTACTGCTTCACTGTTTATAAGTAACTTGAGGAGCTTATAAGGACCTTGAATTCCTCTGCGCTTTCATAACCTCATTTCACTCTATACAATGCTCCTTCCGAGATAGAAAAATGAAAACGCCTGTGATGGTTTCTCCTTTCTTGGTATTACGTCTCTCTTGCTTACTAAGAATTTAGTTTTCTTTTGCTTAAGTTTCAATATATGTCCTTTAACTTCTTGATTCATAGCGTACAAGAATATATCCAGGGTTCTGATATTACTCGTATGTTTTAGATCCGACATAATTCGTTAAACGGAACATGTATTATTTCCCGTTCTCCGTAATTCTTAGATCCTATTTCGTCGTGCATCTAGTAGTACTTCTTTCGGGTGTTTGTTAAATAGTTCTGGTAATAGGTCACATCTTCGTCGAACTTAATTTATTATTATTAAGTTCTATTTTAATTTCGTCTCTAATTTTTGGTTAAGGCACTTGATTTTTCTCTAATTTATACATTTTTTAATATTGATCTTCTGTGTGTTTAATCTCTTGATTAGTCTTATCTCTCAGTGTTGTCTCACTCAGTGTTTTCAAGGTCCTTTAAAAGGACGTGAATGTCACGTACAATGGCGTATACACGTATTATTCTTTCGACCATTATTTTTAGGCCAAATATAGCCTACCTATTCATTATGTTTTTCCTGAACCCGTATTGCTGTTTGATAGATTTTATTCCTGCTTTTACTTAATTTCCTTGATTAAACAGTTTTTCAGTAATAAATAAACTCTATCTCGTATTAATTATATCCGTAACTTTGTTAGTATTTTGAATAAATTGCCACTTGCTCAAGATTGCGCTTTGCATCTCTCTGTATTGTATCTCTGTGTCTGACGCAATGCCTGATTTACTTTTCTAAATTCTCCTGCAACCTTCCATTTGCATTATTACTGTCATTATTCCAAAGCAGAGGTATTTATCTTGACCTCTGCACGCTATTAAAATTTCTCCTTTTAATTTTTTTGTACCGGGTGTATTGTTTCTCTCTGCGTCTGTCACTACTCTGGCTCCTCTGTCAAATTCACTTCTTGATACACATGGGGCCCTTATTATAGTCTTTATTACTTATTATTCTCTGAACCAAACTTATTATTCTCTTTCACTAAACAATCTTCTAGCGGAGTTTCAGAGAAACAGTTTCTAAACGTATTTCTTGTCATTTTCCTTGTTTTTTTGGCTTTTCCAGTGTATCCTCATTCAATTCTATGATATTGTATTTCGGTATTCTTACTTCTCCCAAGTGGCTCTATAAAGTCTGTTTCGATGGTTCCGACCTTTTCGTTTTTATTTTTTCTCAGCAGCTTTTAATCTACATTTTCTTGGAACTTCTCATACTGAAATGCAACTTCGTTCTCTCGTTACGGAATGTGAAGGACTTTTTGACCTTCGTCTATTGGGTTTTTGTTTTATTTTCCTTCTTCTGGAAGCCCCCGTATATTCTCTGCTTCCTCACTTGCCCGGTATAGGTTCTCTGTTTTAAAAGTCGTCTCTCTACTACTTCTGTAATTTCCTTCTTCAAGTTAATTGTTTTTCCTTCGGTGTTATTGCCTTTTTCTCGTTTCAGTTGTTAGACATTGGTTGTGGTGAATCTTTCTGTAGCAGTTTCCCCTCAAGGCTCCACCTTAAACATCGGAGGTAACCCTTCGTAACCACTTTGCCCTGGTCACTATGTATATAGGCACTGCAGTAGTACAAAATTGTTTAACTTGGTTTAATAATGTTGGATGATTTCGTCTTGATTTGAACTCAGCTACTTTTACTTCGTAGAGGTTTTGAATATTATTTGAAAAAGAACAATGATTTCTGAATACTAATATGTTTTCCGTGAAACAGTAGAATTTTTCTTCTTCAATGAACGCGTTGATTTGGTACTTGGCTCTGACTTAAGCATAACCTATGCCTACAGGGTTCGTCCGGAAGATAAGTGTACTGATTTTTTCCGGATTTTTGACAAAAGGGGAGTCGTCCACTACGAATTTGTACCTGAACGACAAACTGTAAATGCTGCATTTTACGTCCGACAGGTCGTCATTTTAGCTCGACAGGCTTCGAAAACGAGTCGCCCGCGTCCGGCCAGCGATCAAAAACATCTGGCGGCTGCGTCACGACAATGCGCCGTCTCACACCGTGCTTGTCGTGTCGGACTTCTTGGCCAAGCACGGCGTGGCAACGCTGCCGCACCCGCCCTACAGCCCGGACTTGGCACTACCGGACTTCTTTCTGTTCCCGAAGATAAAGAGGAGTTTGAAAGGAACGCGATACGGGACTTTGGACGCCGTCAAAGAGGCCGTGACGACTTGTCTTCGAGAGGTTCCCGATGATGCCTTCGCGGGAGCGTATATCCCTTGAAGAATGTACTTGCTGTGGAACTCTTGGTAGAGTTCTTCTACTTACTCTTTTGTTGTGTTTTTTCTTACGAAATGCTCTAATTTTCTTTAATTTTTTCCGTCTACAAACTCTACAGTACGTTTAAACATTGTAATAAAAGTTTCCTTTCCTTTTGCTGAAAAGTAAAAAGTTCATTGAGTCCAAGGGATATCCATGCAGCATTATTAGTAACGTTGATGATTTTATGCTTCTCTAAATTTTTTTGCTGGAGGCATTTAAAATATTTTGCTCTTTAATTTTTTTAATTTCCTCCAGATTTTTAACATTGGTGAAAATTTAATTGCATTAAGTAGACCTCGATTTCGTATATATTCATAATAATAAATTTTCGGTGCATAAAAGTTTCGTGAAAAATATTAAAATAGGTCCCAAATTGTAAATTCAGAGTAGAGAAAAGTTGAGGAATTTACAAAATTTCTCTTCTTAAGGTTAATTTCTTTAGTTGCGCCATTACCAGACGGAAATGAGTTTTATATGCACCGCGTGATAAGCCCATCATTCCACGCGGTTCCTTTTTATTAGGCGTCCCCAAGACAACGCCTCCATCGCATCGGAAATGAAGCTCCCAGCCGTTCCTCAACTCCCGCGGACACACCCCTACATGGCTTAAGAGTCAGCTTTGGAGTCTGTTATTATCCTGACGAATGTGCCTCAGTTAGTTTTGGTTCAAATTTTCAATTTACTCTGCGTTTTCAGGATAATATTACTAAAGCTTTTGATAGTCATTTGTATTAAGTGCCTTAAAGTATTCGAATTTGTGGTGTAATTGAGAATTTATCTATGCATTTAACCAATTGTCGTTTAAGAATTTTAAAGATATGAAATCATGGTGTGCAATCGATAGTTTTCCCAGTCGGAGTCGCTCTTAAAAATGTTTAACCATCCCAGAATTGTGTTTACATTATGTTACATATTAGGTTCTCGATTAATCGATACATCGCGAGAGTCGACCTTATCCTCTTCTGCCTCTTCCTCGAGAAAATCCTTTCCGCCTCGGCCACTCGTCCCCCTGCACCCCACCCCTGTCCAACTCCCTTGCCGGGGAGTCCACCTTGCCACCGCCTCCATCATAGGAGGTCTCCCCCTTGCCATCCCTTCGCTAACCCTACCCGCTCACCAGCTCAACTCCAAAGTCGTTACGGGAGCCCGCCGCGCGACCCTTGCCCCTTTTCTATCCCTTTGAGTGGGATGAAATAGCGGAGAGCTGCTTTCTCTCCCCACTCCGCTCACGTACACCCCGGCACCCCTTAAAAAAAACTTCTTTCCCTCACTCCCTCCACATGCACCGAGCGCGGGCCGAACCCTCTTTCATTTCTCGCCTTTTATTTTTCGAGATGAGGTCAGCGTGTGTACGGTCCTCTTCCCCTTCTCAACTCCAGCCTTTCCGTGCGATCCTCCCCCGCCACCTTCTTTCCTAATCCTCTTCACTTCCTCCCAACCCTCTCTCTCTTACCTCTCCCTCCGGCAGAGGGGACGGGAGGTCCTGCTTTGCCGCCGAGCTATATCTTCCTCCTTCAACCGTGTCTCTCTTGCTTCAAGGAAAGGATTCCGGAGAGCCGTCCGCCGCTCTCTCGTCTGACGCAAGGCCTTGGCTCGAGTGCCGCCTTCGACTCCACTGCGGCACCGATCTCAGTCCGTCCCTCCCCCCCCCCGACCGCTCATACCCTCGCCTTCTCTCGCCCTCGGACACTCACTCATCCCTCCTCCCCGTCCCATCCACTCCTCCCTGGTAAGTCGGGCGATTGTGGCTATGCAAGCAGAGCTGCCATCTCCCTGGAAAACCTGGAATAGTCAGGGATTTTTATTTTGGTTCTGAAAAGCGGGAGAATAAGTCGCGAAATCTAGTAAAATCTCTGACAACGTTGTTTAGGTTCCTCCTTTCTTTAATCTCTTCGACAGAATAAGATATAGCGACGCTTTTGACTAATTTGACCTATATCACTTCGTCGGCGATAGATTATATTGGCTTTTTTAGTATTCCTCTGTGACTTCTTGGGCATTTTGAATCTCAGACACGATTTTACGATTCATTAAAAAAGTTAATACCTGTGAGCCTTTAGAATTTAAATAAAGAATTAATATTTTATCTAAGATAAATTCAAACGGGGTACAGCTGCAGTGGGGGTCGATTGTTGCAATTGACTCCTTAACGAACTTTACACCAAATGCAAGTAGATGAAAGATCACCATCCCCATTGACGTACTTCACAGTGTTGATACTACACATAATTTTTCTTGGCGCGATTAAAATATAATAACCACTAAATTAAGTCAAGGGCAAAAATCTTAACGAAAAAAAGATTTTAATTCATTCGCAATTAAATACAGCCAATGCTAGAACACATAAGATACGATTAAGGGCCAACCAATTACGCACTTTGAACCATGGTACCAATCTGATTCTGTTATCTATTGCAAATAAGGAAGATGCGTCCACTAAGATACCTTATTTGTTACAATTGACTCCAACAGTATTGTTAAAAAAAGTATCCTTTTTCACAAAGAAAAATAGAATACGTTCTTTTTAGCTACATTTACGAGTTCGTTTCGCTGAAGGCTAGCGAAATAGACGAAAAAGGACTTACTTCCACGGAATATCATCAGAATTACGATGGTCAGCATTTCAATCGCGAAATTTGTTTTTGGAATTATCGCAAAGGTTTATGATAGAAAATAGACTTAAATTTGTCTTTGTAATTGTCTTAATCACTTAATGTCCCGAGTTGAAATTACTATCCGTTTTCGCCTCATCCAAATATCTAGAACTGATAGCACAAGGAATGTGATGATTGGAACTGTTAGCGCGTGAAGAGCGTTCCTTTTTCCTATCACTATTTCTATCCGCTACGAATGAAGTAATAGTCTACTGTATCTGTATAATTTTTTCCTATAAATATTCATTACTCGTCGCGTAAATTCTGTTAAGATGTAGTATGTCTGAATATCCGCAATATCTCCCCTGATTTTTATTCCCAATCATTTTCAGAGCCAGGAAAAATGATCGAAATTCTCTTCTTTATTGAGTCCAGCATCGCAAATCACAGCAGTGTGCGTCGAGTCCGAAATGTGAATATAATGGCATCATACATTTTTCGGCATTTCTTTGCCTCGCCCTTGAACTTCTCTCCCGTTCCTCCCGCTCACAATCCCTCGCTTCGTCCTCGGACTCTTCTTCTGCCTCCTCTCTCGTCCACGGCTCCATGACCTCTTCCGTCCTAATCCCGGGAGCTATCCAGCATCCCTCTTCTGGGGAAGAAGTCCCGCCCTTTTCAACTCGTTTTTCTCGGAGGGAGAGAGAGGAGAGATACCGCCTTCCTCTCGCGCATTCCTTAGCCTCAGGACGTGTTGTGTGTCCTCAACGACTTCATTCCCGCCAGCTGTCCGCTGAAAAGGTTTTTTTAAATACGCGGGCATGAAATCGAAGGTCAGCCAGTGGTGCTGTTTTCTTCTCCCCCGCAGCCGACGGCTTCGTCTGTTAGGTGATGCGTGGGATAGATCGGTAGAAGATTCTTATCGGTGAATAAAATAGCTGGTCGTGGAATATTTTATTCGTCGTAGGCTATGGGAATCTGCAGCTAACCTTTTTAAAATTCAAATTACTCGATGTTGGTGTATTATAGGCGCCTTGTCTCTCAATTTAATGAAAAAAGGCAAATGGAAAAATTGATACCGTTCGTAGTCATCCTTTTACACACAGTCGGAGTTGAGTGTAACATTTTCTAAGTTAAAATAATGGCTAATGCATGATATCTGAATAAGTTTATCATAGGTCGATGAGGTGTAATCTTCATCTGTTACAGGATTGTTGGAATCGTCGTCGTTATGTGCCTTGTCATCCAAGAATATCCGTAAAATAGCATTTTTATTTTATCAACCACTGTCCCGAGAAGTTTCGTGACGATATATGCAAGCCATTGACGTACTTTTTTCAGCCATGGTGTTTCTGTTTTCCGCTTCCAGTAAAATAATTATTTTGAGTTTGCGGACTTCTTCTATTGATAAATAAAATAGAACTGATACGGTCTACTGCTCGATTGGAAAGGGGTATGATAGCTAAGCGAGTTAAGCGTTCGGCTATTGGCCAGAGGATCCCTTTTCTGTTGAGTTTTTGGGTATCCAAAACTTTACTCCGTCTACGTTATTACGATAAAGTATTTTCTTGGTTAATCGCAGGTGGCAAAAGAAAAGGAGGTGGTGTGCAAAAGTCATGCCGCAGGCTTACTGCAAGATAATCTCTGCCCTCACTTATCAGACCAATATTTGTGCTAATTTCTGTCATGTGTTATGCACTGTAATCTTAATGGATTAATTCTATCGGAAACTCTTCAATTTTTTATCTCATCTGTCGGAATAATATCGAGTTAATCGATTATGACACATTTGATTTGTTTGATAACCTTAGCTCATCCAAATCCTCTTACATCGACTGGAGGTGATCAACTCATCGATTGATGAGTTGATCACCTTCAGTCGTGTTTTTGCAGATTAATCCCCTGACGCGGGATTGATATAATGCGGCTCTGTCTCAATTTACTTCCTTTATAAAAAGTGATTTTCTTTGGGTTCAGTATCAGTGAACGCCTGGCGGTTGATACGCAGAAGTTACAGGAGAGTTAAAAGGGACGTGAGAAAATTGAGAAATCCGTTATCGACGGCAGCCTACTCTCTACCTAACTATTCGGCGATCGCTTCCCCAGTCTCTCTCACGATGGTCGGGCATGTCTGTGTAAGGTATTCTTCAAATCTATTCTGGTCGAAGTTTAGATTTCCTAATTAAAACATGAAAGTGCCCTAAAATCCATCACACAGATCCGCAAGCATCCAAGTGCTTGTACATATAATGGAGCTTTTTTTAAATTTTTTCATGAAGAAAATAATCCCGTTTATCCCATGTAAATTGGTAGCATGTGTTAACGGGCAGAAAGGCGACTTTTCCATTCGGGATTCACACAAATAATATCTCATACAAGTATATGCTTATTTTCCCTTGCATTATGTACGCGCTCTGTTTAGACAAAATTGTCAAATAATTTCTTGCTGGTTTTAATCCATGCACTGTTTTACTTCATAATATTTGTAAGTATTACCTTCCCATAACTTTTTGTATACATCTTTTGCTTGAAAACGTTAGTGTCTTAAAAAATAAGGACAGATGTTCTTAATTATTCCAAAAGCCTTAATTGCTCAAGCAAGCTGTGCTAAAAATAATTAAAAGTTAATTGGCCCCTCCTCGAATGAAGCCCATGAAGCAATCCTTTGTGAAATAACAATCAAAATGCACCTTTAATCGCTACATAATATTTTGTGCAATGAGATAATTGTGCCATTTTGACTTTCTAAATGAAGATAATAAACGGCATAACTCTTTTAAGTGGTAAATCATCGAAGGCCTAATGCGATTGTTGGCACGTACATCCATTTTCACGGTGTACCGATAATCTTGCGTATCAAAATTTTACTCTTTCTTTAGGCAGTCACATTGAATTTCTCCAATTCGCATTTCTTCAGTCCTGCTCAAACATTGTTTCTTAAATCGTTTTCGTTGGCTTCTCCTGTTCTTGCATCGGTATCTGTAAAAGAGGGGTACTTGTGTACGTGTGTGTGTGTGTCTACGTGCATGACGGAATTCAGATGAATTTAAATGCAGGTAGCGAATATGAGCGAGGTTCACCACCACAAAACAAGCTGCAGAAAAATCACGAATTACGGTTTCTCTTGGCGTTAGTTCAGGGAAGCCCGGCTGAAAAAAACGGCATGCGCGTGAAAATCACCTCTTCTCCATGGAGATGAAACGAGCGGATGCTACTGGTAGTCGCTGTAGTTTTTCTCTCCCTTTCCTTCTCCTCTTTTACTTCTTTCCTCCCTCGCTTCCTTCGCTCCTTTTTCCTTTCCTTCTCTCTATCTCTCTGTCACCACAGTGTTATTTTGCTAGTATTTATTTGTTCGGCATACCTATGAATATTTCGGCTTCAAAGAGACTTGCTTTTCTTCCAATTAGCGCTTCGCTCGCGGAGTTCATTTATCGTTACGTGAGTGTTTTCAAAGGCGATGGCTTGTTTTTGTCCCGGTAAAAATACAATTTTTTTTATCCTTTTGGTGGGCTATTCCCAGTTTGTGAGGATCGTGTCATAAGAGTTTTTCTCTCTCGCTTTTAATATTTGCTTTTCTGTTTCGGAACTGAAATTCGTGCTGATATACTATGTTATTATAAATTTCGATTTGAATCATAATTATAACTGTTTAAAAAGCTAATTGTATTCAAACCGAGAGACATATTTTGCATGTTGATTCCGTAAAAGAGTAATATATGAATCAGAACATCATCTGTTGAGCGTGACACATGATTATAAAAATGTTGGAGTATTGGAAATAAAGTGATATATTTACTTCAATTGTACTTGTTCGTGGATTCGATTAATTTTCGTTCTAAATGGAATTCGTATTTCTGTCATTAATGCTAATGTCAGTGCGTTTTTCTGTTTTATTTTTAGTTGAAAAGAATGAAACAGTTTTACACAAAACAGCAACAACACTCATCAACTTCTCATTCTCACTTTTGAAATTAGTCCATAAAGAGTACTCCATGAGGTTTTGTCTTAGGAGGTGTAAGGACATTTGACATTAAATATGGTGAAGGGATGAATTGGTTGAATAATGAAATAATTATGCAATTAATTATTGAAAATATTATCTCTACTTGGAGATGGTACCGTTAGTTAATTTAACAACTCGTAGGTTACCCAGACGAGATTGCGTAGGGTATATCAGATCTTTAAATAACATGAAATCCAGTTTGTTTCTGGGTTTACTCAAGCATTTCTCAAATGTTGGGAATTTTCCACGGGTATAGGTCCACATGGATTAGTGAATTGTTTAAAATAAGATAGGGTCTATTCGAAGATTTTGAGTGGGTTAGCGGTCTCAATTTTAAGCTTAACTTAATACGATGCTTTCCGTTGTATGTTTTTTTAAATTTGAGAAATAGCTATTTTTTAGGCGTCTACAAAAAATTGACTTGTTGATTTTGAAAGGGCTAAAATAATGGAAACAATATTTCCCGGTAGCAGGGAGCTCAGGTACTGAGATAAAGGTATGAAAAATATTCGCGTTTGATTCCAGTGTCCCCACAACCAGAGCAAATTATCCGTAAATATTCTAAAATAGTATTGTAAAATAATGTCGATTATCGTAGGATTTTTAACTTTTGCGCGTTGTATTCGTGCCATTCATTTTTGTTCGTAGTCATTATTTTCTTCATACGTATAATTTCTGGTGATGTATTATTTTCTGTGTGCCGTTTCATGTGTTTTTTTTTAACTGCTGTCTTCTCATTCTCATTTGGATGTAGCCGCGGATGGGTATTAATATGTATTTTGGGAATCCGAAGAGTATATGGCTTCTTCCTTTTTTTCCCTTGGCAGGCATTCATTCATACCCCTCGATATTTGGCCGCGTAATAACCTGCATAGCATATACTCGTGTACTCTTAAAGAGTCGCCACATGGATGCTGGTGGAGAGCTATTGCGACGGCATATTTTTGTTCCGACTGCCAAACTACAGAGAGATGTTTCTCGCAATCATCCGCATTGCACCCTCTCCCCCCCCTTCCTAGATGCGATGCAGGGAACACGTTGGCAATTTCCTCCGCAGCGATGAATGCTCTTGGTCCTAATAGTCCCTCCCCTCTCGGCTGGAGCGGGGGATTATGAGGAGAGGAGCGGAAATAAGTACCCTCTCCGCTATCCCACTCGTGGACGCGACGTCCCCCAGCCTGAAAGCAAAATCCCATTTTTGTGTGCGACCGAAATAAAGTCCTCGCTTATTTTAAATATTTTATATCCATTTCGCCTCGTCCCGCCTCCTTCTCTCATTTCTCGGTCACATACACACGCATTCGTCCCCTTCAGTCCCCTCCACCTCTTTTGTTGCGGGAGCGCGAAAGATGAGATCCTTGTTCCCGTTTTCCATTAACTTCGAATTTTCACTTGCGTGAAATTGATAACGTGTCTCCTTTACGTAAGGTACTTAACGTCTCTCTCTCTCTATCTCTCTCTTCTCTCCCAACCACCCCTTACGATCCTCCAGCTCTCTCCATGCCCGGCTCCTCGTTCCCTTCTCCCAATCGTCCCCTCTACTATCCCCGCCTCTCCCGTATCTTTCACCCCCAATTCCCACGACCCCTTTCCCCAATCCCAACTCGGCCCATTGCTCCGGTAACAATGCCATTTCGCGATCCTTGGTCGTCCGGTGGAATGGAGTGTGATATGATTATCGACGGAAATTTCAATGTTGCCGTGGAAACCCGCATTGTGGTCTGGTCGCCCCAACACCCTTCCCCCGTTTCGCTCCCTCTCCCTCCCTTCCCGATCCTCACTCTCCAAGGGTCCCTCCATCGCCCTTTCCTCTTCCTTGTGGTTTGCTGATCCTCCCCCTTTTGTCTTGTCCCCTCCTTCCCCGCCCAGCCTCCCTTTACCCATCCTCACCCGATTCTCATCTTTCCATATCCGTTCCGCTCTTCCTCCTTCGCCTCGTATATTTTTCATCGGATAGACCTCACCCATCGCAACCCGCCTCCAACAGCACCTTTCCCGAAACCTCCTTGTTCCAGGACGAAAGCGATCTCTCCTCCTCCTTTTTGTCTCCTTTTCTATCCGTTCCGAAAAGGAATGGGTCGTTGGGGGATGAAGATGAGAACGGAAAAAAGAGGGCCAAGAATGGATATTCGTAGTGCAGCAGGCCTGGATTCGATTTTCATCTGGGGTGGACTTTCGGTCCCCAGAATTCCACGTTTTCCATCTGCATGCCCCTTTGAGGGAAAGACACATGTAACGGCGGACCCCGAGTGCGGATGTTGAAGTTTTACCCTTGTTGCTGCAGTCCATTATCTCTGTAACCGTCCACGTACAAACTTCACCGCCGTCGAGTTTCATTTGCGTCATTTGCTCCTCTCCACTTCTTTCTCTCTCTCTCCACGCATACCCCATGACGTTTCTCTCCCTCTCTCTCTCCCTGCTCCCATTTCTCCTCGTTCCTATCGCACTCCATTTCCCCACCGATCGTCATTTCTCCCCATTGTAAATTTACATTTTTCTTTCTCGTCGCGCCGGTTGATCTCCTCCTCGTCGTCATCCCTGACGTGTTTGTTTCTACCATTTCGGGTCCATCGACTAACTGCGGTAAACTTTTTGTTCTATACCAGAATAATTTATGATTTTCCTGGCCGGTGAATGGCTTTAATACAGTTTATTGTAGATATTGTGATTCCTGGAGCACTCAGACCGAAAAGTCAAAATGTGCGTCTGCTCATAGGGAAAACCGCGCTTTTATAAACAGAATGATTAATCACCAATTCCATATCCGCGTTTATATGTGAGCCTTCAACGCTTTGATGACATTGATATCTCATTCCGCTAGTGCCATATCACTTTTCCCATTTCCTATGCTATAGAATTTTGGTTTCCATTTCAAGCGTGCATTATCACCATCATTTTTTTCCATTCCATGTGTTCACCTTCTGCATTAATGAACCTCCTAATTTTATCTTATATTAGTGTCCAGTTTATGGCCGTCATCATTGTATTTTTTCTTCACCTTTTTCTTCGATCATAAGCATGAAAATGATTTTATGTATGATAGCTTTTAATTATTCAAATCAGCGCTGTGCACCCAACAAAAGTGTAATTTGCCTTATGGTTACAGCGGATTAAAAAAAGCTTCTTCAGCTCCTTCCGGAAATAGAAAATAGCCCTTTGTCTGCTTGCATTGGGAGACTTTGATAGGTTTCCTGTAATAAATTAGAGACATATTGTGTTATATTGTTGATTCTGTGACTATGCTATTTTTAATAACATAAAATAACATTTAAGGCTATGCAATCAAACATGAATAGGCCATTTAACGGCGCCTAGTGCTATCTTAATTTTAAGGATTTTTGCCTAGAACCTATCCTTGTGTCACCATTGTTGGACTTGAAATGTTCTCTGCCACATTTTAAAATAAGAAGATATAATCTGCTTCATTAAAACGCTATGTCATGGCCAAAGGAGTATTTGAACCTCTGGTCTTCCAATTAGTTTGTGAGTGATGGCACTGATATTAATATAGAAAAAGCTAATGAGGGAAAAAACGAGTCGGTGGCGGTTTTACCTCTTTGCTAATCTTGAAAACATTTTTTATGACTTATAATTACGGTATTCACTGACTGATTTGACATATTTTGATCGAGTATTGCCGCATGGTTTTGATTTTTTGTTCTGGGTAAAATTTCTATTTGCTTTGAAAATGCTTGCAATGCAATTAATGACGAAAAAATAAATGTGTATCCTTGAGCCGTGTCACTTCAGAAGCATATTTCTGGCAAAAATAGCGGGATTAGAGTGAAGGAAGGAAAGTGGGCAAGTGATTTATCACCAAAGTTTCAATCCGATGATAAAATTTGTGTTCGCTTACTTGAATCACATTGGTTTCCCAAAACTTTCATAGATGAAAAATGTACTGGGATTCGATAAAAAAAATTATTGCTATTAGTTCGGAAGCATGATATTGCGTATAATGTATCTCTTCATCTTTAATGATGTCGTAGACTGACTTTGAATGATGACAAAAATAGGGCATGCTAACAACAAAGCTTTGAAAATGTATTTCTTTGCTTTAAGTAATATTTTTTTCCATGCATCCGTGGCGATAAAAGTCCTTTAAACTTAGGAACTTAGGATAGAAGCAGCAAGACAGATGGAAACTTTGCTACAGTAGAGGATAGATTATAAAATGGGTGAGTCTTGCTGTATATTAGCCAAGCTTACGTCTTCCACCTTCGAGTGCAGATTTTCTTAGTGGGTGTCTCTTTTGACTTGCAGATAAGAATGGAGGTCAGTTCTCAGAATAAATCTCCTCCCATCGGAATCTGAAAGTGGGTTTGCTACCTCCTAACTCTACCACCACATAATTTCACACTTATAAATTAAGAGGAGAGAGAAGTAAGGCATTAGCAGCATGGAAAGTCTAGACAGCGGATTTTTATGTAAAAAATCAACATTGGTAATATTATATTTATGTTTTAAAACTGCAAATGCCAAACATAAAACAATATTCAAGGCTCACACTAGAATCATTTCTTATCCTCAGAAATAGTAACTTGGTTTTCGGTTTCTGGAATCCACTTCAAAATAATCTGGAAACGAAATTGAGTTGGTGATAGTTATTATGCAAGTACTTTTGATTATTTTGCCATTAAGTTTGGGTCCTACTAGACAACGAACTTAAAATTAGAATTAGATCAAAAGAAAGTGTACAAAAATGAAAAATAAAATGTATATATATGAGGTTTCCTATTCTACATGTATAACATAATAGATAAGAAAATAGTATAAACAAAACAGTATACCTTGTTGTGATTAATTGAAACACTAAGGAATTTTTCGTCAAATTTTATTCTGAGATCCTCTTCATTAAATTAGTCGTAATGCACTAGGAGCCACGAGAGGGTAAACGCGAAACGAGATCAGCATTAGCGAGTAGTTATTGATTTAAGTTCTGAAAATTTGTAAGGGTCTACCAGTATCAAAAACCATGTGATTCCTTATCCTTTAATAAAATATTGCTGTTGGTGATAATGGGGTGGCCAGATAGTTGTAGCACATGTACTCAGAAGAGATTTTCTTGATGTAACGCAGTCTGCAATAGAAAATGGCTGGTAAATTGAAGAGTGACAGGACGTAACCTAGGTAGACGTAACCGTAACAGCTACAGCGTTAGCAAGGAAAGCAGTCGTCAGGTGTTAATAGCATTTAAAAGTAAAAGATTAGGTGAATATTTGGACGATAACCCGAAAGCATTTGGGTCATACAAGCATTTTAGTCAAACAAGAATTTTGGACATTTTATGTACGGGAGGTTCAGGTAAATTAGCCGAGAGTGCCATCCCTAAAAAGCAGCCGGAAAAAACGTACCACCGGTTAGAAAAAGCTCGTACACTAAACTACTTTTTTCATAGCGGTTTTAATAAACGCTCTCTGGAACAGTTCCATTCGTTACCCGATCGCTTCCATGACACTGTCTGAAATGGTAATCTCTTCTCTTGGGGTAATCACTTAAAGACATCAGCCTAAACAAATCTTCATTCCAGGTCAAATCCCTGATCGTGTACACAAAACAATGGCATCAGAAGTAGCTTCTAATGTGGAAATAATATTTAATGAATCTCTAAATGATTGTGCAGTGCCCAAGGACTGTAAAATAGCTTATATCACGCCCATATTGAAAAAATACGATAGAGTAGATCCCGAGTAATTACTGACCCATATCCCTGTGGCACGTGTTACGATAACTAAGGACATTTTCTGGGGAAACGGATTTTGAAATTTGCGGAATACCAAATAAAAAGTTAGTATTCATAAAAATGGTTCTTGGGGAATGTATTGAGAAGGTTAAAGAGCTTTGTTATTTTACGTTAGTCAGACCCCACCTAGATTTCGCTGCGGGTGTATAGGATCTTCATGATCTAGGCTTAATTTTGGAACTAGATCGAATGCAACGTATAGCAACTATATAGGTTTGTGAAAAGTTGGTTACAACAACGTAGCAGTGTCACAACACTTGTTGGAGGAATTAGGATGGGAGCTACTAGTTGACCGTAGGTTGAAGTATACGTTAAATTTACTGCTCAATTTGAGGCAGGTCACTTATCCGATAATGTAAAAGGCATACCACAGGTTCCGGTAGCGTTGGTAACGTATATATATTTTGTCGATATCCTGTATGATTTTAAAAAGACTCGTATTTATAACATTGTTCTCGAATGATTTGAATATATCCTGTTATTGAATATTCTCGTATGTTAAGTACCTTCTTTCGTGTGATTAACTTTGTTCGAGGACATGATCCAACTGATATTTGTGAAAAGGATGATTATAGTGATTGTGCATGCATGGGTGGTGACGTAACACCCCTAGCCACACGCCCCTGCGGTGCCTTGCGGGGTATTATACACAAGATGTAGATGAAGAGTCGAATAGCAGAAAAGTAAAAGCATGTAATGAATTCGCATGTGCACAAATGTATAGTTACAGCGAATCCATGATGAAACGAAATATATTCATTTTTCAACTCGGAGTGAGTACGATAAATACGCTGTGCAAATAAAAGAGGGAATAAATGGTTGTTTTCGAGAAATGGAGAAAGGAAATGTTCCTCCCCGCACTGATGGCGCGTCTTCCGGTTTCTGTTCAATTACTCCCTCTCTTCTCCCTCCCTGCCACCCTTCTCTCTATCTCTCCCTATTTCTTCCTCTCTCTCTCTCTATCTCCCATCCTCCGTTTTCTCCTCTTCCTTCTCTGCTTCCCTCCGGATGTCCATTTCTTCGAAATTCCAGGAGCCGTCCGCCGACCACTCTCGGGCTCGCCTGCGCCGTAGAATGCGTTCCCCGAGTTCCCGCTGGTCCATTTACCCGATGGGGTCGAAAAGGGGAAGTTTTAAAATGCACGCATGCCACACCCTTGGAGATAAAGGAGCGGCTAAATGGGCGCTTTAATGGCTTTGGCTTTTCGTGGAGCGTAGAAAAATTAGGCCAGCAATTTTTCCTACAAAAAGTTTCCTCGAGAATATTTTAATATTACTGAAGAAAATTTGTTTTATAAAAGATGTAAAAGCATGGATTTGAATGAGTTTATGCCTGAAAAATATTGAATAGCTTAAAATAGGTTTACAGGGGAAACTCGTTTTTGTGTGAATACGTAGGTATTAAATAATTTTTTTGTGGCATTCGTAAAAAGTTGGAAAAGAATGTACATATATTCTACTGTTTCAGGCTTCACTTCGTGGAAGTATTTAATATCCATACCAAAAAAAGGAAAGAAATATTTGTACTTTTCCACAGATTTTAGTAGATGGTACAACGCGTTTCACCGACTTGCGGCATCATCAGGTACCATCTAATAAAATCTGTGGAAAAGTACAAATATATCTTTCCTTTTTTTGGTATTGAGAATGTAAATATATCTGAGAATTAAAAAAAAGACTCGTCAGAGAGATTGATGCTCGAACGTGGGGCCTTCCAGCTATCTATAGTCTCTCAACAAATGAAGTTGTACGCTTTCTATAGTTTCAGGCTCAATGAAGAACAGTGGATATATACATTGTGTTTTATTATTTTAATGAAAATGAATTAGTAGCCTAGAGTGGATTTATTTTTAGTGTGTTTACACTTTTAAAATAGTCATTAGTTATTACTCAATGGCTTGTGAGTGATGAAACGTGTGTGACCTTCAGTACGTAATGACGCACCCTAAAGTAAAAGTCGCTTTATTCGATAGTTCTTGTTCCGTATTATGTTCTTTAGAAGTTTTATAACTTTATCAAAGCGCTTTCTATGGATCTATCCGATTACCCGAGGAAGATTACCTCTTTTACACTCATCGCTTTGGTTTTTGGTTGTTCAAAGCCATCGCCCATGATTTGAATCCCCCTGGATCCTCCGGCCAGTAGCGTCCCCAACCATAACACTAAAATGACCGTCAACTTGAAAATGACTCAACTTATCATCATATAATCCTTCTCTTTTGCTTTTAATAGGTTCGTTTATCTGTGGTTTGGGATATTTTAGCGATTTTATGTATCTCATTAGTCCTTTTCAATACTTTATCACTTATAGTTGTAACGTAAGAAGGGTGTATGAAGGAAATGTATGATGAAGTACTATATGCAGGAAGAGGCTTTGCTTGGGAAAGTTTATTTTTTATATTTGATGGCCGTTATTGGCGGTGCATTCGAAGCAATCCAATCATTACACCCAGCGACAACGATTCTCGATCATGCTTCGGGTGAAAATCTGGTTAGCACATTCAAAATTCCTATCACCCTACTCGAGCGCAGTTTGTCAATTTTTTCCTCGGAGGGACCACCCGATTCGCATGCCCTTTTAGAATATTTATGCAGGATCCCCCGGGGGAAAATCGCATCTCTTTGTGCAAACTGCACACGCCGGCGCAAACACCCCCCCCCGGGCCCCTTCCTCCGAGCTCCCACTGGTGAAATTATTTTAATCGCTTTGCCATCGATGCCGCTGTGTTTTTCCCGTGATTCATTACCCCTTCCCCCCTCCCGTCCAGTTTTCATGCACGGTCAGTGGTCGAACGCGAACGTTTGAACGTATATCCTAAATCTATTTCGTCGATCGCTTAGCGATAGACAGGTTGCCACGAGACGTCACGCCCCCCCCCTCGCCCTCCTGGCTTCTCCCGTCGCCGCTTCCGCTATGGGGAGCAATCTCTCCCCTCCCCTCTGCCAACCTACTCTCATTTGCCGCTGTGCACTCTTCACTCGTTTACTACTCGACGAGGAGGGGCCCTGGCTCCGGGATATCGATCACCCAAACGACATCTATGGGCTCATCTCCTCATGGTCACGCCTTTTAGTGCAATTTTTTTTTACGGTGGTGTAATTTATGGGTCGCAAATGACCCAAATGGGCATTATCTATTTGGAAAAAAGTAGTGGAGGCAAATGTAAGTGGACGGAAAAGAGTAGAGAGGAATATGCGGACATGTAAGTCCGTCGATTTCAATTTCCCTGCCTTGTGGAGGTTATTATTTTTTTTCAATCCGCTTGCGGATTTTGTTGAAATTTTGTGGCAGAGACAGCTCATAAGAAATCGGTCCGAAGAAAATAAATGTCTTTCATATGGATGCGAATTTTAGCTCCGGTGAAAATATCTCCTTTTACTCATAGAAGTATCTTGATGTATCTGTCTTATTTATGGTTCTGCATTAGTTTTTATGAGTAGCACATTACGCGTCAAGTAAGATTTCTTTTGATGAGAGTTGACGTGAAAGTTTTATTAAGAAGTCATCGTGTAAATTATAATCCCAGTTAGCTCTGTCGGATAGAAAATCCGTGGGTGTAGTGCAATCTCAATTTAATGTATTAAACGAAGTGTTCTTTCTCCGTTAAGAGATCCCATTTCGGGTGCGTGTAATTGAAACGGATGCATAATGTTCCCGAAAATACGCAGATAATTAATTAACGGTAAGCAATCACCATGCATTATGAATAATTACCTGGGATATGAGTTGTTTTCGACCAGCTCGTGATTACTGAAATAATGAATTACGAAGGTATTGATCAGTTTTTTGCGTGGGCTATTGCCATTTCTCTCCGCGTTCGCACATTCTAACTAGGTGACGCCTAATGAATCATTCATGAGCCGTAAAGGACTCCTTTTGAATATTTCAACGTATCCTCATGTTCCTCGGTCAGAATTTTTCCGGCTGGCTCTATGGGACGAAATCGACTTATGATCTAACTGTTTCGGAGTAAGTCGTCTTTACTGGATTGTGATTTTTTTATTTCTCAGATGATAGGCGTTATTCACCAATGCCGTGCAATAATCGTTGCGTGGTCTGAAGCAGAATGTGAAGTATTGTGCACAAACTATTTTAACGAAGTTATTGTTCCGCAAGAAACGCTAGTCTTTGATTCTTTCTTCGTGCTTAATGGATGGAACACTTATTATCATTTCATTGGAATGACTCCAACGCTATAATTGTCATAATTTTGTCGCCATATTAATGTATCTAATAATATCCAAGCATGACCTTCCCATCTTCCAATCTGATTCATTGCTCGTTAATGGAATCGTATGGAACTATGCTTCTCCGTTGCTTTCTGTCTCGCGAACCATCACTGGTTCCTTTCAATGCTGCAGTTTCGTGCAGCAACATTAGTCAATGTGCCATTTTACCCTCAACCGTATTTTTCTTCCCTTTATACCCTGGGTCCTTGCCGTATTGGCTTAATCTTGCCCTTTTGTTGTCCCCCTCGCCCCCTACCTCGTTCGCGATCTCGTTCAATCGCGTCCTCGTTTCCATTTTATGGGAAAATTCCCTCGAGTGGAATCCGCTAGCATTTAAAAATTTTATTTATTTTTTCCAAATCGAAAATCCATTTTATTCGTGTCACGGAGTAATCCGTCAGAGTTACAAATTGAAATAACTTGGGATGGATTTCGATCGGATTATGGGGAAATAGCTATTAGTAAAAGGGGAAACCATCAGATTTTATCTTTCAAGACGGTTCATAACTTATTGCCGGATTCATATGTACAGTATTCCTTGACGGACTGTTCTGAATGATAGGAGAGACAAATGTGTTTTGTCCTCTCGACTCCACCCTTCTTTGTCTCTTCTGATTCCTTATTCCTCCCCCCCTCTTAATAGTACAGGAGATGATCAACATTTTCCGTCCTCTTCGGATATTTCATTCCTGTCGAACCCTACATATTTTCTCACATTAATTATTGGACATCAGTATCACAACCTTTTCATCCCAACACTTCCTATTCTAGTCTTAGTTTCTAGTTTCATAGCAAAACATTTCGTTAATTTGAAAAGGAAGAACATTTTTTTTATGAGGGAATGGCTCTATTAATATAGTAAGCAGTCTGCAGGATATCAGTTATTGATGAATTATCGTAATCTCGCCGTCTCCAATGATGGTGCCTACAGAAGCACGTAGCTAAATGGCTAGCGCCATTCATAGGTAAGAATAATGTACATCGATATAGTTACATACTTAGAGTTTATTTCCGTGAGGCTTTTTATTTTTCCATTTTAAAGTGACAATCTGTTAAACTCCTACTTACAGAAAGAACAATGACCATAGAACTTGGAGGGTCAAAAAATTAAGAACAAAATGTGGCTACTTTTGATAATTTGAACTAGAGGAAGCGATTGCGTCTCGTTTTCCAATGCATTAAATCATCATACTGCCAGAATAAATGTGTTGTGTAATTTACATTTGTGATTGTTTTGTGCATTTTTAAATGCGTACGGACCCCCAAGGACACTAGGCATAGGAGAAGAACATTAGAAGTGATCAGCCTCTGGGAGCAACACGGTATTATTTTCTTGGAATGGTTTCACCTCCATTTGTATCTGACAGAAACGGTAACTGCGAAATACGTCTCCGTTCCCACGGGCATGCTATTCAGTCATTAAGAAATTTTTTTTTGTCCAAAAAATGAGTGTGATCGTGCCATCATTACTCTTCTTTGGAAAACAGTGGTGGCGGGATGGCAAAATTGGCAACGCTGCATTCTTCTACACCCTCTCTCCCCCGTAGTCGGCCCCTCCTTTCTATGTTACCTTTCCCGCGCTCCCCCTTCTCCTCCTCCATCTCTTCCTTCTCTCCTTCCACCCCTCATTTCACCCTCGCCGCCCATATCCCCTTCCCCGACACCAACCGCCGCCCGCACCGTCCCCTCTTCCCCGTGAACTTCCGTTCTCACACACACCCCATCCACCCCCCGCCGCCTCACTCCGCTCCCTTCCCCTTCCTTCCGTCCGTCTACCATCCCTCCACTCCCCGGCATTGTAAAACCCCGCCCCTCCCTCGTCGCTGTTCTCCCACAGCTGATCCAGATAATAATAAAAGGTCATCGTTCCCACACTCCTATTTCATTCCGGGGAGAGCGGAGGCCATCTACTACCTGCAATCACCACCGCCGCCCACCACCGCAGCCCACCCCCGCCAAAAAATAGGGAGATCTAGCGTTGGGATGGCGTCCGCTAGCCCTCTGCCGCACAGCTGAGGAACTTGACCCGGGACGGGAGCAGTTACACACCGCGGCGCGGCCAGGCGGTCCCGCGAAATTTAGTTTTTCCCACCGTCGTGGGTTCTTTGTTTCCATCCTCCTCTGCCACCCTCTATCTCCCCATCCTCCACCTCTCTTCTTTCCTTTCGTTCATTGTGTGCTCACCCGTGAACTCGAGGAAAATTTTCAGATTTTTTTTCATATGAGAATAACATTTTTCCGGGTCGCCGGAATGGTGGTTGAAAACTATGAGAATCTGAGGTGGTATATTGAGTCGGAAAAAAATGTGTTTTCATGCTTCTGAAGTGTAGCGTATGCCCGCAAAGATGTGTAATGGTTATCAAAGACCGTCCAACCTTTACTCCGTGAAATGTCTGACTAGCCTCGTCTTTCGTCCCACGAGAGTACTCTCCATTCCGCAGGCAACGCTGCACAAGTGGGTGAAAGCCTTCTCTCCCCTTTGGCGGCCGGAAACCACGCTGGAGTCATTTTAACTGCCTCGGTTTCTGTCCCTTGTGTCTACGCTAGTGTATTGAGGTGGTACTCCAACCTCACCGTTTCGTTAGTGTATTCAAGTCGGAGAAGGAAAATTTCGAGCGGAAGCGACCCTCAACCGAAATACCGCTGCGAAACTCAATTTTAAGTGAAGGAAACCTAGTTTTGTATCGTTTTGTTTGTGAGCACTAACCGGTTTTTAACCTGTTTCAAAATACATACTTTTAAAATAGGTTCAACATTTTTCTAAAATCCCAGCTATTGGTATCAACGTAAATATATCGTTAACGAGATAAATATGTTGCATAAAATGTTTAATTTGATATATTTTATTTGAAGGTATCCCTGAAAGTAATGTTATTTTTTTAAATTTTTGGATTCATAAGTAATAGATTTTAAAATTTTTAGGATTTTTGAGTTCAAAAAATATTTTCTGCTTAATTATACTGCTTCTTCTTATTAGCAATTCATTTTGGTATGTTCTCGTATGGACGTAATCTATTTTCTGTTGTCAATAACGTTTTTAATTCATTAAACATTATTACCAACAAATGTACTACGCAAAATTTACTCTATCTACTAACAATTTACTCTCTGACGAAAAGAATTTATTTTATATGTAAAATATATTATTTTATGTAAACTAGTACAGATAAAGTTTTCATAAAATAAACTCATACCGAGAACATATGAAACATCAAACACGAACGAAAAAAATTATTTGATTCGATTCTTTTAATTAAAATATGGTTATAATTTCAACCGTAGCTTTCAAAATTTGTTAATCAGATCGCCGTTACAAAATGGAAGATTGGAATGGTGTCTTTTATAAAGCATCCATCTTGTTTTCGATGAAGAACGTACCAAAATGTGTTTTTTAATCCTTTTCCGATCTTTCCTTTGGGACGGGAACAAAATCTCAGCTCCAAAAGCTGAACATTCGGGTGTTCGTCGACAAAAAAGCTATATGAAATGTTCTTCGAGGATGTTGACCTCTCTTTAAATGACACACGCCTATAAAATCCAAAAGAGCTTGCGAAACAGTCATTGCATTGTTTTACGTTTTGTTATTCGCTAAACCATCTTCCGCATTTTCGATGGAAAGGGACAGGCCGAACACTCCTTCTGCCGCACACGAAATTCAAGCCGTTCCTGTTCCATGATGACCGTCGATTTTATTCATCGCCGTCCCGACGAGCTGGCATTTGTGCAGACATTCATGAGTTGTCAGCGCCAGGTTCCTTGCCCGAAACAAAACGAAGGGCAATATTTGTCGGATATTCCGTTTTCACGTGTCTATGACAATTGTTGTTTCCACTCAAGCGCCGCTTGTGGGTGCGCGGCCTCGAATTTCCATGAAGGGGATTTTAAATGAGGAATAAATGCAAGAGTTGGTGAATATGGAAAGGAAGGGACATTGATTTTAGGAATGTATAAAGAAAAAGCAAGAAGGGAGGACGGCGGAGTGGGTGAGAAATCGCGGGAGGAAATCGAGAGAATAAAAGAAAACTAGGGAAAGGACTTATGTCAGGAAAAAAAATGAGGGCTGAGGAAGGAAGATGAGAAGGGAATGAGTTAAAAGGTAAAAGTAATTGGGCAGAAACCTTCGATAATTCTCCGGTAACTATCTAAAATTCGCATCTTATTCCCCTCTCCGTGGAGGACTCATTCAATGCTGCCTTACAATTAAAAAAATGGTTTGATTGGAACAGTTGAAGAAGTCTCAAGAGGTCAATATCCTCGAATATAGATCAATCCTCCTACAGAGTGGCTTTTAATTTCGGATAATATCACTTGGAGAACACATTCATTAATAGTTTGAAATAATTCTGAGATCGTGGCTGTTTTTCGTAGCATTTCCAAATATAATATTTGAACAGTGTACATTGAACATTGTGTAAGATGTTCTTCATGACCTATCTATTTTCTTCCTCCAATCGTATTAGGTATTCTAATCCGATTACTTAGGTTGAGTAGTCGGAATAGTTGTATTTGTCGAAATAAAAAAGAACAGGAAGGAGTCACAGAAGGCTAGATCTGGACTACCAGTATGAGGAAAATGGGGGAACACAGCTCACATTAATTTTTACAAGATAATCGCGGTTTCTAATATGTAATTTTTCTTTTACGAACATGTGGGTTGTACCCATTGAAATATTTGTGGTAGTACTCATAATATTATCGATCTTCTCTGGCAATTGTGTCCGCGGCGTGGATGTTTATTTCTGTAAGAGGAGTGACAGGAGCTTTGTATCCATCTTCCTTTGAAAATGTTTGCATTCTCCCTGCAAACATTTTTAACCATCTTCTATCTCTGATGTAGGGATGCACAGACTCTTCATTAGCATCCTGTAGCATTACTCAGGCCTCGGTTGGCGACTTGTTCAGGTGAATTCAAATTTGATGTAACTTCACGTGTTACCTCCGTAATGAGTCCGTTGGTGCAGTGAACGTTTCAAATTTCAATGGCTGCTGCTGACACAATGCTGGAATAAAATCGATGAAATCTGTACCGAAAATACAATGCACGTTAATGGAGCAATATGACATGAAATTTAATTTTTTAAAAAGAAATTATGCGAATAAAAACTAATGACAAAACATATGACAACTGTTACGCAGGCCTCCTATACGTTATGAAATTAATTGAAGGATTCTAAAGTACTGGACTTGACTGAAGACTGTAATGAATGGGATCATGTGAAGGAAAACAATAGAGTATAAGCAAGAATTATTAGCAGTAGTCTACATGGTTACGGAAGATTTACGATGGACCCAGTCACAAGGCATATCAGTCCTGACTAACGTAATGCTATGCATATAACTCCTGACTAACACGACAGAAAAATCCTTAAACCCTGTACTACATAAACAGGAAGCCTTTTTTAACCTTTGCATACTTTATACCCCACCATTAAGGGCAAGGATGAATTACAATAAATAGTTTCGTGAAATCTCAGCGCACATTGATGAGAATGTATGGAAAATTTGGCAGAGAAAGAAGAGCTGCAATTGACCAATCCCCGGATTATTATCCTAAAATGAAGGCATAAGTTGCACGGCAGTTGCACGGCATTTTTACGATATATTTTATTAATAAAATCAGTTCTTTGCGAATTTCACGACCTTCACACGTCAAGAATAAGTTGGCCAGGAGTAAATGCGATCACAGCTGGGATTCGAACTACGGTCATCGTTTGAGTGGCTGTTGCTTATTTAATTACCCCGCTGATCCGTTCTGGAAGGAAAGCGAAGTAAGGTCTGAAGGAGGGAAGGAGAGGAGAGGAGACAAGAGGGTGTGCGTGCGTACAAGGGCCGTTGCCATGGGGACAAGGGATTGGGTCAAATCGATATGGGGGAAGCGAGGGGTTAGGGGGGAAAGAGGGCAAGGCGGGGCAGACGGGCTGGCGCCGGAAGGATAGGCGCCGGGCGGGGGCGAGGTCGGGTGGGTTTTTTTTTAGGGGGAGGAGACCTCGTTTTGAAGTAGTTGGTTAGTTAGACAAAAGAATTCCATTTCATCGGAGTCTGGACGATGGGATCCATTATTACATCTCATTCTTGTCAATATTTACCATTTATGCCATCATCGTAGCGTCCTCGTTGGAAGAATTACCCCCTCCCCCCCCCCCGGACGGCTTCAATTGGTTGCCAACTGATGAAAGCTTTGATTAATGATGGAAAAGCCCTCGTACCAATGAGCATAGCACATTTTTTTTCTTTTCACCCCTTACCCTTTTCTCTCTACCTTGTATTATGCAGGGGAGTGTCCGGATGGAGAGGAAAAGTTTGACATTGTTTAAATCTGTCATTTTGCGGACGCGTAAATTTGCTATCTGGAAACGTAAATTGTTGCCGAATTTATTGTAGTAAAAACTTTTGTAAACAATTGCATGTCAATATCTAATGATTGTCCAGTTCCCCAAGTCATTTGAAAGTATTCCTAGTAAAAAAAAATCATTTTCCTCGTAACATCTTATGAGACCCACTCCGTGTTGCCTAGAGGCGAATCAAAACCAAATTAAATTAGCAACAATTCCTAATAGTTCTTTAAAAAAATGCTAATTATCATTGAGATATTATAAAAAGAATCATAAAGAAGCAATTTTCCACAATATCGCGCCTGAAACGTCTCTTTTTATCATAAAGAAGTTAGGATGGTTGGAGATGTCACTTTAACCTGACCTGATGATCACTTTGTAGGTCGAAACCTAGGTTGTGCTTAATAAAAACATGTGTGGAATAGCAAAGTATTTTCTTTTCCAGAATTAAGAAGTTCTTGAAATTAAGCGTACGAAAATAACGCAGTATGTACCAGCTGAAAAAATGCAAATTCCCTATTAGTTTCGTAGGAAATTCAATTGAATCGTCTAAATCTTTACGACATTTACTTATATGGTCCACAACGCCCGAGAGTAAAAACGTCATTTAGATTTTATTTCCTCTCTCTTATCCCTTCTCCTAAAAGGGCCATTTATTTTTTAAGAAGATAATTGAGGTTCGGAAATGATTTTCAGTTCGCCTCAAATAATGACCGACTTGCTTTTTTTTCTGACTAGCCTCATTTATGAACCCTTCCGCTTATTTTGCAGTGTGACCTTTTTCAGTTCCTCTAGTTAGCGTATTTCTAGACTGAGTCAAATGTTCAAATTATTGGAGAGATTGTGCAGACGCGAAAGAAATCCCATTCTGAAAAAAAAATATTTATAAAATGGTTCAGTGCGATCACTGGATCACGCTGAATTTTTCATAGCTATTTTTTCCCGAATTTCCCGAAACAGGCTAGACGTATATTTTGAAAAATTATCATTTCGGTCGATTATAACCAACCGTATATAGATCTTTTGGAATTAAATATCCTGCCATGTCTATTCGTTGCCATTTCTCTTGCGGAACTGGTGTCGAAAATGAAGTGTGTCAGTAACAAAATGCAAAATCGGTCATTTTCCCCCGTTTACATAGCGGTTCCTTGCACTGTTAATTTCAATTATTTTAAAGAATATTTTGCTTAATTTATTTGCGATAGTATGATATTTTATACATTCCCGGCAGAAGAATAGATCGAGTTTGGGTCTGATGAAGAATTGAAAAAAAATAGTGGACGGAAAGGATGACACACAAAGAAATATTAGGCGTCATAGCAGGAATAAGATGAGGGAATGAATGTGCTAAAGGCAGGACAAGTAAATGAATTAATTGTTGATTGGGTTGCTGAAGACTGTGACAGAAGGAGTAGAGAATGTTGTAAGAGCGAGATGGAGAAAAGGGGATTAGTAATCTGGACGGTATGAACGAAGGCAGGAAACATTCGAAGAATTAATTACTTGAATGCAAATGGTGTCTTATATTTTTCCGTAGTCTAAGAATGTTGAATTGTGAATGAAACCGCAGTATGTTTGACTTTCTTCCGAATTTCCACGGAAAACCTCTGATTGGTCGACTACTATAACTGTTAATTACAATTTCAGATACGTATATTCCTTTTGCGTTGGGGTCTGTGGTCGAGGGATATTTCATTTAGCGATTGACTTACTGTCTTATAAAAGACATAATTCCATTCCTTTGACATCTAAGCGTCGCATAAATTTTTATGTGGAGTGTGAGGTTTGCTATTGGTTTAACTGGGATTTCATGTTTAAATAAAAAGCACCCGTATGGGGAGTTAAAAAAATATATTGCTTTCGGGTGGCATCACCGTGACAATTTTCCATTACCGCAAGTAGCACTCTTCTGCTTTCGTAGTAATGGGCCCAGAGGCCTCTCGGGGAAACGGTGGAGTGTGTTCAGAGGGTTCGGCGGAGGTGGGAGCGTGGCGATGCTCCAACGAACAGAGTATTTGCACAGGAGAGGATGAGTCGTGAGCTCTCGGAGGCAGGAAATCGAGTTATTTTAGCGGGTGTGTTCTTCTATTTCTTTCGAAAGAGAGAGGGGTAGTGGTTTTATATTCTCCCCCGATCCTTCAATCCTCTCTCCCAAGTTTTCACTACTAAACTCTCATCCTCCTATCTCTCTCTCCCGCTCACTCTTCCTTTCCCATTCCGATTTTCGATAAGAAAATGAGACATTCTTTTTCTTTTACTCGTTATTCTCCTTTTGTTCCAGCCGTCCTCCCTTGCGCTACGTTTGTCGCTTCTCCTCCTCTTCGCTGTCGTTTCCTTTTCTCCATCCCCGATTCCTCCACGGTCCTTTTCTTTCCCACCCTCCTCCTCTCCATTTGAACACAGTACTGTCTCACATATCGCCTGCCTATTGCCGTTCGGGAAGCCCTCCCGCGGTGGTGGAATGAAATAGTGCATAATCTGGCGAATATTCGATGAAATGGACGGGAAGAAGTAAAACTTCTGCCCCGCGTGCGTTTTTCCTCCGCAGTAAAAATACCTATTCTGAAACACTCTTCAGTAAATCTAAATGTATTCTATAGAAGAATAGAGAAAATATAACAGTAAGTAAAACAAACGACGAAGTTGTAGGCATGCATGCCTGTAGTGGAGAATGAGGCTAGGTTTTTGGAATGCATTCGAAGGAGGCAGGATAAATAGTTCTGAAGATACCAGGAGGCTCTGAAGACGGTAATGGAGAGGAAAATGTTGGGAAAGCGTGGTTTAATGAAAGTACGCGTATTCTACCGTTTGGGAATTGGATGCAAATTTATTTTTTTTCTATCCTAAGAAAATAACAACGACTCTACAATAAGCCAGCTCCGCCTACTTCCTTCTTCCCTTCATTCTGTCCTACTTGCCTATTTTTTTTCACATCCCTTGATAGCGAGGTAGAGGAGAGGAAAAGAATTGGCATTTGTTATGGAATGAAAGCAGAAAGTATGCAGAGTTGAATAATGAGTTATATGTATTACAATATGGTAGTATGGGGTTTAAGGATATTTTATGTGATACTTAGAGTTCAGTAGTATGTAGTTCCAGGGTCCATCATAAACCTACCTAAGCCAGTGGACTACTACCAATATAAAAGTGCGATCGGATACTCCTGACGTGTATTGCCTGGATATTTGAATCACCAAAATTTAGGGTGTTTATCGACGTATATCGTTAATTTATTCATCCTTAATTAGGGATATAATGTTGAAATATTGTATGGTATCGGTGGTGTCGTTAATTAAGTCTGTAAAAAAAGAAATATGGGAGAAAATTCCATTGTAGCTTTATGCTGTCTCAATATAAACTAGGTCGTACGTTGACCTGAATTACTGACCGTAGACAACTGAATTGGAAAATATTTTTCGCCCTTAAATAGGTGTTAGGTGTTTATAAATCATTCTTTCGTGGCCATTTATCTAACCCAATTCTCTACTTAGCTTCGTGGTATATAAGATGCCGAAGTGCAGTTGGACATCCCATTATACAGGAAATTATTTTCTTCTTACTGTGCCCGGTTTATCACTATAATTTTTCCATTTAATATTTCAATCCGAAGAAAATTTTGCTGGCTTCCTTATCTTAACCAAGCAGGCCTGAGAAAAATTGAGCCTGGAAGTTAACTCTTACCCCGGCAAGCATTTGAAGCAGTGGAGGCTATTATACTAATGAGGTTACCATGGAGATTATCAGGGGCGTCTAGTAGCTCGGGCATTGATGAGTTTTTAGTTCATTTTCCGGGAAAAGCATTCTCATTTTTACCTAATTTCAATGGTAACGATCTAATTGCAATGGAAATGGATTGATAACTCGATAGCTGGCTTCTCTAGTACTTTCAGAATTCCATGAATTCGTGCAAAGGTTTATAGAGTAGGTTTCTAAGTGATTGCCCTTGTGTAATTTTTATTTTTAATTGAAAACTAATAATCCCGAACTTATGGTCAGCATTTAATTCCGAGGAAAGAGTTATCACTATTTCATGTTTGTCACATTAACATTCATAATAGCCCGGAATGACCTTACTCTGAGGATATGGCAATTATATATTTATGCCCAGTTAAGACGCCATTGATATGACGCATCTGCTTTTTATTTATGACCTTTTAATGTTATAGAAGAGCGATAGAAGAAGTAGAAAACCCTGTGATGGATGAAACAGACAACGAAAGAAATGAAATCGAACACATTTTTAAACAAATAATAGAAGAGTTGGTGGGAGATACGATTGAGAAAATACGCGGAACAATCTCACGGATGGTGACCATTTATTGTGATGATAAGTTAGTGAGCGTACTTGAGAATAAATACCGTTCTACCTCGTTCAAATTTATTTGAGTTTGATTTGATTGATTTGGAGGATTTACTTTATGTCAATGGCAGGCTTTGAAGTCTATGATCCTGATTAGGATCCTTCGATTCATAAAATACATTACAATCGCCTCCGTTTTAACAAAGGCCTAGCCGTATTTTTTCAATCTCGCTTTCTATTGATCTGAATGTTCTTGCTGAAGTGGAGATCTATTAAAATGTTGAGCTCTCACCTTCGGAATCTAGCAGTATCGCAATGATATTAGCTTATATGACAAACGAGAAATCATCCCGCTTGCCCGAGGTTACGTTAAACTAGTAAGATTTGTTTCTGACCCTGACAGCGATCGAAGCATCAAGCCATCCTCTCCGCTTTAGCCCGCCCCGTTCCTCTTTCTCTCCCCCTTCGTCTCTCCCGCCGCCTGCTATCCCACACATTCGTCTTCGCCCTTCATTGCCTCCTTCAACGTGCCCATCCACTCTTCACCCCTTTCCCCATGTAAACCGCTCTGAGGGTAATTCCTCTACGGGAAAACGCAAGTCGGCCTCAGTCATTGGCCCAGAGATTTTTGGCAAATGTAGCCTGGTTGAAGGCTTAAGGCTAAATAGGTGTATGAATTTAATGTATTCTCTTTGCGGTTCTGTTTTCGTGTCAAATCGTATGGTATCCAACACGTTCCTAAAATGATGGAGGAGGGGGTTTATTTGTAGTGCCAATGAATCTTGTGTATATGTATATATGTCCGTGGTTCAAATCCCGGATAAGGAAATATTTTTACATTTGTGATCTACTCAAAACCGCCTTCCCCACCTTTTCTGTGTTGGTCTTTTGTGTTTTCCTATCCCCTTTCCTTATATGTATATATATGTATTACACACACAGAAACATAAAAGAAGGACACTTACATGAGATATTTACGTTTCGACGGCACGGCCGTGCATTCGAAACGTAAATATCTAATGTAAGTGTCCTTCTTTTATGTTTCTGTGTGTGTAATATTTATTATCTTAGTGTTTTTGCGTCGCCGGAGAGCGTCATTTTCAAGATTATATATATATATATATATATATATATATATATATATATATATATATATATAACTTTTGGACGGCACAATATAACACAGAATAAAACAGATAACAGGTAAAAGGACACTCACACTGTAGATGATTTGAGCTTTCGGCCTACTCCGAGGCCTTCTTGTCCTTTTACGTGTTATCTGTTTTATTCTGTGTTATATTGTGCCGTCCAAAAGTTATATTGCTCTCGTGAGTACTTCCGCATCATCGATATACTATAAATATAGTAAAACCATAACCACAGTAATCAACCCGAAGGTTGGTTTAGTAGGTGATGTCCCATGATGTAGGTGCTCACCCATGTACCAAGCCCGACGGCGTGTGAATATTCACACATCAGGGTAGGGGGGCTAGTTCCTATCCCTGTGCCGGTTATGGTTTCCCAGGAAGATCTGGTACCCGAAAAATCAACTAGCTTGGGTGGAGCTGCAGGTGCCCAAAGTGCCTTGCCCGGGAATCGAACCCGGGACCCTCCGGTCAGTAGTCCAACGCTCTACCCACTAGACCACCGCGACCCGCATATATATATATATATATATATATGCTGTATATATGTATATGTATATATATATGCTGTATATCTATATATATATGTATATGTTCTGTTCCTAATTCCTCTTGAGAAAGGTGGTTGGACCACCGAAAATTCGAGAACCAGTGAGTTTTTCCTCTTTTGTGTTTTGGTTTCTGTGTTTGTTATGACTTATCAGTGAATTTACATTACACGTTTGTGGGTTTTCCAAAAAAGTGTATATATATATATATATATATATATATATATATATATATATATATATATATATATATATATATATGCAAATTGTTTCTATCATTGCGTTCTTATTGATCTCGTCTGTGTTTACATTCATGGCTGCAGGTGTGTGGGAAAGGGAAAAGGTGAAATTATCGTAGTAATGGGTTACCAATCCAAGGAATGGTCTGTAACCAAGTCCTTTGGGTAACCTCTTGCCCATTAAACTCATCATTCCTTCTTGTATATACCTTGCCTACCGTAATGCGTTCTTCGCCGTCGGTGTAGTTCTTCTTCCATCAAGTTCCTCTGTAGGAATTCTGATTGAGAATGCCTTTAATTAATTACCCTCTTCTTCATGGTAGTATTTTATAAAGCTTTGTCTTCACCGTTCTCCGAAATGCTTAATCACATGTCACACAACTGCTTAATCAAATTTGGCAAAACCATCTAATCCGCAATTCACGGACAAAAAAAGTAATAAGATGGTTTTTACTGATACAGTTCCGTGCATTAGCCATTGATGACTTATTCTAGTTGAAGTTTTATTCACTTGTTGTTCTACATGATGAAGGGAAAGGGTTACAAAATGTAAAGTTAAACGAAAGTTTTCTGCATTTCATTAGCGTAGCTTCAAAAATTCTTGGCTTGACCGCAGGCCTGATTAATTTTTCCTTAATCCTTAACCAATCCACTTTCCCGCTGTCACTTCTCCCTCTTCGTATCCATCCCTCCACTTTCAACCTTCCATCCTCTTCGAGCTCTCTATATGGGTTGCCCTTCCAGTCCCCCTCCCACCCCCGGCTTCCCCTCTTCCCTCTCTTCCCAGTCGCTTGAGTGTGAAATCCTTTTCGTCTCAGATCCATTCGTGAAACCCCTCCTCTTTCCCTGCCGCTCCGCTCACGCGGTCATTCTCATTTGATTGTTTCTGGGGCCTCCCGGCCGTTTCCCCTATTTTGTTTGATCCTCTCGCTGATGAGAGCGGGAACAACGGCAAGGGTTGAGGGATTATTATTATTATTAAGGCTGGGGGAAGGACGTGGGCGATTGCCGCGGAGATTGGAGCGAATCTCTCTGAAGGAATTGGCCGGCCAATGAAATGGAAAATGCGGAGAGGATCGTATGGAACCGATTCTCGGTTTTTCCTCTCTCCCCATTTATGCCACCGTCCACTCCCGTCCCGCCTCCAGTTGCCCCACCGCTACCAAATGCCCTCCAAGCCTCCCGGTCTTCCCGCGCGCCACTCTTCTCGTCACTTCCGGTACAACACTATTTCCTTCCAGATCTTGATTTTCCCGTTCTAGCTATCACGTAAACATGTATTTTTCTTGATACGTAAATGCCAGGGCATGAAACACGTCTCCTTTTCTCAATGCGGCTACGACTCTGGAAACTATGCTGCGTAAAACGTAATTCGGAAGTTTTGGATAAAGATCAACAGTCTGACTTGTGCTGGAAAAGAATCCAGTGTTTAAATTACCTACTTGTGAACTGGGCCCGCTTGTTTGTGAAGGTACTCAAGCAGCCATTGATGGCGACAAATTAGACGGCTTCCTAAGCGGAGAAATTGGTGGAAGGATCTAAAATTAGAATTAGTCGGTGCTGAGGTAGAACTATTGAAGGAAAAGTTTGTCTTGGACACCTAATCCGTTCACAGGTCTTGGATGGAGAGGTGTAGAGTAGGCTTCTCCGCCCAGATGTGGTGATTTGTCTTCGACTGAAAGTCGTCTCTTAGTGCACCTGTGAGTATTCTCTGTCATTGCTCACTAATTAACTTCATTCATTTCCGGTGATGAACTCAGATACTTAAAGAACAACATATACACGCTAAAAGTCGAAGGTAACTAAAGATTAATCAGGATTTATAATGAAGCATTCTCAGTTGCATATATATGTTATTGTTTGATCTACTAACTTTTATTCCTTACTGGTTCCAGGCTACGATAGTCATAGTTCAATGTCCTTCCATTATCCTCCTTCGTCTGCTCCTCTTCCAGTCCAGTCTTTAAATTTCACTGAAATGCTTTCCTTTTTGCAGTCTTCACTCTAATCCTAGCTGTTGTATCATGTGCCATATATTTTGATGGTCTCAAATTTAAAGCCTTCTTCCCATTGATGATTGATACTTTTCGTGTTCTCAATTTTATCCTCTTACTGACATTTTATTCTCGAGAGTAAAATGACTGGCGTCTTTAAGCATCTAACCCTTCAAATATAATTGCAATGAAGTGCGCAAAATAAAAGTAGGGTGAGCATTTGAACCCGCCATCCCCTCTGTTGAGTTTTACGACTATTCCTCCGTGAATTTGGAAGCAGATTGGGTTCTTCTAAGAGCCACATGTTGTGATTATATTTAAGAAAGTTCCCGCCAGAGTGTTTCACTTTTCGATTATCATCATTACGGTTTATTTATCCGAGGATTGGCTTTTTGGCAGGCCTCCATCCTTTGCCCTCTCAATACTTTCGTTCCTTAATAGATTCTTACAATGACGTCTTCCATCAGCTGCTTCTTGTCATTCATCCTGGACCGTCTGTAGATACTGCATTTCATGGTCCTTTCCATCACAGTCATCGGTAAACGAATATTGATCTCAATTTATCCAAAATGAATGGCCCTCCTGTTTTTTGCTAATGTCTTCCATTGACGTATCTCTTTGCTGTCTTCTCTCCTCTTCTGCACCACAATTCCATCTAATCCCTTCTAAAATGCGCCTTCATTTGCTCTTTTATCCCGCACGTCTCGAAGCTGCACATTCCGCACATCGGTGGAACTAATTCTGGAAATAATCACAGTTGTTAACATTGGGCGCAATTAGTGCCACCACCTATCGCCTCTCCGTACCATCTCCAAAATCGATTCACTCTCCCTCCTCAGTGACTCGGGTCGTGTGCCACCGTGGACAATGCTTTTACGATCTCTTCCGTCATTTTTTTTCCTCGCCAAATCTCCCACTTCTTTTGCTCTTCTCCCACTTAAGTCCGCCTTCCTCCCGCCAAACAAACCACTGCAGTGACCTTCCGCAATCCCTTCTCCCTCTCCTTTCACCCACCCATATCTCTCTCGCCCTCTCCACTCATTCTTCCTCCAGTTGAGTCATCTCTCTCCCGCGAGCGCTCACACACACACACATACTCTTGCTACATCTCAACTTCAGTGGACCTCGGTTCCCCTTATGTCTCCCGAGAGCAAACACGAACCGTTTATCTCTGCTTCATCTCCTTCCCCACCCTCTTTCATTTTCCTTTCCTTTCCTCTCTCTCTCTCTCTCTCTCTCTCTCTCTCTCTCCCTCTCCCTCCATTAAAAGTGTGCTCCGGGGTCCGATGGTCCCAGTGTCAACCTAAATAAGTCTCTCTGTATGTACACGTCTGCCTTTCTCGTCCTTTCCCCCGAGGAGCGCCTTCTCTTTCCTCCCGTCTCTCCATCACTCCTCCCCTCGACCTTCTCCCCTCTCCTCTGACCCTCATTCATTGCAGGCAGCATCCGTCTCCCGGTCGCATTCTTGTCCTAGGGCGGGGATGACAAAGGGTGCCGCGCGTGCCAAGTCCCACCCACTCAGCAATTTGACTGCGATGAAGTAATTATTGCGTGCACGTTGGCCGGGCGAAAACCAGCGGCTGTCTTCATTGAAAGACATAATAGACGATGGGAGACCATAATGTATATCACATCCTTAAAAAAATCCCTCATGAGGTGAAATCAAGTGACTGATATACTTACCGATAATTGTTTCTTTACGCTGAGCAAGCTCGCAAGCAGGTGATATCGGTAATTTTAAATGAGCCAAGCAGTCTAGTTTAAACACGATCCAAAAACTGTAAAAACTCATTGACAACGCTTGTTTAATGGTAAAAAAATATGAAAATTTTCAAGAATTAATGATGTAATTTTACTTTCGTCGTTGGGATAATAAATGATTCCCGTCTCGCTTTGCGTCGAGGATTCGGGCAGCATCGGCGAATCTGAGAGCAGTTATAAACTGTCGAGCGGGTAGATTCGAGGTTTATTTTTGTGCCGTGCATAATTCACGACCACTACAAGGAGAAATAGAGAGGAGCACGAAAACATCAATACCTGTCGCCCCTTAGTTGACTTTTACCTCTCCTTTTTCATGGCTGGTGTCCTCTCCTAACGCCCCTCGCCTCTTATTTTTCAGGCGTGATGTGAGGCTGTACCTTCCGTATAGATAGGTGATTTTCGTTGCAGTCTTGGCACGCGGCGCCGATGGCTCTTCGAGTGGATCAAATTGAAGTGTAAGAGGGAATGGGGGGGGGGGAAAGGTTTATTCCATCCCCTCCTCGCTCTCCACGTCTCGCATTAAATCCTTCTTACGATACGGAGGCGGCACCGTCATTAAGTTCGTCGTCGTGCGCGAAGGGCGTGCACCCTCGACGTTTGCGGGCGAAGAGTACGTACGGTGCAGTCGGCTGCTTCCGCGACGCGAGTCTCGTACCTCTCCGCTCCTTCGCCCTTAAATTTCTACGCCAGCGATCTCTCTCGTCCCCCGTTGATCAGCAAGCAATCTTCCTTCGTTAATGCCTCGACCTTTGTTTCTCATTAGTTCACAGCGACGAACTGAGAGGAGTATCGTAAGAAAGTGTCGGGGGAATTTAATCATGGCTTCATTGCATTTTCAGCTGAGTCCGCTCAACACTTGTTGCGGTGAGGTTTTTTCTCTCTCTCACTTGCCCTCGCTCTCTCTCCTCCGTTGTGAGAAACACAATTTTCTTTAACCGTTGGACAGCGTCTGTGATCCCTCGGATACTCCGGTGAGCCCGACGTATCGTCATGTTTCTCGGGTGCTAGTTTACGGTGCACCTGCGGAAGTGGGTTTACGCCACTACGAGTAGTTTACGGTGCATGCGATATTCCCGGAGCAGGGAGAGAGGCGGTATTAACTACAGAGTTGGACGATGCGTGCCTTGCGAGCTTGGCATATCTGGCAAAATGCAGCAACTCGAGATCATTACTGGAATAGTACCATAGGCTATGCAACTACCATGGAAACTATATTAACTTCGGTATCAAACAATATTTCGCTTGCCTGTCCATAGTTCTCAGGAAAAACAAAGGCACCAGGACACATTGATTAACTTTTTCTGTCTGACTAACCCAGTATTAAGATAGTACTTTTGGGATACCGATGATGGTTTTTGGATCGATTTCAGTGATTGAGTTGAAATTGCATTATATCTGTCCTTTGCGCCCTCATTCTTTTCGGTAGGAATTGCACATTGTTGGCTACGTTGTCAATTGCGACGTTTGATTTCTTATGTGCTCCAAAAGACTTAAACGCAGGTTTGTTTAGAGCAGGGAACCGCTCGAATGGAACATGTTTCAAATTAGAATTCTATTGTTATTCTAACTTTAAATCAAGATCCGTTGTGTACATTCACCTAAAGCGTGGCTGAAATAATGGAATAGTTCGTAGATAGTATTCATGTCCTCTATCTTCGTAACGCGTCGCCTTTAAATAAAGTATGCCGTGAGCCAATGATATTTTTCCAGTGCAACGTGCCAATATGTTCACGATACGGCGTACCAATTCTGATGTATCTCTCACGTGCAATTCCTTTGTTTTCACGATTTCTTATGGAAATGCGCTAAATTAAAATGGATGAAACTATGTGGGCGTACCTTTTTGACTATTGTATGGTCGTATTTTTTTCAAATTAACTGTTATCGTCTCATAGTTTACTTACAAATGATTGGTAGTAACCATTTGTAGGCAAATTCAATATTTATGATTGCCGAGAACGAGTATATCTCTGTAATTTAGACTGAACTCTAAATTTTCTTAGATAAAGACATGGTCTTTTTTAATTTAATAGTGATCTTAGTTTCCTCTGTAGTTAATGTAAGGAATGGATTTGAACTACGTAACTTAAGGCTAACTTATTCTGTAATCTGAGGCTCTCTAATGCAGGAATAACATTTAAAATGCATTTTGGAATGTTTTTCATGAAATCCATTTAGTATTTATGAACGGAAAGTAAATGGTCCTGTTTTATAAATCGATGCGAAAACATTCTCAAGGCGGGGGTGAAAATGAAGGCGATTGTTCTGGGCACCACTTAGTGAAAAATCATTTCAATGATTAAAGCACACCTCGTCATTTACATCAAGTTTGCCTCGTGTAACGTTAAACATGTTTTAAACAACAACGTTTTATTTCAAGTTCGAAATAATACACGAGGAAGGAATAAGTAACAATGAAAACTCGAATACTGCCAAATATTTCGTGTTCCTCTAAAAAAGTTATAAATAGCTTGTATAAAATGTTTATTATTTTCTTACGAAATTAATCCCAGTCGATTTTATATAAATTTGAAAAGAATATGTTGACTAATCGCAATTTTTAAGCTATTTCCCCAGCCCTCTTAACCCTGAACTACTTACCAGCAAAATTAACTAATTTTGAACATAAAATCGAAAAGCATTAATGTTTTAAATGTTATTCACTCAGAAGCGGGATACCAACCTTACAGATTTATAGTACTGCGGTTGAGTGTGCCTCGATGTCCACTCTAGAATATCGATGCCAATTTTTCCTTGTTTACCTCAATCTGATAGATATACGTGTTCATATTTCACCGCCAGCCTTTATTTCCCATCCCTATTTCCTTCTAGGGCTCACGCCTCCACTTCCCCACTATGCTCTCGTTCGAATGGAAGTCTTGTATATTGTTGCACCACTTCTGCCGTTCTTTTTTATCACTGTGCCCCCAGACGACGGTACATATAAAGGCGCCGACCGGCATTCCGCGGAAGCAATGGAAAGCAATATAGACGGCCACATAGCCATCAGCACGAGTCGGAACGATGGAAATCTACTGAAGCGTGACAAATAAATTGAAAGTGGTATCTTCGTTCATCGAGGAAGGAAGCCCGGCGTATCGACGGTAGGCGTATGTCGAGCGTCGAGAGATTTGTGAGATAGTTTTATGTCGGTTTGGAGGCTGCCATTCCAAAAGTCGTAACCCGCGAGCGGTTAAATTTTACCGGGCCAGGAAAACAATCATGCTCACTCGCACCAAAATTGCTTTCCGTTTCTTTCGCTTCCCAGTGAATGGATAATTTTGAGTGTTTCAGTCGGAAATGATTCACATTATGAGAAAGTCGAAATCGATCGCCCATTTCACCGCATCCCTCTAAATGTTGGAGGGTAAATCTCATATGTAAGCGGAATAAGATCGAGTTTTATTATAAGCTGTATCTTGGACTTCGAAAACTTTGTGGGTGGCCAAAACTTTCACCTTGCGAAACCTGAGAAAATGGGTCGGAGGGGGGGGGGGTTGCATTCAAATAGAAGAGCTCTTTATCTGCTACTTGCGCCGTTGGAACTCAATCGTAATTGTTTACACTTCAGCTTAATTATAGGGTGCCTAAAATGGTGCCAGTCCAAGGATTTTATTTAGGTTCCGAAATGTGTCTGGGACGAATATCCTTGGAAGTTTTCTCATTTCTCTTGGAGTATGAATGCCTCCCCATTGATGCCGGCTTCTTCCATTCTGGCGACAGCACATGTGGCAGCGAAATGAATGAGAGGAGTTTCGTAATGATTATAATGTCCGTAAAAAGTGTTGAGCTGGTTCCAGCTCGTTTATGTCCGGCTAGTATAGTGAGATAAGCTTTAAATTAATGATGGATAACGGAATATAGTAATATTTTTCACATAAATGTAATGTGCTCGAAAGTATTTTCTTCTTTTTCATGTGACGTCCTTACAGCCTGTTTCTAAGTTAAGATTGGCGAGTGAGTTGTTTCCGAGTTAATGAAACCGCTGCGCACGTGGAGACGTATTTTATAATAAAATTTGGCCCCGTAATAAAATTCCCTTAGACGGTATGCTCTAAAACTTCGTTTAGGATCTCAAAATAGTTAGGATATTCGCCGTGGAATTATACCTTGGCTCACGGTCCTAGACGACCGAAGGAATCGGGGCCCTCAACCTCGCGCACACAAACTTTTCGCCAGGCGCGAAGCACCTCGCAATCCTCGGAGATGTTCTCAATACCGTCCCTAGCGCCGGTCTCCGCCGGGGTTTCGTTACGGTTCGTGCGGTGCCGACGGGAAGTTTGTGCACTCTACTCTTGTCCCAAGTCGCCTCGAAAA
This sequence comes from Hetaerina titia, assembly GCA_037158775.1. Taxonomy (NCBI): domain Eukaryota; kingdom Metazoa; phylum Arthropoda; class Insecta; order Odonata; family Calopterygidae; genus Hetaerina; species Hetaerina titia. The sequence continues at coordinate 79,151,638 of CM073770.1, forward strand.
ACATTAACTCCATGTCGTGGCCACTCGTCACGGTGAATCTAATCCAGGTCTAAAGGGAGGAGACGCGTCGAGGGACTCCGAATGAAGAGGGTCGGGATTGAAGCCGGGGAACTGATGAATGAAGCTGCAAAAACCGCGTAGAAAAGCAGCCGTCCCTCTCGGTGAACGAGCCAATAGCGTGCGTCTCTGAAAGAGATGGGGTAGGGGGGGTGTATACACACGACGGTCCGAGGCGACGCTCATTACCGTGCCGCGGGGTAATGAGCGCACCTCGACACTAATTGAAGAAGAAAGGAGTCGGGGGAGGGTTAAATTGGAGGAGGATGCACTGAGTGAGAGCGCGAGGAAGAGGAAAGAGGACTGGCGCGGGAGAGAGTTGAGCCGGAGTCAAATAATTAAAATTTATATGAAAACAATATAGAGGAGTAAAATTAATGAATGAGAAATTGTCTTGCATTACTTAGCCTCCCTTTATGACTTGGTGATATAATTAACCAAAGTTTATACCTTCCTCAGCCCTAAGATAAACAATAATTTCTTGATATCAGAATGCTTCTCGAAACAAGTAAGATGTGAAACCGACGTTGGAACTGTGACTTTTTGCGTTTACACTAAATCGCGAATTGTCATTCGTGTAATTCAATAAAATGTACTAGGATTTCAATATAACACCACATATTTTCTTGTGAAGTTATCGTTATGATAAAAGAAAAACTCTTAATACGGCAGAATATGAAAGAGGAACATTAATGAACTTGGAGTATCGAAGAGAGGGAGTGAAAGGACTTCTCTTGTATATCTTTTGCCTAAATTATTTGTATTTTCCTTGGTATGCAACGTGTTAGGGCCTTCATTCTTGAATATATTAAAATTGCGAAATTTTACAGTCTTGCGTTCTCATCTTTGAAAAGAATATCATCCAGCTCTTTTTTTTTCCTTTACGAGGGCCAACACAGCGTTCATAGTGTCATTTAAGTAGATATTTTTTAATAAATTAGAAAAAGTAGGGTATCCAGGTCTTCCGAGTTGTCTTCGGAGTTGGTCCATATTAATGGGTGCACGACTCCGACGCCGGTGAATCTGTGGTCCTTGACAGCATAGGCCAACACGGAAGGCTGCCCGGAAGACCTCTTGTCTTCTATTAAAACAATCCGCGGAAGCCTGCACAGCGAATAGAAAAAGTATTTTCACCCTCCTTTTTGCGTGATTTGATCTGTGTTTTTAAGGGATTAAGCAGATCAGCCCGTGGTTTGGTCCTCCATTGTTTCTGAATTTCAGCCAATATGTGTATTTTCTTTCAGCCTTTATTTTATCGATCAGCTGAATTCTTTTCGTCCCTCCCCTTCACCCTTCATCAACTATTCCTTCAAATACACTTTGTTAGCAAACAATCCCTCCTCGTGTAGCATACAGTACGGCCCATCTTCCTTTTTCTAATAATTTCTATCACTTCCCTTACTTGTCCCACTCTTTATATCATTATTCCTCTCACGATCTTCCCATTTCACTGCTTCTGCTATCATATATGTCCACATTTCCAAAGCTTCCAATATTTTTTCGTCTTTATTTTCGAGTGTCCAAGTCTCCGCGCCATACATTGGTAAACTTCACATACATTTCCGTAGCCTTTTCCTCTAATCAATGGTTAACATAATAGCTTCCCTGTCCTTTTGAATGCTTCTCTCGCTGTGGAAATCTATTTAATCGGGTGTGCTTTAGTTTTAATTTGATCAGTGACTGCCATTCATAGTTCAGCTGCAGTTTGCTTTATGTATTAAAATCCGCCAATGACGAATTTGCTCCTTAATGTTCGCCTCTATGTCGCAATGTGTCCTTTCCTGTCACAATGCCTTATGTATCTGTATACTTGACGCAATGACCTTCTCCTCCACGCTTTCATTTGGCTATTTTCTTTGTTGGTGTTACTTTTATTGTCACACTACTATAAACCTCGACCGATTTTATAATTTGTGCACCCATTGATAATATTCATTCATTCGTGGCAATCTTGATATGTTTCCTGTTTACATATTCTATGGGTTAATGATTGATCATATTTTTATTAAACTACAGGATATTCTCCAAGGAAGTGTGTGTACCTACTTAGTTTCGGTCGAACTTGAGTTTTAGAATCTCGATCCAATCCTCCCCTTTATCTTCCATAATGATCAGTGCGATCGATTATTTGATACACCTGTCAGCATCCACTGAAATTAAAAGAAGCATGTGTTTAGAGTTTGGAGACGGTCTGTTACCGCGCCGCATGTCAACGTTCCCGGTGTGCTAAATGTTGTCGCGACATGTTGTTGCCTCAGTTCAGTGTGGCTTATCCGTTGCTAACATAAGAAATATGGCCCTAAGATTCACAGAAATTCACAATGGAAGAGATTTCCCTCGTGGGGCTCTCTTTTCTCTGAAATAATCGCTGTCTTGCGAATTCGAGGCACTTGGTCCTATTTTACAAATTATGCATGGACATCGTGTTTGTTCGTCCGCACATGTTCCCTACAATGCCGAAAGTGACAAAAGATTTTGTTCAATCCACGTTTCCACTCACGGTTACTGCATAATACAGACCTAGATGTGTAGCGGCGTCTCTATTCGAATTCTAATATTCCAACCCTCCTTCAAACAAAAGAATTTCGGAATTGTCCACCGTCGCCTTTGGAAACCGGTGGAAAACCTTGAGCGACGCGGCAATTAAAAAAAAAAGCAATTTCGCTCGATGAACGAGAAGCGAAAACTGGAGAGTGAGCTGAAAATTAATTGCTCCGCTCATTCTCTCCCCCTTCGCCACTTCCTTTCGTCCCCGCCGCCCGCACCCCGAGATGCGGCGGCCCCACCAGAAACGCGGCCGAATGGGTGATTCAGAAAAGGAGCGAGGGGCATGAGGGTGAGGGGGCGGGGGTTTAGTTTTCAAAAGGGCGATTTTGATGGGGGCTTCGTTGGGGATTCGAAAGAAAGGGATAGGAAAATGCCGACACACTTTTGTTCGCGTTGCATTTTCCTTTCCCCTCCGAAATTTCGGGAGCGGGAGGGCGGCGGACATCCGTCTCAGCTCAGGGCCTCCCACGGAAGGGTGGCAGCCTGCTGGAAATGATGAACAGAATCTCGCCTCCTCGAATGGGGTGCCGCGCGAGGCGTCGAAAATGCCAGAGGGGTGGGGAGGCGCGAAAGGGGGGGGGGGCCTAGGGCCCCAGGGTTCGAGCGGAGATGATGTGAAAGCTCTCGGGGGTCCAGCGTCGAAATCCGTTCAAACAAAATAAAAAACGAGGAGGAATCGTGGGGAGGAGGTGAAGGGTTTTGAAGGCGGGCACGTTTAATGAGGGTTGAGAGGAGGGGAGGCTTTGTGGAGGAAAAAGAATGAAGCCAGGAAGTGGAGGCGGAGGTAAAGCTCTAGAAGGGGAGGGGGAGGGGTAATAAAACCGGAAAGAGAAAAATTAATCAGACTGACAATGACTGCATGTTGCAATTCAATTCTCACTACGTTTTCTTTAGTATTCTGATGAAGCATTCCATCTGCTCCCTCTCTCCATCTTTTGGCTTCATCAGTTCTGAAGATCTGTCTGAAGTATCTCAGGTATGATGGCACGTCTAAACCGTATTAAGACCGAAGGCCTGCCTCTTTATATCTTGAAACCTGTGTCAGACCTGAATAAAACCTCTAATCTGAGGGTACTTAGCACTGGGGTACATGAGAAAATATCAAACTACGCCGTGAGAACCGAACAGCAGTCTGCAGTCACTACAAAAACTCTTCGAAAGCCTAAGTAAGACCGAAGATGACATTTTTTTCGTGTTAATAATTGCACACAATGTTAAGGTGTTAAAAACTTGCCGAAACCTATTGACTATGGTACATTTGTCTTTAAGATGGTTTTCCAGATCGACAAATAACAAAATTATACACATTTTCTTTGCTATCAACTCTCGCACCTAAAATATCGACAAATGGCTCAAAGAATGAAAAAAGGAAAGAATTATTAGTATTTATTGAAGAAATTATCTTCAATAAGCTTTCAGGTAATAGCTCAAACACTTTCAAGTTTATAAGTATAAATTACTTAACATCGGCTGCTAATGGACCGGCTCAGTTTTTCATAAATTCTTTTTAGCGTCAGATCTTCTGTTCACTTTATTATTTTCAACTTAAATCGGTGAGGACTGCAGAGAGAGATATTTTGCCTTATCTTAATCGTTCTCGACGAATCGAGCTGCCCTGCACTGAACTACCTCGAGGCAACTAACTAGTGAAACTTTTCTCGGCGGGCGATCCCGTGTATTGGACTTGTGCTTAACTCCATAAACTGCGAAGTTCAAAATTTGGGCAAATTTTAATATCTGCGCAGGTTAAAGCACCGTTCCGTGGGAGAAAAAACTTCCGAAACCATTCCGCTCCTTAAACTACAGCTCCGTGAATGAGAATCGGTTGATCGTGATTCACCGCTGCCGTCGCCTGCTCGCCAGCCCGAGGAGATTGCTCTCGCGTAATTTATCTCTCCGTTTAGACGACCGCCTCGAGCAGGAGAGAGAAAGAGTAAAAGGTAGGACGTTCTGTGGGTTGGCATAGATATTTACATATACGTTTTTTTATATAAACAGGTATAATAAGGTATACCTCTCTCAATTCTAATTACTCTATTGACGGCCGACCACTCGCCCGAAACGTCAGTGAGGTTGACGTCTTGCTTTTACGTAATTCTTTGTTTAAACTATTCTATCATAATAGCTTCTTTGCATGTACATGGACTAAGCGGCGAAATTTACATGTATAAATATAAATATTAAAAAAAATATATATATATATATATATATGTACATATTCTGATGACGACGGCCGGGCCGTCGAAACGTCAATACATACTGTGAGTGTCCTTCCTTTATGTTTCTGTGTGTTAAATATTTTGGATCCGTGTGTTTGTGTTTATATATATATATATACAACTGCTGTTTGCTGTATATATATGTGTGTGTGTGTGTGTGTATGTTTGTGTGAAAATGTGTTGGTCGCGGTAATTCAAGGGTAGAGCATTGGACTACTGACCGGAGGGCCCAGGTTCGATTCCCGGGAAAGCCCCTCTGGGTACCTACTGCTCCACCCAACCTTTGTGAATTGTCGGGTACCATGAAGATCTGGTATCCTATATATTATATATATATATATAATATAATATGAGTGCTGTGTACTCGAGAAAGGAGGCGGAAGATCTTGACTTTATGGGTTTGAGGGAAAGGAATCGGAGTACGGCATAGAGGAGGAGGAGATGGGGAGAGTGAGATAGCGCGGGGCAGGAGAGGTCGCGATAGGAGGGAGGGATGGGAGATGAGGGGCGGGCAGGCAGAGGGAGGACGGCGGGGTGAAAGGGTTAAGGTGGAGTGGGGTGGGTGTCGGGAGGATGGGAGAACTCATTTCGAAGTCACTTGAAGCATCAAAGCGAGAATGCCCTTCTCCAAATCCCATCGTTTCTCTCTCGAGGGCATGGCGGCGGCGTCAGTGAAGCAGCTCTCGATCAAACCCTACTATCGAGGCAACGAGTCCGGAACTCGAAACCGTCTTCTTTTTTTATCGGAAAGATCCGCTGTGGATGGTGATGATTATGATCAATGTTATTTTTTCCCCTCGCGCCGATTTCGAGTTGATGATGGTGTAAATGGGGTTTCTTTTTGCAGCGGAGATCGTTGGAATTTTCATTACGTTGGCTCTATTTTTTATCTTAGAGCGTTTAACACATGTTCGTGGCGAAGTAATCGGAAATGCCTTCATACTATACGCCTAGTCACAAGGAGGAACCTTTATCGAGGGGTGCAGCCAACAATTGAAAGGAGGAACGGACAAATTGTTTTAAGAGATGGGATTATAGCATTTAGTTGTTGCCCTGAAGTACAGTGCGCTGGGGGAAATAACTCTTATATATTTTGATTCGGGTTTTTCTCGTTCTGCAATACTCTCATTTTTAATTCGTCATAAGATCGGCGATGTGAGGCCACGAATTTTTGATTCCACTTCGGGGGCAAGTTATCAAAGGTGCAAATCAGTCTACAAGTCTTCGTAGTTTGCACGTATGGCGTCTTCTGATGGTAATGAATAGTGAAGCGCTTGTTAGTTGCCTACATTACACAGTATGCTAATTAGAAAGTTTTCTATCATATTTAATATTCAGAGTACACATTAGTCAAATAGGTAGCTTTGAGAAACGAGCTTCAGATGTGAATTCGCTTTTTCGTTCCGATTAGCTATTCGATCCTTTCGTAATAGTTTGTATGTGTCTACATTGGACGTGGCAAATCAAAAAGTTTTTCTCGCCATCCGGTTAGTAGACGGGCGCCCGACGAGCCGGATTCATTCTCACCCCCATTCGGTATAACGAGCGAGAGTCCCCCTTTTGATATGTTTGCCGCCTTCCTCCTCCTCTTCCCGCCAAAACCCTATCCCTCCACTTCCTCCCCCCTTTCGTTCCTCCCTCTGTGCCCCTTTTACCTACGCCTCTCCCCTGATCGCCCTAACCGCTGCCTTCTCGTCTTCAACCATCCCTCTCCCTCCCGCAACCCTCTGAACTCGTTACCCTGAGTGGATAGCGGATTACTCCAATGCATTCGCTACCAGAGTCAAGGGGGAGGAGGTGGAGGCCCTAAGAAACACTTGGTGGCGCACGTAATGAATCTCCTTTCTCCCTCGCTCATTCGCCCACCCACTCCTCCCTTTCTCACCCCTTTTCCATCCCTCCCCCCACCCCGGAATCTCCTTTGCCGACGCTACAACGCCTCCCTTAACAAAATGCCTTACCTCTTCCCCTCCTACTCTCCCCACCGACTCTCTTCTCACGCCCTTTTAACCCCTCAATCATCCCTCCCTCTGCCGGCGTTTTGATTATAAACCCCTCCTCGGTGTTACCCATCCCTACCTTTCCGTCACGTATAATTCTCCGTCTCTCTCTGCTCTCCCCCGCCCCCTTCTCCCTCACTCCGCCTCACCACTCCTCTCCTCCTCCCCCTCCCAGCCAGTCGAATCAAGTATATGAGGAGACTAATCTGCAGATAAGGGAGTTGCATTGTTTAGGGGACTCCGAAGAGTTCGGTGGTTCTCAACCGGGATGTTTGCGAGAATGAGGGAAAATTAGGAGATGTGATTCCGAACGAACATCTCCCGGCTTTCTTCGTGAGTTAGCGGAAAAACTATTACTGGAATTCAATCGAAAGCTTTACTAACTATCACTTCTTAGTTCAGGTAATGAGATTAATGGATCACGCCGTTGGGACTCGTCCCAGGCGTTGGGCTGTCAAACGCTCTCATAGGATTGATTTACCAGTTTCTCTTTTTCTCCCTTCCATTTGTATACGTTTAAATCTCATTATCTAAGGTCCACGTGTATATTAGAATTTAGATCGACTACTTTTGAGCATTTTTGATTTAATTCGGTGTTTCCCCATCCCTCGCATTCCTTTTTTCTTTACCTTAACTTTAATAGAAATTATTTATTTTTAGATTCATTTGATTCTCTTTCAATACTGTCTTATAAAAATAAAGTGGAAGATCTAAGGTTATAACTGATTGTGTATTGTATCTCAGACGTCTCACAAACTGTTCCCGATGTCGTATATCACAGAGTTGTCCCGCACCACGCTCTTAGTTTGGAGGGTAAGAGTACAATCTCCTACTCCTGTTGCCATCCGACGCCACGCAATCGTAGTGATACGTTATAATCCATGCCCTATATGAAGATGAAACCGCATGCTTCCTAGCAATAAAGCGCTGGTACACTTAATATAAGCTGTTCAAGGATTTGTCACAGTTCTGAAGGTTAATATGTACGCTCTTTTCTTCTATGCTCTGCATGTAATATGTTGGTGTCCGCACCATCCAAACACTCTTCTGGATGTGTTAACTGGACATCTATGGACTGCGAGTTAACTTCTCAAGAGAGCTCACTACAAGCGAATAAGTAATATCTTGGAAAAAGGAAAATCAAGCATTTATTTTTAATAAAGCCTTCTACTTTTTTAAATTCCTAATAGATTGTTTTAGTGTGCCCAACATGATGTGCCTATTTTCATATGTTCAAACTTTAGTTGTTTTATAAGAACGGCTTTGTGTTTTAAGGTATCGATGTAACTACCCGAGGGAGCCAAACGGAAGTGATGGTACTTCTCATTTTCCAGTATTCCATTACCGTCACTTGCATATCTTCTGCAAGTATTTTCGCAACCCTTCTGGTGATAATCGCTTACAGCCGTTCGATAAAACCGGCCGGCCATGCGTCGGTGTAGTATTAAAAACACCTTTTGTTTAGTTTTCCAAGAACCATTTTCATCGGCTTCTTAAGCTAATTCAGATTATGACAGCCACTACAGCACCATAAAACAGGCTTAACAGCGCATTTGAATAGCTTAGGATATCGCTATTGACCATCATGAGCTAAAATCGTCCAACTCCTCTTCCATTGGAGTCACTGTTCTTCTGAAAAAGAAGTAAAAACTGAAGACCAACAATCTGCGAACTCCTTGCCGATGAAACGCTCTATGCCTTTCCCTCGGCTCCAATGAACGTCCCTATTTTATTCTCTCTTAGAACTCCCCCTCCGTCATCTCTCCATTCACAACTCTTTTTCTTTCTAACCCTCTTGTACGATAGCTTCTTCGTGCATTACGGGAAACTTTCTCGTCCCGGTCGCTTATCTTCCCCGCGACAAGGGCTCGCGTACTCACACCAGAGGTTTGATATTGGTCTTTCAAGCAATCGGAACACGCCGCACGCGTACCGGAGCATAAGAAGGGTTTTATAGATTCAAGTTAGCTTCACTTTTCCAACTTCGGTAGACTTGCTATTTTGTGTACGAATTTTATCAAGGCTATAGTTGAAATGAGTACTTTCTCTCCAGTATTTCTCTCACAAACTGCACCCGCAACTAGTTTTTCTTGCCCTTCTAACCGTACAACATTACTATCTATTTTTTATATGTTCCTCTTGGTCGTTTCGCCTTTATGTAATTTTTCATTTGCATAATATCGGTTCAAATTAAAAAGAGGCTTTATTTTGGAGTCTTAATACTTCTATGCATAACTCTAGAGCGAGTTGCACTCTCTGATGTTTAGATGATTAAAGCCTACCACCTGGTGTGTGTGTTGATAGCGATTTTGTGAATAAAATTAGTATTATAATAATATCAATTAATTGTATTACGGATTTTTATTTGTGATATAGTATTATGTATTAAAGGTAATCTACCCATCCAGGAAGATTTTGATCGATCCAATAACTAAACTCCGCTACATTTCTAAACTACCTAACACAAAACTAAATATGTATCATAAAACGTCATTATAATAAGAGATTCTTCAAATCCATCTACTTCGTACCGCCTTTCATTCAGTCCAACAGGCTTGTTCTGTTCCTGGTGGTATATTATTGTGCTATTTTCATTGCTTGGTGAAAAATGTTAGGCCTCTCCTTTAGTGCGCGTATTTTCCGGTATTCATTGTTTGAATCAGTTTTTATGTTTAATCCTCACAATCTTTCTTCCCTTTTCTGCGGTAATCTTTGCGATCGTGCCCATCTCTTTTTTGCCTGTCCATATTTCATCTCATCACTTCACATTTCTTTCCGAATATTTGCGCTTCACCTCTTGAACTAACGCAATCTACTCATAGCATTTGTATGTTATGTTTTGGGTTATTATTCCAGTTGTGTCTTATATTTCCAGAAAGTAAATTGAAGAGAAATTCTAGTCAAGTCGAAAGCCCCTTATTTTGTACCCTAGCGTTGCACTCATAGATAGGTATTAACTGTAACTTCCGAGTGCATGTGTAGTACTTACTTGTCGTTATAGTATTTTTTAAATCGATGTGATTATACACGGCTGCCCGAAGATCGCGTGTTCTTGTTTAAACTCAATTTCTGGGCGATGGTTGCATGTTTTAGCAGCAGCAGTAGTAGTTATTATGGGAAGCGGCCGACAGATAAGGAAATGTGCGCCATTAAGGATAAATAGGAAAGGAGGGGCGGAGAGAAACCCGGCGTCGGCATTTAGCCTACTCTTGTCTAAAGGTGCCAAGGGTTGCGTAGTAGGTAGGGATTGGGATATCACTGAAAAATACCTGCCGCCTTAGAGATTTACATGGTTTACCTGGGTTGCTTCAGCGTAAAATGGGTCCCTCTAGGCAGTAATACAATACACTTCCTCTTAAGGTCTCTCGTGATGTTCGGCAGAAATCGAAGAATGCAGCCGTTCAGTATGCTATCATGTGATAGAAAAAATGCAAATTGACGGAAAGGTCAAGAAGAAGTTTCGCCTCTAAAACTGTCTCACAAAGCTCGGTCAAATTTTTCGCGCGGTACCATGGTCGACAGATAAAGCCTTTGTTAGACGTATGCCTGGTTTCACTCAAAAATCATCAAAATTTGTGTTATTAACTGATTTAGATGACTTTATAACCGGCCAGGCTTGACAATTTCCGCAAGGCGACTCTCGCATGCCAAATTGACCGTGCTTTGTAATGGAAACTTATGCACATCGCGAAATGTTCATTGGTTGCCCGATCAGGCAAGTATATATCGTCCCGGCGAGTGAAGTCTCACCTTTACCGGCCATTGTACATAAGAAACGCATGGCATTAAAGAAAGATATAATGACCACTTAAGCCACAATTAACTCGTTTACAATTTTTAAGTCTTTATAATTTTCAATGCATTCTCCGTGTCTAATTCGACTGTTCTGAATGCATTGGATTACAACTACTGGATTCACTGGCAAGATGGAGCTTCAAGCCTCTATTTAAAATCCTCTGGACCATTATTAAATTAACTACCCCTATTCCTGGTCGTTATCCATCTTGAGAGTTTGGTCGTATGGCCCACCCTCTTCCTTCCCCAATCTCATTCTTCCTCTTTGTCTCATTAAATGACATCCTCGGATATTCACTTCCCTTTCAGGATTCGCCGCAACCCTTCCCTTTTGTCTCCTTCTAATCTCGTTAATGAAGTTCCCATCTATGCCAGTCGCAAGCGGCGATACTCCCTGAACTGATCTCCTCTCAGCCCAACTTTAACCTTCGTTTTCGCCCGAGCCATCTTCACGGAGGTTTTCCGTTCGTTTTACTCCTTATTCTTTCTTATCCCATACGTAGGGCATATGAATTAATTATTAATAATCAGGTATATCAAGAATCGCATCCGTAAATAATACTGTCTCGAGAAAAGAATAATTAATGCCGGAGTAAACGTGACCCATCATTTAAAACAGCTATTCTAAGGAATTACAAGGATTAGCGGAGTTAAATGGAGAGTTTGTCCTACGTAAATGTTGGCCTTGGGTTTAATAACGCGTTAGTGGCGATGAAAGCTCCCAAACATGTATACTTGAAACATGACTCGAGTCTCAGAATTGGAATGATTTCCGTACACGAGTATTTGGCCAAACATTTCGTTTAGTTTCCTCTCAGGTTTTACCGTACGTGCAGTGCTGAAAGGAGAGCTATTAGGTGAAACGGGCTTGAATTTTGAATGAGTGCTTAAAGGGGACCGTAGCCTTCCTTCATTTGTGATCCCGGAGACGTAGCCTTATTACGCTCAGGACCCGGGAAAGTACAACGAAAAACGAGCGTAAACGAACAAGTGAACAAGTATTGTGTCCGTTTCGGCTATAAATGAAAAGGAGTGACAGTCCATGACAAATGGGTTATTATTCATTTTTAGCTGTGAAAATTTGAGCGGTGTTTTATCATACCAACAAAATATTGTAGAACTTTGAAAATGAGTCGACAAGAAATTCTTGCGGTGATAGTTTGTGCTAGATTTGAAGTTAGCTCTTCCAACCGCATTGAATAATCACTCATCGTATCCCTGGTATGTATTTTTTAATAAAAGCTTAATAGCTGGTTTATACACGGAAGGTATATATCACACATTTTAAAAAAATCATAAAATCAGGTGATTCTGCATACATTGTACCTCGGTCATAACCGCGTAATTATAATTTAGTTTTTAAGGTACTTAGCAATGAAAAAACCATAAACACAGTAATCAACACGAAGGTCTGTTTAGTAGGTGACGGCATAGTTTACCCAATTCGGCGTGTGAAATTCACACTTCAGATTAGGGGGCATCTTAACGATATGGCATGGTAAAGTCCTTAAAACAAAAAAATACTATATATTTTGTGGTGACCAAACCTTATTGCCCCAGGCGAAGTTTGAAGCAGTAACACTTGGGTTAACTGAATATGGCATTACTTTTGACACTTGATTAATGTGGCACTTATATGTGGAAGCAAAAATAAATTTTACCATACCGTGAAAACGGTCTTAAATATAATATATAACATTCTGTTTCATGTATCTTGTGAATCTGTGATTTTTTTATTTAGTTTGAATGAAATTACCTGAATTTTTAATGATTACACTGCCAGGATTTGAAAATTTGATTTTTGACTTTGGGAAACAAGGTCCCGATCAGTTTCATAATTTTATGTTTCATTTTTTCGATTGTATTTGCGTCTCACGCCCGGCCTTTTTTTTTAGAAACTCTTGAGAATCAAGGGTAATAATCGCCCATAGGTAATCTCTCTCTTAATTCTGAGGTGCAAATCATGAATTGAATGATTAAATGGCAAAATACGGTTCACCCCGAGTTCTGAGATTTTTCTGTTCACTACACCTTCTTCGCACCATTGTTCCTCAGTTGTTTACTTTCCGCAGCTTGATTGCGATGTTGAAATCACTAATTGTCGTTAACTGAACGCTGCGATTTGATTGATCCTTACATAATTTCTTCTTTAAAGGATGCGAAGGAGAAGACACTACACAAGTCCCTTATCCTCACCTTCATCCCATTCTTCCTCCAATTTTGCTTCTTTCTACCTCCTAGACACCATTTTACCCTCCTCCCTACTCGCCTTAATTATTCCTTCAATCTCTTCCACTCGATAAGACTCCTTTCCGCCCCATACCTCCTTCCCTTACTCTTACGAGATGCGCATTAACGTTTCTCATCTGCTTTCCACCTTTCCCTCTTTAATTCCGCTCATTTTTTTTCTAAAAGCTCCCTTCTATCTCACCATTATCAAGAGGGTCCTTGGGAGTCGTAAAGTCTCTTTCGCAGCATTATATAATGAAGGATTAGGTTTTTTTCATCCCTTGATGCTTTGCGGGTGATAGTTTGCTTTTCACGTCACCGTTAGAGTGGCATTCTCCTTTCAGAGGATTTCTGTTATATAATCCTCGGGTTTAAAATTTCATCCCGTCAATGATTTTTTTTCATGCATCCGATCAGGTCTAAAATCTCCAATTTTTTGGCATTACTTTAGCCGCGGACTACCAAGAGTACGAAACTAATTTTCCATCGATGAAAATTAACCGGAAAGCCTCAGTGTGATCAATAACCAATATTCCATAGGACGACATAAAACTGGTTCAAAAATTTTCATAATTTTCTCGGATCGTAGTTGGCATTTTGCTACATTATTCTGTTTCTCTGCGTAACAAATGCTAACATTTTTCTTAGTCGGAACACCTTGAACACAATTGCTCCTAGCATTGAACATTGTCATTAATATTTTATTTAACTGTCATTCAGTCAGTGACCGTAATTTTTTCCAGAAGATCAGTCCGAGACAAGATGATACTAAAAAGAAGACGAGCTGGGTGAGAGCGCTTTAGAGAAAGTTAGTTTTATTTTTAGTAGTAGTCCTTCGGTTCGGAATAAGTTTCCGATAGGTCCCGGCACCGCACACTGCTGTACTTCTAATTACTGGCTCACGCTACACAAAATATCCCTAAACCACATACTAATTGCACTGATTGGTTGAGGCCTTAACTTTGTAGAAATCCATGTTTAACTTAAGAAATTAAATATTATCTTTGCTTTCTACAGAAATAAACTTTATTTGTCGACTAGTTTCGTTTACACAGTAACATCCTAACTAGTCCTGAGGATGTTACAGTGTAAACGAAACTAGTCGACAAATAAAGTTTTATTCCCGTAGAAAGCAAAGATAATATTTAATTTCTTAAGTCCACATACTAATTATTAAAATAACTTGCTCTTAGCTCTGCACGCTCTGTTTTCCTTAATTCTATCCAAAATGCATATTCTTTTCCACAATCTAGCTTGCTTTCCCGAAATTCTCCCCTCTATTACAGTCTTCAGCATTCCATTGTCTTCCAATAGATTCCGATTTCTCTCTTCGTAGAATTTTTCCAAATGCCCTTCTCTCTTTCCATACCAGACCTAGAATTTAGTTTGTTTTACTTTATATCCTTTTGATTGTTCATTCGTTTCAAGAGATAGCTAGCTAGTCACCAACTAATGTTTGTGCAAATTTTCTGATGTGAAACATTCTAATGAGATAATGGCTTGCGATACTTAATCTGGATGGGGTGTATTCCAGTTTGTCAAGTCTTTTTATCCCCGTCATAGCACAGCCAGATTTTTATTCTTGTGAATCGGCAGGGAAAAATGTTACAATTTTCAAATTCCGCCTTCATGGATTGGGCCTCTTGATACTTTGAAGACCTGCTGGTAGATTCCAATGTGATATATGCCGGTCAATCTAATGGTTTAACAATGAATATCCTTGATTTACTCCATTTCCTCTTCTCCCTCGTTTAGACTGCTCGAAAAAGCAAGTGAATGTCCTTAGTATTTCCGAAATGGACGCAGAGGATTCGGATGCCGCAGCCGCCCCTGGAGTCACAACTGGCGGCGAGTGAGGGTGCGGCGACCGCCGGCGACCGCGGACCCCTCGCCGGGACCCCCGGCGCCGCCGGCATTCGCCCCTGAAGGGCGTCCATCCTCGCCCCTGACGGCCTCGATAGCAACGAAGAAGTATTAGACAAGACATGGCCTCTTCCCTGTTACAAGGAAAGCCCTTCTTCTGCCGGGACTGGGCCTTCCTCAAACTCGCCCATTGCCTAGAGCAGAGGGGCGGGGGATCTTCGGGAGGGGGCGGGGCCTCCTCCTCGGCCGGGGCCGTCATCCTCGGCGGCCCCGGCAGCGGCAAGACTGCGCTTTGCTGCGAGTTAGTGTGGCCCACCAACGTGCCCCAAGCGCAGAACCAGTCCTCCACAGCACCCGGAGACCCGCCTCCTTCCTCCCCTTCCTCGCCTCCACAACCTCCGATAGCCCCCCACGCCAGCGGGACGTCCAGGCAGAGGGCTTCCCTCCGCCGCCGCTTGCTCGCCTACCACTTCTGCCAGGCCCACGATGCCGAGTCCCTGGCGCCTGCTACGTTCGTCCGCCGGTTGGCCGAACAGCTCTCCGAATGCCCCCTCCTCCCCGGTTTCGGCGAGAAACTCCAGAGGGACCCCGAGGCTGCGGCCGCGCTGAGGCCTGGTGCCTGCGAGAGGGACCCCGACCAGGCTCTGCAGAGGGCCGTTTTGTTCCCCCTCTTGGAGCTGGACCCCCCTCCCCACCGGCCGTGCCTCATGTTGGTGGACGCCGTTGACGAATCGCACGCCGCCGCCGAGAGGGCCGTCAGCGGCTCCGGGAGTCAATCCACTGCGGGGACCGGGAGCCGGAGCATCGCCGAGCTCCTCTCGGCGCACCACCACCTCCTCCCCCGCTGGTTGCTCCTGGTAGTGACGGCCAGGAGGCAGTCACGGACGGTTGTGTCAAGGCTCTTCGCCGGGTTCCGGCGCCTGGCCCTCGACGATCTGCGTCGGGCGGCCGTGGTGAGGGACGTCCAAGGATATATCCTCGCGCGACTCGATCGGGAGGAGGCACTGCGAGCTCACGTGACGCGGGACACGGCGGAGATGTTGAACCAGCTGCACATCAAAAGCGCCGGATGCGTGCTATATCTCGAGAGGGTACTGGATGGAGTGGCGGACGGTTTTGTGGGCCTGAGGGAGGTCAGGGAAATACCGGGGACGCTAAACGGACTCTTCCTTTGGCTCTGCCAAAGGCTCTTCAACAGGAAGCAATTCGCCAGAGTTCAGCCCCTGCTGTGTGTCATTCTAGCCGCCAGAGAACCCCTTACGACAGAGATGCTCTTCCGTGCAGTTTGGACTTCCAACTCTTCACTAACCAGGGAGGACTTGGCCCGACGCCTGACTTTGCTGAGGCGTGTTTTGGCACCCTCTTCGATCACTGGTGAAGGGACCGTCCTCCCTACTGGAATGGGAACTAAAAAGTCTGGGAGGGCTCAGTTCCCCCCGAATCAAATAATACTTCTGTTCCATCCAAGCTTTGCGGAGTGGTTGCTGGATGTTAAGCACTGTACCCGCAAGTATCTGTGCTCAGCAGCCGATGGAAATGCCATGCTTGCAGCTGCTCTTTGGCTGAGGGGTCCCAAGTTAACAGCCTCGGAGACGAGAGCATTGACTCTTCACCTCAGTGCTTCACCTCTAAAGCCTCCAATGCAGCATTGGCATTTGGCTGCTTGGCTGGCGGAGAGTGGGGCTCCACTGGAAGAATGCCTAGAGAAGGCACCACCATCACCTCATAGGGATCCAAGGGCCCTCAGACTACTGTTAGATGCTGGAGCCAAGAGAAAAACCACCACTGGAGAGGGAGAGGATGCCATGCAGAGGTCTACTGTCGAGGTACAGATTCATTTCTTACTTTCTGATTGGTTATATCCTTGTAGTAGTTACTAGTCAAATTGTGCAAAAACAAGTTGAAATCAGATTAAGGCCAGTCAGAAAATGAACTCCAATCTAACTTTTTTTGGATAAATTTTATCACAATTATTAGTTCATAAATATTAACATTTTATTTAAAAAAATTGTATTTCATTGTTAATGATTAAAATGATTAATATGATGTTAATGATAAATATGATTTGATTTTCTTAATGTGATTAACATTATGAAAATCAAATCATATTTGTTTCAATTCCCAAGCATGTTTCTATTTCTCTTTTGTAAATCTATATTCTCAGGATCTTGAAGGGTTGAACATAGATTAGATTCTACTTCTTTGGTTATTTGTTTTCTCATTTGCTTGCTCATTTGTTGGCTCAAAATATCATCTAAAATATTTTTTATATTATTAATTATATTTTATCAACATTGTGTTAGTCAATTTATTTAGTAACTCAACAAACAATAACAGCAATCTAATCCAACATATTTAAATTTATTTTTGTGCATTCACTGTAAGTTTTTGTTTTGTCTTTCTCACTGCTACAAGCTGTCCACGTTTTTAATGATCTGAGTATTCTTTCTTAGGTTGAACAAATTGCATCTAATGGTTCTGAACCCATCTCATCCTCCCTCAAGGCCTCAGAGCCAGGAAGTCCTTGTGGAGAGGGTGAAGAAGGGGGCACTGAAAATGTGGAAAACATTGAACCAGAAGAAGATCCTTTGGCTGACCTCTTGGCTGCCGAGGAAGCTGCGTTAGCAGCGGAAGCTGCAGCTGCAGAGAGTGGCACCTTGGGGACAGCCACGTTGGGAAGTGGGCGCACTGCCCTCCACTCATTGGCTGCTGAAGGTGACGAGCGAAGGGTCAGGCTCCTCCTCACACGCCAAGGATCAGGGGCGGCTGCTGCACTAACAGCAGCTGACCGGCATGGTCAGACACCACTAGGACTGGCAGCAAGGCATGGACATGCTGGAGTTGTGCGTGCTTTACTGGAAGCTGCTGGAGATATGGCATCCACTGCAGTGGATAGTGCAGATGCTGATGGATGGACTCCATTAAGATCTGCAGCTTGGGGTGGACATGCTGCAGTTGTCGAAGCATTACTTGAGGTGATTAAATTCAATTTAGACTGTTTATTAGCCCCGTTATGTGAAATAATGTTTATGCTTTCTAAATGATCAGTATGAAATGGACTATTAACTGATCAGCCATGAAAATTTCTAAAAAGAACAATGCATGCTGTTGCACTTGAAGAGATTGAAAAAAAGAGTGTAGAAAGATGGCATAATTCTGGGAAGGAATAATAATAATTTTTAATGTAAAGTTATAATTCTGGTTTATTTTTTTATGGATCATAGTAAAAGAGACGGTTAAACTTGTTGGACCCAAACTATTAGTTTTTATTCACAGATATTTTCCGAAAAAATTTTGAAAAATATATTCCCTATTAATTTTAAGGAGTGATTTTTTTAGATTGTTTTCATTTGTTGTCAGAGTAAAGACCATTTGAAACTTCAATAATGCTTATCAATCACATTTTTGGAATACCACTGATTTGCCCATTGAATCTTACTTAATTGACAAGTACATCTGATAACAAAAATTTTGGAGTTTGTTAATTATTAATGAGCTTAATGTTAATCCCATATTGGGTTTTATCTCTCTACATCTTAACCGTGTCACTTCTAGAAAACTTGGAATTTTATATCTGTAAAACTCCTACATCACACTTTGGTGATTTTACTAACACCAATTCTACACAAAAATATCATCATATACTTTTAATTTTCATTTGGGTTAAAGATTTATAAAATTTTTGTCACTGAAATCATTTAAGTTTCTTCTTTCAACTCATAATAATATGTGATTATGTTGCACCTGTTGTTTACCATTATTGTTCAACTCCCCCTAATTACGTTTGGTGGGCAGGCTGGAGCAAAGGTGGATGGAGCCGATGCTGAGGGTAGGACTGCCTTGAGAGCTGCAGCTTGGGGAGGGCATGAGGAAGTTGTACTGGGCCTCCTGCGGGCAGGAGCTGACCCGGGGGGAGCAGATAGAGAAGGGCGCACACCTCTGATTGCAGCTGCATACATGGGCCATGCTGAAATAGTTTCGCACCTACTAGACTTTGGTGCACCTGTTGATCATGAGGATGCAGACGGTCGCACTGCACTCTCAGTTGCTGCCCTTTGTGTTCCTGCTAATGAAGGATATGCAAAGGCATGTACACAGTTTTAATTTTTACAAGATGCACTTTGATTGTGTCAATTCAATGTTTTCCCAATGCATAACATCCAGTGTTAACTTTTTCTCATTTTTACATTTCTCAAGTTAGTTAGTTTTTTTGGGGAGGCGACCGACAGCTCAGGTCATTTGCTCCATTAGGGATGATAGGAATGGATGAAGGGTGGAGAGAAACCCGGCGTTGGCATTAGCCTGCTCTTAACGAAAGGCACCAAGGGGTCCGCAGCTTAACGTCCCATCTGACGGACGGCGTACTCACTCAAAGTGCCCTCCACAAAGCATTACATTTCTCAAATATTTCACTTTGTTGATATAAAAACCATAAACACAGTAATCAACTCGAAGGTCGATTTGGTAAGTGATAGTAGAGTTCACTCAATACTAAGTCCAACGGCATGTGAAATTGACACGTCAGGGTTGGAGGACCAATTCCTTTCCCTGTGCCGGCTATAGTTTCCCAGGAAGATCTGGTCCCCAAAAAATCACACAGTTTGGATGGAACCGAGGGTACCCTGAGAGGCATGCCCGGAAATCGAACCCAGGCCTATTGATCAGTAGTCCCATACTCCATCCCAGGACTACCATGTCCCCTATTGTTGATATAAGAAAAATTTTAATTAGTGTATCTATAAGTATTTTATGAGAGTATTTCTATGTATACTATATGATCGTAATATGATCGTATCTACTTCATCATTCATAAGAACAAGTACACATTCTATCAATTGAGTGCATTAATCAGGAAGTAACACAGTTATCTTTTGCCAAAAATCTTGAACTGATTTCTTGGTCATTTTTTTCTCTGGATTTGCACTTATGAGTTGTAAAATAAATGAGTATGTAGTTTGCCAAAAATCATGCCAATCGCCCTTGGTTCTCCTCTCTCTGCTGTTATAGTATCTCTCTCTTTTCCTTGAAGGTATTTAAAGTTTGAATAAAATCATATTGTCACCTGTACATTTCTTCTGCTTGCTGGAGAGCAAATGTAACTTATTTTAATTGGTATTCTTAAGGGGTAATCATTTCAATGCCCATGGAATATTGTAATTTTAGTACTCATGGCTTTTGAATCAGAATTGTCTCATTATGGAGCTTCATTACAATGTTGCCTGGATTGAACATAAATCTATTACTTCATGTTCCTTATATAGGGGTATACCAAATCCAAAATTAACCAGTACCAATCCTGAGTAAACATGCATATGAAGTGGGTATTTGTTCAATTTATTATGAAAATTTTGTTAGTATCTGCGATGCATTTGATTTTCTGTAGCCTTCTCTTACCTTGACTAGTTGTGGTCTAGAGTAAAATGTAAAGCCTCCACCATACTTACATTTTAAAAATCATTAATGTACTAAATTAGATACTTGCATTGCCTGATTTTTAACAATATCTGTTTCATTTGCTAGGTGGTGAGTATTTTACTTGAAAGGGGAGCAGCGGTAGACCATGAAGACAGAGAAGGGATGACAGCTCTCCTGGTGGCTGCATTTGAGGGACACAGGTTTGTCACTTTGAAACATTTTTTTTATGAATACCCTTGCTAAAGAAAATCATTATATTTTGTTTATTTTCCCAATTGGTTTGCATATTATCTGTTGTCCTTCCCGTAAATTGTATTTTGGTACATGTTTAAGGAAAAATGAAATTCTAACACTGAGAAAAATTTATTATGTTTAAATTTTTGACACCCAATGTATGTTGAATACATTTAGGTTAAACACATATAATGACACACTTTTTGCAGATTTCTTTGAAAAATAGTTTTATTTGAAGTCCAAGAATGCTAGTTAATGCCTTCATCCATTTACATTTATTGTTTGTTAATCTAAATCAAAGGCAGGGTTGCCCATTGTCACCAGTGCTGTTCAAAGTATATGTGGAGGAAATGATTAAAGAGGCATGGGAAGAACTGGAGGTAGGAATGAAAGTTGGAGGGGAATTCGTAAAATCAGTTAGGTTTGCTGATGACCAAGCATTAGTTGCTCAGTTAGCTAAGGGGTTGCAAGCATTGCTGAGTGAATTGGAGGTTCAGTGCGATAGATATGGGATGAGAATCAAAATTAATAAAACAAAAGTTATGCAATTTTCCAGAAAGAAAAAGGCTAAGCTAAACATTAAAATAGGAGGGGAAAAATAGAGCAGGTAGAACAGTTTACATATCTTGGAAGTGTTTTGGACCAATATTAACATACAGGTAAGCTGTAAGTATTTTGACAAAGGTTAAAAATCCTAATAAGTTGTCCTTAATGGTTTATGCAATCTTATCTGGTGCAGATCAGTATCTTATCTGATGGTACGTTCTTCCAAAATACTATACAAAAAGTAATTAGTCCAAGGAATAAGTATACAACAGTTTTATCTTGTTTTGAAAATTGCAAACAAAATGCAATTCTTCATTTTTTATCATTTAGTCGTTTACATACAGGTGTCTCGGAAGTATTTTGGACCAATATGGTCAAAGTAGTAGGGACGTAAGGAGAAGAATTGCGCAAGGCAAGGAGGGTTTGTCAAGGAGGAGGGAGTTGATGACGGGGACGTTGACTAGGGATGTTAAGACAAGACTCGTAAAAACTCTGATATGGGGCGTAGCTATGTATGGCCCGGAGACGTGGTCACTGAAGCAGGAGGATAGACGTAGATTGGAGGCTTTTGAGATGTGGGTGTGGAGAAGAATGGAGAAGGTAAAATGGAACGAAAGGAAGACAAATGAGGAAGTACTGGAGATGGTGGGTGAGGAGAGGGGTTTGTTGAGAGAAATCCTAGGGAGGCAGGAAAAATGGATGAAAGGCGTATTGAGCAGTAGTGGAATGTTGAAGAAGGTAATAGAGGGGAGGGTGTTGGGTAAGCGAGGAAAGGACAGGAATAGAATAGGGATGTTGGATGGGATGAAGGGAGGAAAGAAGTACACAGAGATGAAGAGGGACCTGATGTAGATTAGGTTGCTGGATTGGGTTTAGTTTGGGGTTACAAAATGTTTATTTGATAGTTGTATCCATCCAAAAGCCTACCTTTATCGGTAGATTACCTAACAATAATAATAATACGATTTCAGTTATAGGGGCTGTATCACTTGCCGAAGGAAAAACTTACGTTGTTGCAATAAATGAATAATTTCGGTATGGTGTGGGAGTATGGGCACTAATTTGGGTGAATTTATTGCTAGTTGAGTTATGTGGCATTACTTATATAAGTAATGCTTTGTTGAACGAGTTAATATTTCCTCTTTAGTAGATTACCTAATAAAAATCTAAATCATTACATCATGAAAATTTTTCTAAATAAGTATATACTCTGAGCATATTCAATATTGATAGAATTTGCAGATTTATACACCAAATTTGAAGAACAGGGCATTTGAAATTATGTTGTTCATGTTATCAAGTGGACAATTTTACAATTTCAGGGATGTGTGTGAATTGCTCTTGGAGTACGAAGCAGATGTGGACCACAGTGATGGTGCTGGAAGGACACCTCTTTGGGCAGCTGCGTCAATGGGTCACACTGCTGTGGTTGAGCTTCTCCTTTTCTGGGGCTGTGGTGTGGATGGCATCGATGCTGAAGGAAGAACAGTTCTTGGAGTGGCTGCAGCACAAGGGTGTTCAGATGTGGTTCGTCGGTTATTAGATAGAGGTTTGGATGAAACTCATCGCGACAATGCTGGTTGGACCCCACTCCATTATTCTGCATTTGAAGGGCATCGTGATGCAGCTGAAGCTTTAATTGATGCTGGTGCAAGGCTGGATGACACAGACAATGAAGGAAAAGCACCCTTAGCATTAGCAGCTCAAGTAAGTCTAGTATTTTTATCAAATATTGAGTACTCAATGAAATTTTGCAGTTGTCATTTCTATGGATTGTTTTGCTTTTTCAAGGTCTAGAATTTCATATCCTTTGCTCTTTGGAGAGTATGAGTGTATTTTTAAACAAGTAATTTCAAAATCTGGAATAATTTTGTTTGTGAGTATAACATTGACAATTTATCTTCAAAACATGTCAGTGTTAATCACATTATTTTGATGTTCTATACATTAAAATGTTCATGCAAATATGTTAAATACTTGGATGACTACTGTGGTTAATTCATTAATGTTTGTGAAAAGCGATGATGAAAAATCATAAACACAGTTATCAGCAATTACTTTGCTCTATAATTAGCTGCAACAATAATCCTGAGTTTGGTAAGTTTTCTCAAGCAAGAAAGGAGAAGGCTTTCAAGCAAGGTATCTCTAGTAATTTTGTAGAGGGGTATGCAGGAAAGACTGGAAGGTATTTATTTATCAAATAACACTTAAGTCAATGTTTACAAAACTAAAAATATCTTCTATAAAAAATTGTGTTTTGCCCAATTATAGTAATATGAATAATGAAGAATTAATTCCATAATATTTTCACCTTTTTTTGGAATGAGGTTACATATTATGGCCGTGACTGTATTATACATTCACTATGAATCTTGATAAGATGCATAGAAAATGTCACAATCAGCTGGTATGCTTTCTTTGCATGCAGAAAATTAAATTTATATTATCACCTGAGGAACTATATACTTTACCAGAAAGGTTGTATTCTTCCTTCAATCATTCAATTTTTCTTAAGAAATTTTGATAATGGCAATATGTTACTAATCCTGTAGATGAAATTATTGTCTGCAAAAGAAACTGAAATATAAAATTTCTTAAGTACAACTAGCCTAAGGGTGTCCATAGGAGACAAAACTGCATCATTAAAGTTTTGGTGAGGGATTGAAAAAAAATATTAAAAGTTTTAGATGAAGGAATATTTAGTAATAAAATGACTGCATTTGTTGATGTGGAGTGGCCAAAAAATAATATTAATGCCATTTATCACATTTTACCACAGTAAAATATATTTTCTTGTCATAGTAGAATTTCATGTGATAATATTCCAATACTGCTTAATAAAATTAATATTCATGTTTACTTACAGTTTATATTCCAATTAGGATATGATAACATATGATAATAAAAAGATTATTCATATAATAATAGTGGGTCAGATTGTTTTTGGGGTGTTTGGTGGTAGTCTGTATTGATTTGAGTAGAGAGGGATAAGCCATTGAGTTGGGAGTGGTGGACACCTCTGATTAATATGTTAATTAACAGTAAAATGTAACTAAGTGAGTAATCAAATGAAATGTTTCACATATCAAACTGTATAACCTTAATTCGGTTTTAAATACCCAAGAACCATAGTATTGTTTAGAATAAGTGAAAGGTACATGGTATTGGAAATAATTTTAATATGTCAAAATCTGAGAATTTTGCATACATAATAATGCACATAAGGCACATAAATTATGAGCTATATTGGTACACATTTATGCATTATTCAAAAGTTCAGTCGTAGGATAAAGATATGTAACAACTCTAAGAGGTAATAAAATATTATATACTTTTTAATTATCAAGTATACTATATTTGAGTACACCTGAATGAATGCTCCTTTAATTTCCTTTTGAGGAAGCTCTTTCATTTTGTTTTCAACATTTTGATTGCTCCAATACCTATTAATGAGCTTGTAAGTGGTTTTTAATTCTAGGATCTGTAGCTAATGGACTGCGGTGTGAATACATTGCAATGATGATTCAACTGTATATTGTCAATCTTTTCAGTCAGATAATTGTGAATGTGACCATTCATTTTCACTTCATGTTCTGTTTGTGATGTTTTTTATGATATATATAATAACTTTGGACTGTTAGAGTTACTAGATTTTTTTAAGTGATGTCTACAGGATGTTCATGGTGACCACTTTAGCATAATCCTTTTTCGAGATGTGCTTCTAAATTTTAAAATATTTCTTTGTAATCAAGGTGTCCCCCTCCCTCTCATAAATAAGATTATAAAACATGCACATCTGCTTTTTAAGTGTAGAGTCAGGAGAATGTCATTAGAAAGAAATGATTTGAGAAATCTAATGCAACTTTGGTTGATATGAGGAGATACGGGATAACAAATATTTAATTTCACAGCTACATATATCAAAGATGGTTGCAAAATGTCTGCAAAGGTAAAATGCCCCAGGGGTGCTCTTCCCCTTTGAAGAAAATGATCAATTTTCATTATGATTAAAAACCTTTTACAGCTATTTAAACAAAAAGTTATGCCAAAGAAGTGGCAATTGATCTTCACAATCCAAAATTAGTCGTAGACGTATCAATTCAAAGTTTATAATAAAATAAAGGGTTTCATAAGCAGATATAGTAATAGAAATCATTTACTGGTTTTTCTAAACCAGGACAAATGTAATGTTACATAAACCATTTTAGAGTTCAATGTTCAAAAAAGTAGTTTGTGCCTAATTACTGATGTGTCTATGACTCTATTTTCATTTACTGTGAATACATTTGTTGATCTACATCATATTATAGGAGGGCCATTTGCATGTTGTGCGCTTGCTTTTGGATCGTGGTGCTCCCGTTGATGCTCGTGCTCATGATGGAAAGACAGCCCTACGTGCCGCAGCACTGGAGGGCCGGCGGGAAGTCATGAGGCTCCTGCTGTCTCACGGAGCCGATGCAGATTGCAGGGATGCTGATGGAAGGAGCACACTGTATGCTCTGGCCCTGGAGGGGCGAACGGGCGCGGGTCGAGTGCTGTTGTCAGAGGGAGCCGCTGATGTGGAGACCCGAGACAGGGAGGGGAGGACGCCCTTGCACGTGGCTGCCTGGCAGGGGCACGTTGCCATGGTGGAGCTCCTTTTGGCTGCTGGGGCCAAAGTGAATGCCGAGGACCACGAGGCACGAACCGCCTTGCACGGTGCATCATGGCAAGGCCATGCAAGTGTCGTTAGGCTCCTGCTCGGTGCTGGAGCATCTGTGGACCACTCTTGCACACAAGGTGCAACTCCCCTGTGCATTGCTGCCCAGGAGGGTCATGCAGAGTGTGTTAGAGTACTACTCCGTGGTGGTGCAGACCCTAATCATGCTGACCGCTGCGGACGGACTGCACTACGTGTGGCAGCAAAATCTGGTCATGATGAGGTTGTGAGAATCCTAGAAGATTTTGCAGCAACTGCTGGTAGTCCAGCAGTCTCAGCTGCTGGAACACCTTTACCAAGGCACAAGGCTCCAAACGGAGGAGGTGGAGGTATGTTGTTCTCTTTTTTTTCATCCCACTTAGGGGTGCCATCCCTAAATATGAAATGCACATGCCATATTTCAGAATATAACAGTGCAGTGGATATGGCTGGGCAATTGACCAGAGGGCCTGGGTTCAATTCCGAGTCATCCCTAAGGTCACCACCAGTTTCACTCAAACTGTGTGATCCTTTGGGTGCCAGATCTTCCAGGTCAAGCCTCCCATACCCTTATATTTGAACTTCGTATGCCCCACATTAGGCTTAGTACTAGGCTCTTCTCTCACCTAACAAACCTTCAGTATTACCAGTTATTACAAATACTGATATAATGAGAGCTTTAGTTGAATTTGGTATGGAAGACTTAAATTGCTTTGTCAATCTGTAGTATCAATTTTGTTTGTCAATCAATTTGTTTGATGTTCTCATTTGATCTCTTTTCAGTGACCAAATGTTAAAGGATTTTTAAGCTATTTTGATTCAATTTAAAAGCTCATTTAACGTGAAAAACTGCCCAATAATAAATATCAATATAATGAAATTCCAGTGGTTACCTTGCATATTTCAATGGGACAAAAATGTGGAGTTTCCACTCATTGGAGCACCAAAACATTTTTGTTTAATGTTCAATATATAGGCAGCACCACTCTCATCAAAGTATAGTCTGGCAACCAAAAATTAATGACTTATCAATTCAGCAGTTGCTTATTGTTATCTTTTTTACAAATATTTGAAATTTATGATGGCATGATCAAAGTAAATAGGCTCATAAAATTGAAATGCTCAATTTTTTCATTGCAAAAAGTAATTAAAAATGTGATAAAATAAATAGTTTGTCATTCTCCTTTTGAAACAAATATGTATTATATGAAAGGTAATTTAAATAGTGAGGTATTTTAATTATTTGCACACTTGAACCTTCTTCCTGCTGTGTGAATTACAGCCATTAATGAGGGAAACTTATTTTATTTGTATTTTTATAGCTGAAGTGTTTTTTATATAAATAAATATTCATTTTGTTTGTCAATCTTTTTGATGGCTATAAAGTATAAAGGGCCATGGCCAACTTAACATCTCATGCTAATATTAATTTAGAACATCCTGTATTAGGGATTAATTTAAAATTTACAGCAAGCTACTATTGTGAAAGTCTTTTTGAATCTATTCTTACCACATAATTCTATGATTTTGCAATTGTACTACATCTCTTTTTACCTTTATATGTCTACTTATGAACAAGTCTTTTCTTTAATTGCAGTGGTACATGATTGCTTTATAAACTTTGCACATTTTAGGGAAAATTCTACGACTGAAAATTACTTTTTAGCTTGACATTGTTTTGTGATGACGAGGGAACTTAATTCCAGTTAAAAGGAAACAACACCATCATTTAGGAGTTGATTTTATGTAGTTGAAACCCAAAATTTCACTAGTGGTCCATTGACCATTTCTTGGAATAAAATATCTCGTGGATTTTTAAAAAATTATTAAATAATGCAATATAATAATAATAATATTCCTGTATTTGGCTGGGGATCTGATTTTTCAATCACCATATAGAGGTGTCCGACAAACAGAAGAATCAAAATTTATCTCTAGAAATATTTACTCTTGTGCAGTGAATGGGTAAAATTTAACTGTTTCATGCAACTTCAAGAATTATTGAAATGTTTAGCATTCCCCACAGGTGGCAGCAGCAGTACCACATCCATGACCTCAGGCTCAACTGCTGAAACTAAGCCTTCATCAGCGGTGCTGTGCCAACCCCAAGTACCACCATTTTCCCAGACATCTCAGATTGGCTCTGCTCTACTTCCCCCCTCAGGCCCACCCCTGCCTCCTCACCAACACTCCTATTACCACCAGGGTCAGCATCAACTTCCCCCTCCTCCTCTTCCCCACCATGGTGGTTCGTCTCACCTCCATTCCTCACCGCCCCCACACCCTCAGCCCCTCGACTCCCCCGAGTCCTCTGTTGACAAACGCCGGTCCGTGGCATCACTTGGAAACCGTTCTTCTGGGGGTTTATCTTCTTCCAACTGCACTGGCTCCACCAAGTCATCCCAGAGGTCATCCTCCGAACCGCATGGAGTGGCTCAACCCCTGCCACCACCTCTCCTCCCTCCCACCGGCCACTCTGTCAACTGTGCCTCCCACCAGTGCCAACCTCAGCAGCCTCCCATGGGACAGCAGCACCACAATCCACACCATCACATGTATCACCAGCTGTCCTTCACACAGCAGCTGCAGCAGTGCACGAGAGCTGCCAAGAGCCGTCCCCAAGGTGTAAAGACTGGAGTTCCTCCCCCTCCGGGAGCACTGTCCCCACTCAGTGAACCCCAGTCACCAATCTATGCTTCTCCTCCACCTTCACCACTCAGTGATGCTCCCAGTGGTAGGAGGAGCCCAGCATTAATGACGGAAACTCCAGCCACGGCCACTGCCAATGGTGCGGTCCCTCACGTTGGACTACATCCAATTCCTGGAGTCACAGACTGTGTTAGCAAAGCCCCACCTCCTCTGTCTTTCAACCGTGATGCCCACATGAAGATCATCTTGGGAGGTGGGCGCCCAGACTCATCGACTGCTTCCTCCACACCAGCTGCGTCCAAGCTGAAACGAAATGGTATCGTAACCAATCCGAATGTGAAAGTGAGTGGAGGTGGTGTTGGTGGACTTGCAGGCTTCCGTCTGGGTCTCAAAAATGGTCTGGAAGCGAGGAGAAGGCAGGCTGGAGCAAGGGCAAATGGGTTTCCATGGAAGAAAGAGACTCCCCTCTAGTTAATCCCAATATGCTACATTGGACACACACCTCAGGTTAGTTATATAACATAATAATAAGAATAATATACCTTTCTTTGCACCAGATTTAGCCAGGTAGAACAACGTTTAGCCGAAAGTCTATGGATTTGAATCTTGATACAGACCCTGGTCATTGGTCTTCTGATTGTAGCTTTTCTTCATTATTGTAAGGATATTTAAGGTGAAATGAATTCAGTTGCTGAAGTTATGTTATCTGATTTGCTATAATACTAATATCCACTGTACAACGACGACTCTGTCATATCATAATGACCTGAAAATGGAATGTTTCAGGTTTCACTCTTGCAGAAAAAGGCTTTACATTTACTCTCATTTGTAAATATGCATTTTTTTTTAGTTGTAACAAAAACATAATCATTTTGAATTCTTCTTAAAGGAATATTTTAGGATCATAATTAGCATCCATTGCTAAAAATTATGGATTATGTAAATCATTATTGCAAAATTACTTCCCATAAGAACTTCAAAGGTAACACATTTTTAAATTAGTAAATCATTTTAGTCAACATCAGACATGCCAACTCTCCCGATTTAAGCGGGAGACTCCCGATTTTTCCTTCTTACGTTCTTGATGAACTGTTCAAATTGTGTACTTAGCTTAACATGTTAATAAAGTGTGACATTCATTAAAAATTGGCAAAGTGTCATAAAGGGATTAAGGTGCCAAGCAAATATTGTGGTAATTATAAGTGATTACTTCGTGATACACTTCTAAAAATCTCCCGATTTTTCATTTTGAAAGTTGGCATGTCCTCCCGATTTTTCATTTTTGAAAGTTGGCATGTCTGCAACATTCTTGAAACGTAAGTAGGTATCAGAACCAATAGGAGCTACGTAAATGGTTTTATGCAAAAACTACTTGCAAAAATGGTTAAGTTAGGGCTGGATTCACTCAAATTATGGAAAAAATGTGGTATCTAATTTTTAAAACTTGTGCACATTTATAAATGTTTTTAACCTTTTCAATAAAATTAATAGAAGCAATTTAATATCCTAGAATCAACTGTTATTCAATCTGCCACCCCAGTTTCCGTTTTTCTATATTTCAATTTGTTTTAATAGCTATGCCTCAGGAAGTAGCCTCACCTCAACCATGATGTGCTTTATCAGAGTGCCCCAGTTATGTTGTATTATCATAAAAAAAATTATTGACAGCTTGACCATACAGCAGCAATAAATCACATGCTTGCATACATACCCAGTGTGCAATTCTCTTCTGGGGTAGGCCGCAAATTCCTAATAATTAATTATTTCAGGGAATTCACTCACTTTCACTAATATCTTCCATAATTCTTGCCTTTGGAAGAGGTGACTCATTTCTCGAACAGTCTTCCAAAGTGATCTACTGATGTATCATAGAGTTTCATTGCAAGGAAATAATGTGGCAAATACCCTTAACCCTTTGCACTCAGGTGCCTTTTTCCTCGATTTCCTTAGTCTACTTGGGATTAAAATTTTTAAATATCCCATATTTACTAAGCGTGGCACTAGAATGAAAAACTGGAGTTTCTTTTCATGCAAACTAATTTAATTGGATCTTTGTGCATAATTATAGATAAATTTATTGATAAACCATAATTTAAATTCTATAATTTTTCATGGTATGATATTTTTGGAAGAATTCAGCAACATGAAAACCTGGGTTACCTTCACATGTCTCACAGATATATATCGTCTCTCTTCTTCCACCTTTGATTTTTCAGTTAGAGCAAACGGCAAAATATTTAAGATTTTTGTTAGGGTGAGGTGTGATTATATGGAGTTTTCCATTTAAACGTTGCTCTATTTTTGGATGGTAATCTAACCCTGGAAGTTTGTGACACATCTCGGAATTCTCCAAAGAGATGGTGTACTAGTTTCTAAATAAATTTCACATGTGAGATCGGTTTTTCATTCTTTCTTTCTTGGCATTTTTTGTACAATATATATGAATTTACACCCTCCTACTCAAGATTCCTGATCACGCAATAGATAGAAAAAGAACGTTTGATGACACAGCTGACACTAGGAAGAAAGGAAAATGGAAATGAAAGTATCCAAACTAGAAAGCATTGAATTACGGAACACCTGACTGAGGTAACTTTACATTCTGGCGATCTTTTTTTCAGAAACAGATCATCTCTTAAAGGCATTGCTTTACATTTAGCTGACTTCCGAGTAATGAAGGGCAAACAATGCAAATGAAAAAGAACTTGTAACACAGCAAAGAGATAACAACAAACATCTGCGTAGGTGGTGGCATCCTTTGGAGAAGGCATTTATGTCAACGACGGCATTATAGGTCGATACTATTCATTTATAAAGCAAGCCATGTTATTAATTAAGCCTTACTTTACTCATCCTTTCATGTAGATGATTACAAGTAAAGTTATTGGAAAATATGGACAAAAATCCCAATTCCCCTCATGGTGAAACACCGTGTCGAGTGTGGCTCGACATATGAGCTGCTGCCGCTGCTAACCGTGTCGAGTCACACTGGACATGTGAGTGCAAAAGGTTAAAATACTAAAATTTTTCTTCCTTAGAAAATTCTTTTTTTTTATTTCTTTCTAGACAGATGTAAGGTTATATGCCAGAATTTATAACCTACACACATTTCTTCATAAAAATAAAAATAACAACAGTAGTTTAATTGGAAATTTCAAATTGTTATGAAAGTAATGTTTTCTCCTGTATATTAACTTCTACTGCCTTTTGTTGACACTGAGGAATCCATCCTAATTTACATAGAAGCAAATCACAGCAAATCCCTTCCCTAATGACTACAACAGTTACGCATGGATAAGGCTGACCCAAGGCAACCTAGGGAAGAGTATCCTCACTGTCCTTTATTACTCAACAGGTGTGATACACCCTATTCTTCCTTTTTCTTGAAAATCCCATAACTTTTGCTTTGCTTACATTAATTCTCATCCCATGACTATCACACACATTGTAATGCAAACTAACTTACCATTGATTGTAACCCCTTGGCTGACTGGCTAACTAAAGTTTGATCATCTGCAAGTGTGACTTAATGAATGCCCCACTGACTTTCATTCTTAACTCTGGTACTTCTCATGCCATATCTTTACCTCCACTTGTACATTGTCCATCCTGGTTCTTCACCCATCGCACATACCTGAGCAGTCTGAGATATGTATATGTTGCAAGCACCTATCCTCCACTCTGGTCTTATTGTCTTTTTGATATCTGCAAAATAAACAAATACGTTCTGATTGTATTCAATGTTCCTTTCTATCAGTAACCTCATAACTGCTATGGCATCATGTGTACCTCTCCACTCCATCCTCTTATTGATGATCTTAAGTATGGACAACCTTAGTTTAATTCAAAACCAAACCTATTGTTCTATAGTTCTTGCATATGATTGCCTTTCCCTTTTTGGGTTGTGAACTAACTCTAATCTAACAAAAATCTTTGTTTTATAGTCTAACTGATAAAAAAAATCTTTGAAATCCCTGGCATTCCCCACATTTTCCACATGTATTTTGGTGTTTAAACCAAGTGCTTGTTATGATTAAATCCTGTCTCTATCTTGCAGAACTCTGGTGCTTTTTCCCCACAATTATTCCTTGTTTCCAAAGAATAGTCTCCTACCTCACTCCCATCTCTCCATTCACTCCGCTGCATTCCAATTATTTGTAACTATCAAATATTTTTTCTCCCAAAGACACCCATTATTATTTCCTCTAAGTGGTCTAATATCTTGTGTATTTCTTTCTTCCTATGATGTTTACCTGAATGATAGCCAAGTTTGTTGGCTCAGCTTGTATTTCTAGTAATAATATTCTGTCACTCACCTGCTCTGTTTTCTAGACTTCTTTCTACCTTTTAGTTAAATACTATTGCCACCTATTAATGGTTCTCTTCCCCTCCACTGTTTGTCACTATTTAGTTACCTCTCCAGTAATCCCCACTAGCCATCCATCTTACCTTAAACAGCCCTTAAGGATCTATATTTCCTCCCCCAGAAACTGTTTTATTTTACTTATTAAGTTGATGTTTACCAACTTAATAAGTTTTACTGAACGTGATCCATAAAATTAATTTTCAAAATGTTTATACCTTATAGAATTCAAGCACAATTTTATTTATCACAAGTTAAGAAGTAAAATTTTACATCTTTATAGTTTCCAGTTCAAATATATATTACAGGAGACACAATTTGTTTTGCTTTTTGTGGGTGCAATCCTTCAGGAGAGTGATGAATGAAATATGTGAGCAGCATAAGCCTTGTGAATACATAATTTCTCATGTATTATACATTATTATTCTTCCCCAATATTATATATACTACAATAAATCTTTTCCACTTTCAGGTGTCTATTCATTTCATAACACACAGATGAGATATATTGTAGATGATATCACTGCCATCCAAATTTTGTCTTTTCTTGAAAGAATTATTTTTTATGTTGTCCAGGCCAGTCTCTGTAGTGGCATGACAATACCTTTGCCTGCTATCCCAGAGGTTGCGGGTGCAATTTCTGCCTAGCTGGGTTTTCCTACACATTGAGTTTGGATATATGTGTTTGCCAAATGCCTGTCTTATAATTATTCTGATGGGCAGACTTTAAACAATTAAATTTGTATGTATTAAGAGGAGTGATATCCTTAGAATTTGTAATTGGTCCGAAACTCATGCCACATCTTTCTCAGTCCTTAATTGTGATTATTTTGCAAATTTATCTGTTGTGGAATGATATTTCATGCCAGCATCTTTTCTGTCAATGATCCAACACCTTTTTTCATTTATTCCTTAGAATGAATCAGTATTGAGTTTGCCATTTCTGCAGTGGTATTTGCAGTATGTAGTAGCATTTGTAGTCTGTTTCTTTTCATACCTCAGGCTTAATGCTTTCATAAAGAACATTAACTCTGCTCTAGTGCCAGTCTATAGTGGGAGCAGAAACCAAAGCGATTATTGATAGCAGCTTCAACCAATAAATACCTTTTCATAGCTCCACATCAAGGAAAATGTGGCCTATGACCTTTTCATTTAAATGAAACTACATGGATTGTTTACACCTATGTTTTGTCTAGTCATTTAAAATGTCTTTTTGATGCTTCAAGATACATTGAAATTTTATTCCGAAACATTTATTTTTACAGGTACCATGAAACAAGAGGGATTTGATGAACTGTTAACTGCAAGCAAGGAGATGATTGTGGCAATTCAGATAACTACGTGCCATTGACAAACATGAAGTTTATGTAAATATTTTGTAGTGTGATGCATGTGAATACTATCAATCCTGTTGACTGAACAAAAATTGCCATGTTCTAAAATGTTTTGCACAACCTCTGTTAACTCCATGGAAAAACCCACATTACAGTCAAAACTGTGCACAATATAGTTAAACAGTTACAAGCATGTGAACAATATTTTGGCAAGTGAAATATCTGCCTTTAAACATTTCACAAATGTTAAGGGGCCTGCCAACCTTGTGGCTAATGGCAACAGAACACAAAGGCAAGAGCATTGGTAACTTTCTGGCACCCATGTTTAATTACTGTTTTAGAAATTGTTCTTTAACTACAGTTTGTGGCCATTCAAAGTCTTAATAAGTCCATCCTTCATTGGAATCATTAACATTCCATTAAGTTTCCTGGAATTCATTCTATCAAAAAGCCAAAAACAACATAGAAGAGTATATATCAATAGATTGCAGAATCAAATTAAGCTTCTAATCTGCTGAGAGCCTATGAATTGGAAAATCACTGTCTATCATCTTGCAACAATGTAGCTAAGTTAACGTAAATGATGTAGACTTGTTTAGACTACATGTAAAATAGGCTTGCACAAATTTATAGCATATGCTCAATACTTGCAACAGAAGATAGGATTACATACTGTAAAAGATTGCAATGAAAAATTGCTGTTAGCAAAAAAAAAATAGAAGGAACATCCATTTATGCTGTTATTTACTGAATTCCAGGAAACTTAGCACCATACTGCCATTTCCATGATATTTCATCCAATATGAATTCAACAGTATGTTAATTGTAGAAAAAAATCAATGATAATACTTGGTGGATAAGTGTTCTTATCATATTTTAATAAACAAATGTTGCATTTACCTGAAAAAGCAAGTCATCCAAACTTTGCCATAAATTGGCGCTTGTTTCTTTATCTGATTTATACATATTCTCACATCTCAGCTTTAGATAAAAATTTCTGTAATTTGATTCTAATGTGAGTCAACATGAATTTTGCATGAGTATTAGATTGGTGTTTTGGGGTGAGAACCAGTTGGTAATGGAAAGCTTTGCCAATGATGTTGAATTTAAAATTGCAGAAAATTCATCTGCCATGTGAGTCACATGTACATTGTAAACTCATGCTTCATCTCTTCTAATGATGCTTTTTGATTGTGATACTTTCAATATTTCTGTCATCTTCAAACAGCGTAATTCAATCTATGACGCTGTTCTTCAAATAGGGCTGTACAAAATTTTGTTGTAATTATCTATACAATGACAGTCGGTATTTATTGAATAGACAATATCTGTATTGCCTTAACTTCTTGGGTAAAACGAAGAGGTCAAAAGGTGAATGAAAAATGCAAAGAGGTAAATGTTTGGAAAACGGTCTAATTAATCCAAAGATCTTACCAGCTACAGTTGTAGAGCATACCATCGAATGTCATGTCCAAATGTGAGTGCAGTAATGATAAAGTTTTAGAAACCTGATTTCTTTTAGAAAATACCTTTCAGTGTTTAATATTTTTTCTGAAATCTACTAAGCAGAAATTGGCACACGTCAGTGTTTCCATCCTTGTTTTGTTGTAGCATAGGGATTAGGCAGACATGTTGGTATCTGACTGTCATTAGAAGATGAAAGGAATGCTAAAAAGTATAGTAAAGACTGAAAATACAGGAGCCGTAAAAATCCTGCAATTATGTAGGCAAATAAGTGCATCAAGATCAACACTGATTTTAATTTTCTTAGGTACCTATGACAAAATTAGGTTTCCCAATAATTACATGTATAGTGGTTACATAAAAATATGATTGTGCTTGTAGAGAGCATGTACACAAGACCTACAGCCTAATGACAGCACCATCCTACAGTTTACATCTTGGTGTGCACTTATAAGTGTTTCTAAACCTTGATTCTGTAAGAATGTTCTAATGGTTGAGCCTGTGTGATTGAGTGTGTGATTGTGTCATTGTAGTCTGCCAGCAGATGAGTGTGTGTCTTGTCCTGCATCAGGAGTGCCACTTTTGATTGAGAAGGCCTACTGCTTTGGGTTAAATAAATGCTTAGTGTCAAATGTACATGTGACCTTGGAAACGGGCCATTTGTTGACCTCTCTGTGTTCACTTAGCATTTTTATTTAAGATTATGGTTACTCTAGTATTATATAAATGCAAAAAGATATGTTGTAATGTAACAGAGAGGAGGCAGTGATGTGAAAGTAATTGATAATTAAAGTATTTAATTAAATTTATGATGTCTTTATTTTTACCTGATGCCAATGTTTATGGACAACTTTTCTCTGCTGCATTAAGTCTCCAAGTATGTGTTAACCATTGAAATGGGATGAAAGCAATACAAGTTTGCTCTGTGAGGATACTTAAACTCATTTGGCACACTATATTTTAGTTTTTTAAGCAGATTAAAAAGATTATAGCTCAGAAGCATAAAATTATGAGTTTGATAATAAGAAGGGTATGACAAAGAAATTTTATAATATATAGACAGAGGTTAAGAATGCTAATAAGTTGTCCTTAATGTCCTCAAGCCATCTTATCTGTGGTAAATTCTTTCAAAATACTATAAAATGAGTAAATAGTCCAAGGAATAAGGATACAACAGTTATATCTTGTTTCAGAAATTGCAAACAAAATGCAATTATTCATTTTTTATCATTTAGTCTTTCTAAAATAAATGTAATTCACTTCTTTTAAATTGTATTTTGAGGTTATGGCATAAACCAAATGTATCTAATCATTGATCATAAAATATCCTCTCTCTTCGTGATATGTGTAAAGTAATCTGGTTCTTATTAACTGAAAAGATATCCACAATAATTGATAAGATTATTGCATAAACCATAAACACAGTAATCAACCCGAAGGTCGGTTTAGTAGGTGATGGTAGAGCTCACCCGTGTACCAAGCCAAGTGAATATTCACACATCAGGGTAGGGGGGCCAGTTCCTTTCCCTGTGCCAGTTATGGTTTCCCAGGAAGATCTGGTACCCGAAAAATCAACTAGCTTGGGTGGAGCTGCAGGTGCCCAAAGTGCCTCGCCCGGGAATCGAACCCGGGACCCTCTGGTCAGTAGTCCAACGCTCTACCCACTGGACCACCGCGACCCACAATTATTGCATATCCAAGTAATATTTTCCCCTAATGCTGTTTGATACCGATCATCATTAACTATTCTCCTTTCTTTGGATTTTCCATTCGGCATAATTAACTGTTTCTCCTTGGATTGGCAGCATAATTTCGAGTATTTTTCTAGGCAATACTATGAACCACCTCCCACGTGATGATATTCTGTGGCTTTGTTTTTTTAAAGTTCTGCAATTTATCACCAACACAGATAATGTTTCCTTGATATTATGGTGTTTTTTGAATTTTTAACGAGGATCGACTTCTTATTAATATTGAATCCCTTGCAAAATTTTCTGTCCTATCTAATTCATGTTAAATAAACTATTTGATAGCACTGAACCTCACTTCATTTAAAGCTACATAATTTGTCAAAGAATACTTTAGAGACCCACTATTTGACCACATACTTACCTACATTTTAATATAAAAAAGTCCTGCAGTGCTCGAATGTCCTACCCGCGTATGTGACCTGATGGACCCGGACACATAGTGAACACCAGAATGGTTAAGAGGGTTCCTACACGATTGGATCGCCGGCTGTAGGTTGACGAAGGACACCCCGATATACCTGCAGAAAGCATGCAACCTTTGATAGATGTATTCCAATCAGCACCAAACCAAAGGTCCACGAACAATTCTCGGGACAAGGCTGAGAACGTACTTGTACTTGCATAATGCACTGTGAATTCTAATTTTGATTGCATTGTAATGGGCTAAGTACGATTTTTTCATTCCGTTCTTCTTATCATTCATTGGAATGTTCTGAAACGTTATGCTCGATTTTTGATGCCATGACTTTATGATGTGATGACCAAGTGAAAGAATTTCGGAGAAAAGAGATCCCACTTCCAATTTTCTTTCCAAGTGTATTAACGTGACGAATACCAACTGACTGGTAGTGGATAGGCCCCGAACACCCGTTTTCTCGAAATCCAGGGCCGAAGAGGAATATTACTCCCTGGTCCATACCGGATTTCCAAAACTGGGTTGGGAACCAGAGCGCTCACCCTCCGGGATCCCCTTCTCTCGCTTGCGATCTCCAGGAGCGGCAAACACCCGTCGGATGGCGCAGTCCGTCGGATGGGACGCAGTTGACTCATCACACTTCCGAGGCGGGATTGGCAAATGCTGCTTCACCTGTGCCTCAACCCTCCCTCCCCCTCTCCTCTGACCTTTCATCCAACCCACCCTCCTCGTATTGTACAAGGTGCCATCCGCTTATGTAATAAACTCCAAGAAAACTAAGGAAATATTCAGGTCCATACTGCCTACTGGGGAATAGTAATTGCCAACACATTTATTTTACTGAGTTTTTGATGAAATTTTCCGTGCGGCAATTTATCCCCAATTTAATTCGAACTTGCAAATTATTTGCCGGGTCGCAAGGCCTTAACATCATCATTGGGCTTATTTTCTTACATGTGTGTTATGGCATGTATTTGTTTAGTTATGGACTAACAATGAGACCCAATAAAAAGAGACGTTTCAGGCGTGATATGGTGGGATATCATGATTAATTAAAATTGACAATAAAATAGCATAATAATTGGCAAACTGGAAAATAAAAATGAGACCCAAGTCTGGTCTCACTGAATGGTCGCGCGATGGCTCGTGATTTTTTATCACGATTAATGATGCGCGTGGATTTCTGTAGG
Source organism: Hetaerina titia (assembly GCA_037158775.1). NCBI lineage: Eukaryota > Metazoa > Arthropoda > Insecta > Odonata > Calopterygidae > Hetaerina > Hetaerina titia. The sequence goes on from CM073770.1 coordinate 79,190,387, forward strand.
GGCACGCACGCGGCTGGAGGTCTTGAAGACAACTTCACACTCGGTACTCAAGCTTTCGCGAGGAAGGGAGCGGTTAACTTCAGAACTCAAGTTCGCTCCAGTGCAAAACCTTGCAAAGATACGCGCAATGCGCACTTTCGGAATTGAAATGGGCTAACAAATCCCTCCGCCTCCTTCTCCATCGTCTCAATTCGATTTCACACTCTCTTGTGAGAAGTCTCCCGCCTAGTGAATAAACACACCTAGGGAGGATTCTCGCCAGTTCGCTTGAAGAGCTGGGATGAGCCAGCCGATCGAAGCGGACGGACTCATCGCTATCCCGGAGGACGTGGAACCCGCGAGGGAATCTCGTCGAGCTACTCTGGAGAAGACTAAGCGATCGAAATCACGGGCAGTTTTATATCATTGGTGAGTGGCGATTTCATACATTTCCCCGTGCAAACATACAGTGGTACATCAGGCTTCTTAAACGTGTGCAGTGTATCAAGATACTAATTGTCTGGTTTCGACTATGTAGACTTAGGGGCAATTTTCAGAATTGACGGTTGTATGTTGGTACGTATGTAGTCACCCTACAAAAGTTATTTTGAAATGTACTTTCTCTTGCTGGCATCCGTATATACATACACTGAGCAAAGGGTTGAAATACGCGGTAAATGCGATCTTCAGCTGGACTCGAATGTCGTTGGTCATTGTCCCGGGGATGTATTAATGATTGTCCCGCAATTATCGTCACTCGGGATCGGGATGGTGCGGTGGGTAACGTGTTGGCTTCCCACCCACAGGGTCCTAATTTGGATCCTAGAGGCGGGAGGTATTTTTCAGTGGTGCCTCGACCCCTTCGATGAAGGTGCTTTGCGGAGAGCACTGTCCGTCGTTTGGGACGTTAAACCACGGACCTCTTGGCGCCCTTCGTTAGGAGTGGACCTCGGGTTTCTCTCCACCCTTCCTCCTTTCTCATCCACTCTTAATAGCGCTAATGACCTCGGCTGTCGGCCACTTCCCATAACATTACACATTTTGTCGATCCTCGGCAATACTGAGGTTGCGATCAAGGCCGCGGTAGTTTCCAGTTCTTGTGAGCACAAACATTGAAATTTCGATTTGCGGCGTCCAATTCTTCGTCATTGTAGCCGCTCTACAATTTATAATCTGATTGCCTTCTGGTCTACCCCTCGCCTGGCATGTGATTCGAAATGGGGAGGAACTGCAGATTCTATCGCGCGTTCAGGTGATAAAAATTCAACCTGAATTTTGGAGTTCATTTCTTCGTACGCGACGGTGGCACCCTAATTATTATCGCGCTCGCCATCCAAGTACAGAGGCTGTGCGCTCAAATCTAGCATTGGGTTTGCGAGTGACTGCAATTTATTTCCCAGGAATCCTTATAAGAAAACAAAGCAACCTTCTCGACGCGTCGGAGCTCGATGAAATTATCCACCAATTCCTTAATGTTGTCAGTCTTCAAAAAAATGCTATTTTGAAATCGCTTTCTCTGCAGATACGCTTCAGATGAGGTCACTCCTAGACTGAAACGTGTCAAGCTTCCCTCGACATTTCATCTTAGGCATATTGCAGGAAAATCACCAGAAAAAATGTCTACCTGCTGCCGAGAGGAGAATATATGGGTAAAATCTTCTAACTTAAGGTTGATCTGGCTCTGAGACAATTTCCTAAATATTTTCACTCACTTCCCAAGTATTTTAATTACGATGATGAAAAATTTATATTTTGTCTTAGCAAGTAGAAATGGTGTAAACGTTGACACTGTAAATGAGCCGAAAATAAAAGATTACTATGTATTTTCCACAAAACTTCACATTTGCGACAACTAGTTTCAATGCAAAGCCATAATCCTTGGGTACCTTTAGATGACGCCTGTGTTGAAATTAGATGTAGCAAATTAAAGTTTTGTGGGAAATACATTCACCTTTCATTTGAAAATAAATTTCCATGCAACCAGGTGTGCTATTGAGTGTACAAAAGGGGAGAATGTTACCCAAGACAGGTTACCGTAGGAATATACTAGGGATGTTGTGTGGAATTAAGTGAGGTAGAATGAATGTGCAATGGAAGGATTTATTATAGTGTGCGGTGTTGGGTATTCTTTTTTGGCAAGATTGAGAGGTGAAGTGGCTGTATTTTAGTGTATTTCCAGTACTAACTTTAAACTTCTATTTACCGATGAATTAGTATATTATTTAAAAGTTAATTTTATTATTTAGTAATAAAAAGTTAAAAGGTATGTTTTACCTTTTATTGTGAAATATACAACCTAATTAAAAAATCATTCCACAATGTAAACTTACTTGTAAAATATTGCACCAATTTCTGGTGGTAGTGAAACATTTTGAGTGATCACTTCTTAAATATGTAGTATCTGCCAAATCGAGTGAGTTTATGTAGATTTTTTATATTAATATGACTAGGAAGTTTATCAGTTTTATGACAACTAAGGTGCCCAAAGTGTAAGCTTATGCTGACTGGAATGTTATTTTCATTTGGGCTATCAACAACATTATTGAACTCGTAGGTTGACTTTGATATACCTCACATGGTAATAAGCTGAATTTTATGTTGCAGTCATGAATCAACAGGGTAACAATGGGGCCAGTTCCTTTTCTTATGTCACTTTGTGGTTTCCAAGGAAGATCTGGTACCCCAAAAAAATCCCACAGCAAGAAGGATAGATGGTCTCAAGAGGCATCACCCTGAATCATATGCAGGCCTCCATTGCAGTAAACCAACATGCCACCCATTGAACTACCACACCCCCTGCTTAATTTGCACTGTTTATTGTTAAATGATTTAAGTTAAACCAAATTAAAATAATTTTAGTAAAATCAGAATTGGATTTAATTCCTCGCCTTAATTTAACAAAAGTATTTTTACTCACAGTAAATGTTGTCAAGAATTTGATCACTTTCTCTAGTAGATAAATATACCATTATGAAGGCTAATGTACATTTAAATTACTCTAATTAATGTGAAAGTGTCATGTTACAGTTGGTGTTATCATTCTTTAATCTTTTCTTTCTGTAGAAAAATTAATTCAATAAGAATCATCTTTTGTGAAATAGATTAATTATTAATAGGTCAATTTTTGCCTAGCTCCTTCTAAAATCCATTTTGACAAAATGTCGTTGGTAAAATAAATTGAACCAATAACAGTTGCTCAACTAAGTAAATTTTTAACACTTTCTTTTTAGGTGAATCTACGTCGCAGCATACTTTTGTACTAGTTCTGCAAAAAGACACAGGTCCTTGCATATAATCATGCAACATTGAAAGAGGATATGAATTTCAATCTCAACAAAAAGTAATTATTTATACAGTCAATGCCAAGGTTTGTCTATTATTATTAGGTAATCTACCGGTTAAGGTAGGTTTTTGGATGGACACAATTATCAAATAAACATTTTGTGACTCCCCACCTAGCAAACTAATCTATATCAGGTCCCTCTTCATCTCGGTGTACTTCTTTCCGCCCATCATCCCGTCCAACATCCCTATCCTGTTCCTACCCTTACCTCGCTTGCCCAACATTCTCCCCTCTATTACCCTCTTCAACATTCCACTACCGCTCAATACGCCTTTCATCCATTTTTCCTGCCTCCATAGGATTTCTCTCAACAAACCCCTCTCCTCACCCACCATTTCCAGTACTTCCTCATTTGTTTTCCTTTCGGTCCATTTCACCTTCTCCATTCTTCTCCACACCCACATTTCAAAAGCCTCCAATCTACGTCTATCCTCCTGCTTCAGCGACCACGTTTCCGCGCCGTACATAGCTACGCTCCATATCAGAGTTTTTACGAGTCTTGTCTTAACATCCCTACTCAACGTCCCCGTCATCAACTCCCTCCTCCTTGAGAAAGCCTCCTTGCCTAGCGCAATTCTTCTCCTTACGTCCCTACCACTTTGACCGTATTGGTCCAAAACACTTCCGAGATATGTAAACTGCTTTTGGTTTGTCTATATGTTTAATAAACTAGTGCGTGGAATATTCATGTTATCAATGTGTTTTGAACTGCAAACATTGATATACATTATTTGGTTTCTGCATAAGTCTCTGGAAGTATTAAAACTAATGTGTCATTCTACTTTTTTCTCCAGAGGAATCCTATGGAATAGTCTTCTGGGGATCATCTGTATGCATGTATGTACAAAGTTATCTTCAACTATAAAGGCCCTTATTCAAAGAATTTAAGTTTTCTTACCATTCCTTCTATGTAATATATATTTGCCATGTCTGTCTTGATCATAAATAATATCCATATCTTTCATGCAAATAGCAGTATTCACTAATATTCAACTATAAATCTTAACATCTACATAAATTAGCAGAAATCAGCAATTTCATATAAAAGCCCATTTTTAATGGGTGTAATAACTTATAACACACTACCAGACTCGTTGAAAATGAGTGATAAATTATCTGGCTTCAAGTTGAAACTTGGAAAATTCCTTCTAATGAAGTATTATTTTTCATTGAATAAACTTTTTAATAACAAATAACTGTAATGCTTGTATTTTCATTTCTGGGTTCTCCATACGTGTTGGTTATCTTTGGTTGATGACAGTTTCGCAGGACATCCTGCCTGGGTCTTCAGGTCAAAGGTATTTTTTGAAGCTTTCTCATCAAAGACCAAGAAATATCAACATGGACGATGGATATCCATTAAGCAGTGCATGGAAAATCCAATCAGAGCACAGTAATTGACTACCAGGCATATATAAAGTGGACAAAAAAGCTTCAAAAAATACCTTCGACCTGAAGATTCAGGCAGGATGGCCAGTGAAACTGCCTTTGCCAAAAGACAACCAACATAGATGGAGAACCTGGAAATGCAAAGAAAAGAAATCCAATGCTGCAGAAACCTACGCATTAAGTAATTGTAATGCATAGTTTTTATTGCATATTTTCATATGTACATTCTTTTTTATGCATACTCATTGTGCCAAAATGTATTTTGTAATTTTTTTGTTTGAAGACTCATATTCATACATGATATATATGGTTGTGGACAATAAAAGTTATTTTGGTACTCATTCCTTCAGTTACTGTATGTGCAATTTCCTTGTTTTATTCTTTTCTGTTTTTGTGTGTTTGTTTTAATTCATGATTTCACCAGATAGTTAAAAAATTTCTCCCATGAATGATGTTCTTTGGTGATGGAGACATTCTGGTCTTGTTGTTTACTAGTGGCTTTCCTCCTGTGATGTCCATTAGGTCACTTGTGTCAAAGATGTGGTGTTTACTGGGTGTCAGGTTTTCCACCACACAAGTTTAATGCCTACTTTCAATTTCATTCAAATTATCAATTCTTTCCATTCATTCTGCCTTTTAATCTAAAATGCCTTTAAATTTACTTACTTGCATCATTTTCTTAAATTAATCAACAGTGGTACAAAAGTACCTTAGCTGTTGACGAACCCTTAAAACATAAAATTAACTAACTTACTTCCTTTTACCTCAGATACCCAGTATTCTAACTTCTATCGCACATACTGAATGTCAATTGATGTTTACTAGTGGCTTTCCTCCTGTGATGTCCATTAGGTCACTTGTGTCAAAGCTGTGATGTTTACTGGGTTCAAATTCAAATCAAATTAAAATTATTCCCAATAAACTTCTCCCACCCTCTCCTACCATGCTGCGAACTTGTTTTAATTTCATTCCCATTTGATTTTTTTCCCATCTCCATACTATTTCATAAGCTTCCGATAATGGTTATCCACTGGCATTTGCAGCTGTTTTAAGTGATGATATAACAACATGATTTGTTTAAATAAGTGCTACTTTCCTCTGTTAAAGGATATTAAGCAAGGCAGGTGTTGTGATTGATAACTGGCGAGACATTTCCTTATTCACCCTCAGTTTTCCCACCTCTCCTGCCTTGTACTCCCCAACACGCACTCTTTTACTTTCATTCTGTCTTGGTTCATATTTGGTCACCTTTCTGGGATATATAGCACTGGGCAGGTGAGGAGGGTGGAAGGGGAGTCTAAAGCAGTGGTTGGAGCTCCTTTAGAAAACTGAATCCATCATTAAGTCTTTAAAAACATTTAGTGAACTTAATTATTAGCCCAATGATTTTCCATTAAATAAAAATATTTGATACAGCAAAATATACAGTTCCTTGTTCAATTGTACCTCATCTTCCTTTTCTTGAAAGAGAATAAATTCCATTGTTATTTTAACTTAATCTTATAATTTACACATTCATATAACATCCTCAACATTCATATGATATAATATTTAAATATATTTTGAAATCTGAATGCTTTAAAAAAATTAATTTGATGAACATACACAAACATATTGTTGCATTTTAGATTCAAATTTCTTACATGGTATTTACAGTCATGAGCTGAAGTTGTTCATTTCTGCAAGCCATTCTTAACAATTGTTTATCACATGTACATTTATATGCATTTGAAGGTGTTCTACCCATTAGTTTTATATAAATGAATAGAATGTTGAAATTGAGTGAAGTAGCAGCAGTTGTTTATCAAATGATTTCCGATACATTGTCTTGGATGTATTGCATATGTTTCACTAAAATACTATTTGTATGTAATTCCGTTCTATTTTAATTAAAGCTTAATATTTATGATATATCAATGTGGTTATGTGTATAGATTTCAATTGAAAGTTTTCAACTTTTTTTTTAATTTTTAGAAGGGGAACCAATCTTTCAATCTTTAACCAGTAAATATTTCTTTAGCCCTTTTGAACACAAGTATTTATATTTTTGCTCAAAAGCATATTAAAGTTAGTTAAAAAACCATATAAACTTGAATTTCATAATCATATTTAAATTTTGCCTCAGGTCCTCCATGCTCCATTGGATGATTATGCTAGGTGGGAGAATCCATGTGAATCAAGGTTGATCAGCAAGCTTTCTCACCAAAAGAAATAATGAATGAAGGAGCATATTTCCTAGCTGGTGCCAAGTTGGACAGTGCCGTCAGTATCAAAAGAAGTGCCCTTTGTGGATGTCAGCCTTAAAATGAGACCTCTGAATAGACTGCAACTCCTCCACCGCTGACTTGGTGGATAGTGGCTATGAGGATATTTCAGTAAAATGTTTTGGAAAAAAAGGGATATTTGGAATACTGATGTCTCTACAAATGTTTTTTGAGCAATAAAGATGAAAGAAACAATAGTGAATGTTGTCTGATTTTTTTAATCTGTTTGTGTAACTTTTGGATGACTTATTTTGTATTAATATGCTGCTTAAAAATAAAAAGAGAAATACAGGAAATTGTTTAAAAATCTTCTTTCTGAAGTTAACAATTTTTAAGTAACAATTCAAATCAACATTTTTATAAAGTACAGATAACTGTAACTGAATATATTCTAATAATCTCTAAAAAATAATGGTCTGAATATATTTACACCCTCTGCCATACATTTGGCAATACAGGTTAATTTGGGGCGAATTAAAAAAATTATACCGTTAAATTATAAGATAATTATATTATCATGAAAAGATGCCCTAATCCGTACGTTAGTAGCTTAAAATATTGTCAAATTATTCTAAAGTAATTTTATCCTACCTGCATAGCAACATTGTGTACACTCGTGATCAATTGTTCTTTGATTTTTTAGGCAATTCGTGATTACAATAAATAAATGCGCTACATTTCCTCGTATCGGGTTAAAAATGACGTCATACACCAAACTGAACGAAGTCCTACAATTAGAGTTAATTGTTCTATCGCATGCGAAAAAGCATGTTATCGAATGTTTTCCAAGAACCGGCTCACGCTTCCAAAAAGAGTAGCTCAATGAGGTGCTCAAAGAGTAGCTCAACGTCTCGGTGTACCGCGAGGCCCCAGGTCCCCCCGAGAAAATTTGAGTATATTCAAGCCCCAAGTCCACCAAGCGAAAAATATTCTAAGTCCAGAGCCGCTCGCCGGGCGAGAGAGCCGTCGAGGCAGGCAGATGCCTTGGATTCGTCAGGCGAGAGCCTTGCCGAGGTCATCGAGGTGATTTTGAGAAAAATCGGCAAAGTCCGTAGTTTTGCGAAACAAATATTAGTTCCGAACCAAGATTTCACAAGAAACCCAGTAGCCTGGGGGATAGAGAGGCGGATTGCGGTGAAGAGGTTATAGACTGTGTTACTACGATTTCGTTTTACTGCCGAAATTTTTTTTTTTGCAAATAATTTTTGATTCGCTAATATGCAAAAAATGTTCGCCAGAGATTTTGACGGTAGGTTCAGGACGCCACGGGAGATCGGGAAAACAATTAAATATTGAATATTAATGTGAGAAGGGCTACCATTTTTTCCAGCAGGGCCGCGGGGCCCCGAAAAAATGGCACCCCTCCTCACATTAATTTTCAATGTTTAATTGTTTTCCTGATCTCCCGCGGCGTCCTGAGCCAACCGTCAAAATCTCTGGTAACAATTTTCTGAAAATTAATGAACAAAAATTAATTAACTGATTGGTTGAGGATCTAACCCACAGATGGCGCATGCCTTCACTATTTGAATTCTCCTGAAATACCAGCACATCCTAGTACATTCTCTTCCCACCAGAGACACCAACGCATAATTTCGAAATTCAAATTTTCTATGGTCATACAAAATTCTTTGCGTATTTAATATTTGGTTTTATGGGATTCGTTCGGACTTGGGGCACGATTAATATAAACTATGAGGCGCTCTTCCGATTACTCTTATATAACATTCTTATAGAAAGTGCTGGAACTTCGTAATGTATTTAAACATTAGCGAGTTAAATATTAGATAATGTTCAAATTAAAAATGGGGTGGCAACCCTAATCGGTTGCCATATCTTCTAGTTGACATTCGGCAATTTACGTAGTTTTTTTATTTCAATGAAATCGGCCAGTTTAGAAGAATTATATTTGATCCACAACACTTAAATATTAGTTAATAATAGCATTTTCCAGTAACCCTTCGAGAACTTGATCTCAGCACGGTTTCAATGGAGCAGTTGATAGATTCAATGCTATCCACTGCACTGGTTGCCACTTTCACATGCTCTTTATTACTGCAGTCATAGTAGTTACATTTTAATTACACATAAGAATCATTCATGCAAGAATATATTCAAAACCTTTATTAATTTCGAAATTATAGAATACAAAACTGTCGCCTAAATAAAGTAAATGACTTTATAAACAATGCAGCAAACAAAACTGTTTGATGAAACCCATATCCCTTATATTTCAGGGATAATATTACCAATTCTCCAAATAAGTTCCATTTGCTTCCACCCAAATTCATAGTTAATACATTTAAAAGCGTTCACAGAATATTTTGTCTACACAAAAAACTGAAGGAAAAATTAACTCTCGTGGGTTGTGGTAGTCCAGGGGGTAGAACGTTGGACTACCGACTGGAGAGCCTTTGTTCGATTCTTGGGCAAGTCACTCTGGGCATTGCAGCTCCACCCAAGCTATGTGATTTCTCAGGTACCAGATCTTCCTGGGAAAGAACCGGCATAGGGAAAGGAACTGCCCCTCTCCCCCCACCCTGATGTGTGAATTCCACACGCCATCGGCCTTATTACTGGGTGAACTCTACCATCGCCTACCGAACCGACCTTAAGGTTAATTACCTTGTTTAAGGTTATTAATTCCTCTTACACCATGTGGAAAACTTATGTATGCTTTCAATTGTAGTAGAAAATTAACTTTACAATCTACTATGCATGCATCACTTAGTACGTCATTCTTAAATTATTTATGTTTACTTGTCAATGGGATTCATTGAAACACTAATACAAACTGATTTGCTTAATTGCACAGGCATAAGGAATTTAGATTGTAATGAATTTACCAACTGCATGTTATTAACCCATAACTAGGAGGTTCTTTGAATCATGGGAGAGGAGAGGGGATTGCTGGAAATAATAAGATGAAAAAGATGGATGAAGACCTTTGTAATTAGCAATGGGGTGCTGAAAATTGTAATACATGGGAGAAAAAAGGTGGGGATGGGGTAGTAATAGTAGCGGCATATTAGATAGAATGGAATAAGGACATATGCATAAATTGAATAGGTGTCTATTGTAATGTTGATTGTGGTTTACTTAGGCGAGGCAAGGAAGTTGTCGCTGTACTGTTTGGTATCTGGTTTTCATCATAAACCTACCTTTACCGGTAGATTAATATAATTATTATTAGATCCACGTTAAAGAACCGGAAAATGTAGCAATCAAATGAAAATGAGATACCAAGAAATTAAAAAAAAATATTTTAATCAAGGAGTGGGTTTGATTGTTTGATTTGAGCTCTTGATCAAAACTTATGAACAGTAATTTATTTGGCCAGATTTACCAGCCAATCACCAAACTAGATATCTTATGCAAGTGGAAGGGTATTACTCATAATTTAATTGGAATTTTTTTTGGGAACTTGTTTGCCAAAACAAAAAAATGTGACTCAAGGTAGATTCAATGCTATCCACTGCACTGGTTGTCACTTTCACATATTCTTTATTCTTGCAGTCTAAGTAGTTAACATTTTAATTATACATAAGAATCATCAATGCCAGAGTATATTCAAAACCTTTATTAATTTCAAAATTATAAGATACAGGAATGTAAACTAAGTAAAGTAATTTCTTCTTAAACAATGCAGCAAACTAAACTTTCTGAAAACTTCTTGGGTGTGACAAAACCCATGTCCCTGATATTTCTAGGATAATATTAACACATTTCCAATTAAGTTTTTTTAGCTTGCACCCAAATTCGAGTACAATTGTGTGTTCACTTATGTTCACAGATTGTTCTGTCTACACGAAAATTTGAAGGAATAATTTTTCTCTCTTACACCATGACGTGAAACTATTACGTATGCTTTCAATTGTACCAGAATATTAACTTTGCAAACTACTATACCTCACTTGATGCACCATATTCTTAAATTATTTACGCTTGCCTATCAATGGGATTCATATTAAAAGCCTAATAAAAGTTCATTTGCTTAGTTGCACAGGCATAATGAATTTAGATTGTAATGACTTTCCTAACTGCATATTTTACCCCACTAACTAGGATGTACTATGAATCATGGGATAGGAGAGGGGATTGCTGGGAATAAGTGGGCAGGAAAGGTGGAAAGAGACCTTTTTGTTTAGCAATGGGGTGCATTTGTCCAGTTCGGAGATGATGAAATTGGACTTTGAGAAACTAAAGTAGAACAGAGTAGGGAATAAGCCTTTGGAAGGATTGAATTACTATAATCTTTATGCCTGGCAACTGTTAATTGGAGGAAAAATTTGAAATGAAGGTCAAATGAAAGTAAGCCATCTACATATGAATGGCTCTTTGGGTTTCATGGGTCTTAACAGACCATTTCCAAGGGTCACTCAATAACAGATTCTTCACCAAGGTTACTTTATAGCAATAAACTCATTGATGATTGTTTACAGTTATTCCAGGTTTTATTTTAACACATTGAATTACACTTCAATTAAATCAGTTGAATATAATTTCAATCACGGGTACCTACCTATCTTTCTGTTCATTTGGTCTATCAGTTACATTTTGGTGTATCAGTTTCTGGCAATTTAAAAATGAATGCCTGCCTGTTAAATAATTTTTAAAACATTTCATTACTCCATCAATTACAATTACAATAGGAAAAGTTTTTATTTACATGATTCATATTAAAGATTGGATTACATGAAGTAGGGATAAATGTATTAATTATAAAAACAAAAGAATAATCAAGCCACGTCATGAAATATTGCTAAATACTTGGATGCTAGGCACCACTGAAATATAAACCACAAAAAAATTGCAATGATCAACCCAAAGGTCTGTTTGGTTAGCAATGGTGGAGTTCACTCAATACTAAGCCTGTTGGGGTGTGAAAATTCACACAGAGCAGGGGGGTCAGTGCCTTTCCCTGTGCCGGTCTGGTTATGGGTTCCCAGGAATATCCGGTTACAAAAAAAAAGCTTGGGTGGAGCTGAGGGTGCCTCAGAGACATTACTTTGAATGGAACCCAGGCCTAGCAGTCAGCAGTCCAGCACTACTCCTGGACTAACACATCTCCCTATGATATGTTCATTCGATTTCTTCTTTAACCATCATAGCAGGGTGAATTTTCAACACAACACAAATGTTAGAAGCAATTAGTTTTTAACCTGACAATAACTCATTTTCTGTAAACAACACCTTTTCTGATGATTAAGAACAAAATTTAGCATGACAAATGTGCATGCTTAAAAACCATTTCATTCAAAATTTTTCATAGACCAGACTGATTGATTACATTTTTGATTTGTCAGTTAACCAGATCTCCCTGGGAAACCAGAGCTGGCTCAGGGAATGGAACTAGCCCTATATTATTATCCTGTTGTGTGGCTTTCATGCATGGTACAAATAATATTTATTAATTTAAGCATAACTCTCTTATCAAACCGACATTCAAGTAGAATTGCAGTTTTCGTTTCAGATCAATGAGGCAGTTTCTCACACAGAAATTTGAAATGATAGGGTTTGACAGGAAAGAAATAGTTTTCAACCCCCTACAGGTCCACCCATCTTCATTTCAATCCATTTTTGTGCATTATCATTTTTTAATATACATTTGAGAATCTCTTCTTGTTTGTACTTTGGACCAATTGGGTTGGGCATGGAACTAAGATTAACAGACGAAACAGTGTTGCCACAGTCACCATATTTGCAAGGCCTGGGAAATGATGAATTAGTCGTCCTGGGTCTATTTGGTCTGAAAGCAGTTTTGCAATTAATTCAATGAAGTTTTTAATTAAAAACATCTCAGGTGGCGTTTGCAAGGTGAAAGGTTGATGCGTCAAGTCTTACATTGCCTATACATACAGAACTACTGCCTCTTGCAATACTATAATAGAGACATTACAAAAACAAGCTATTCTCTTCGTTGGTGATTGCATAATGTGTGTGGAGTGGCCTTTGCTCAACATGTAATTAGGAGAGGCAAAATTAATGGCCCATTACATGTGGCCTATAGTTATTAAGGGTTGATTCTAATGTGAACTCATCATTGAAGCTACAGAAATCATACATATAAGCCAAGAGTTTCAACAGAGGATGCCCACTAACTAATGGAAGTAAAAATTCGAAAATAACTCAACCTAACCAGCTATTTTATTCCTTAGAAAAAGTGTCCCAACCATCCTTTACCTCATTGGAGAGCAAACATCCTAACCACAATCCCTCAACAGAAGGTTTGTTGTGCTTTTTAAAATGAATTAAAAGACAAGGACAGTAACACACCTGTGTTCAAACAAATTTAGGCAAAGGTACAAAGAAAACCACCTCACAGAGCATATTAGATGACCCTCATCCAATCAGTTTAAGGGGAAATATGAGATTGATTTGGAAAAGTTTTTCTTCAAATGAAAGATTCATTTGAGAAAGAAAAAAAGAAAACTCGGATCGAAATTTGAATAATAAAATGAAATTTTTTCAATTTATTGAAGAACAAATAGTCATCTTTGGCTTGAGACATACCATTAACTTCATAGAATGCTCACTACTTCTTGTAGGAGCACTGCAAAGATCTTGAAGTCAAATATCTCCAATTTTTCACAGAAGGGATAAAATACATAAAGATTTAAAATAACGTATGTCCCTACTTGCAGTGTGAATCTTTCTCTCTTCCCTGTCCCCTCTTCTGCCTCAGCAGACCACATGTGGCTGAGCACACATCAGAGTGGGACTTATTTCAATTGAAAACACAAAAATGGCGACACCATTGTTATGCTGATGGTGAACAGGAGATGTTGCAGGCATCAAAAAACAGTTTCTTACGAAGTGGAGTGTATTCTAGGCTTAGGGTAAGGGTTGAGGTCCATCAATAATATTTCTCGATAGGTAGTACAAATTTAGAAAAGTACCTCAATTTGAGGGGTGGCATCATGGGGCAGTTTGTGATTAAAAAGTATCATTCAACCACATGAATAGTTTTGGGGGGTCAAGCCAAACAAGAAAAAAATCAAAAATAAGTTACAGAACTAGGAGAAAGTGGCATTTGAAAATTGTCAGCATTATTCTACTTTAAGGGGTCACACAATATAATTTTATGGATGGACTACTCCATTATAGCGTATGGCACCCAAGTAGGGATCAGGATATCTTAGAAAAGTTATGCCACCACTGTGATTCAAACTCAGGCCTTCAGCATGGGAAGCCAATACACAAGCTGCTGCACCAACCTGATCTTCGTTGAAGTAATGTTGTTTGGCTAGCAACAAAGAATCCAAATAAAAATCTTAAAAATTTGATATCCTGTTACGATTGTTATAAGTTACGAATTTTTTAACGGGTCATAATTACGTGGCATCAGTTTTAAATAACATACATAACTCAGAAATGAGTAATTATCTCCACTTGGAACGAGTTTTAACTTAAGTACATGAAAAGAGATAAGAATGAGCAACTTATCTGCCTGGATCTTCCCTTGTCGAGTAACTTCTCCAAACATTTAATATACGCATTACATTATTAATCCTTATAGAATGATACGACGTGGTAGTCTAGAAAACCGAAATTTTACATACTGTTAAGTGGTCCCCGGAATGAAATCCTGGTCGATATATAGTATTTGGAGAAATCTGAAATTAAAATAGGAATATTATGTGGTTTTCATAAATTGAGGACAGAGATATGATTTGAATGTTCCCATTCACTGGAAGTTTCCCGCGGGCTAAGGGAGTTCATCGAAATCTGTACAATCATCGTCATCTTTCAAAAAATCCCTTCCGATCAATTAATAAGATATAAATCGCCGGCGAGAGTTAGTGAAACTCATTCAAGCCCACCTGGAATACGCGGAGCAGAATTCAGTAATTTCATCGACCCACCTGAGCTGCTCAATCTTCCCTCTCTCCGACATACACTGCCCGTCCTCCCTCCGCAGCCACGAACAGATTGCTTCCAGAGAGCTCCACTCACGCCCCGCTCGAGAGAAGGAAGGCTGCCAGAGACAGAAGAAAGCATTGTAGGGAAAAAGGCGAGATGGAGGAATGCAGGGAATGAAGAGCTGCAAGATGCGAGCGCGGGAATTGGCGGAAAACGAGCAAGTGTAATGGGAGACTATGGCGGAGACTATGACGCCCTCCTGGGACAGTGATGGGAGGAAGGTTAAGACGAGAGAGGGGGGACAGGAATGAAAGAGGGGAAAACCCTTCCACTCTACATGACCTGGCCGCTGAATGCGTTGGAATGGTGATATGAGTGAAGTAGGAGGGGGGTATAAGTTTGTTGGGGTTGAGGTCCTTTCACGTTGACCTATCCGATGGCTTCGCACGTCATAAGCTGAGGGGTGGGAGTGATTTCAATGAGCACGGATGTTTTCGACCATGGCAAACGCAGCGACCGAGTTTGGTTTACGCTGAGTCCCAATTTAGTAGGCTGCCCTTCCAAACGAGTGAGTTGGGGCTACTGTACTTCAATTTGACACACGGCTTTTGGGGGACGGTGGTGTGCGCTATTTCATTAAGTCTCCTTATTGTGGACAAGGATGGGGTGACCCTTGCCGAGAGTATTGCCTACGAAGCGAGCCTTTACAGATCAAGGTGAGAATGTAGGAAGGATTTTTATCTCCTTTTCGAAGGTAGTCTACGCGAAGAGGGAAAAGTTTCCCTTTGTGTTGGTCGCTCAAACAAAGGAAGTTTTGAATTCGAATGAGGCATTTTCCACTCTCAGTAGGAAGTATAAGTGATCACGATATGGGAGAACGAAGACTTAAGGTGAATCTCGGTACGGACCTAAAATCTTACCATAGATTTAATACTGCATTGTTTCAATTATTTTAATGCAGACAATCTTTAGGATCTTCTATCACCAAATAACGACGCTGGCCCAATGTTCACGTATGAAAATATCGCTTAGAATTGTCTGAGAACTTGTAAACCTTATAAAAGAGTTTAGTAACCTTTGTTTCACTGAATTAAAAAAAATCATTCTAGGTGGCTTACTTGTGTTACTAGCTCCATCGTTTCACGGTAGGAGAGATCATGTCAGTAAAATTGGAAAGATTAAGTGAAGAAGAAATAGATGTAAGATGTAAATTTTCCTACAAACTTATCGTAATCGGGATCAGAATAAAATGTTTGCCGGACCGCTGTAGGAGGGAAAGGTGTTTTGGGTCAAAGGTAGTCGGGTGTGTAATCACCCACCGCCACACATCCTAGTGATGGCTGGCAGGGACGGTTGCTTTATTTTTCCTTGTAAGAATTCCTGGCAAATACATTCCAGTCGCTCGCAAACCCGACGCTAGTATTTGAGCGCACAGCCTCTGTACTTGGATGGCGAGCGCGGTACTAATTAGGGTGCCACCGTCGCATACGAAGGAATGAACTACAACATTCAGGTTGAATTTTTATCACCTGAACACTCGATAGAATCTGCAGTTCCTCCCCATTTCGAATCACATGCCAGGCGAGGGGTAGACCAGAAGGCAATCAGATTATAAATTGTGGAGCGTCTACAATGACGAAGAATTGGACGCCGCAAATCGAAATTTAATTGTGTGTGCACACAAGAACTGGAAACTACCCCGGCCTTGATTGTAACCTCAGTATTGCCGAGGATCGACAAAATGTGTAATGTTATGGGAAGTGGCCGAAAGCCGAGGTCATTAGCGCTATTAAGAGTGGATGAGAAAGGAGGAAGGGTGGAGAGAAACCCGAGGTCCACTCCTAACGAAGGGCGCCAAGGGGTCCGTGGTTTAACGTCCCAAACGACGGACGGTGTACTCACTCAAAGTGCTCTCCACAAGGCAACTTCATCGTAGGGATCAAGACACCATTGAAAAATACCTGCCGCCTCTAGGATTTTAATCTAGAACCCTCAGGATGGGAAGCCAGTACGTTCCCCACCGCACCATTCCGATCCCCAGTGATGACAATTACGGGACCACCATTAATACATACTCAGGACAATAACCAAGCCAATTGAGCCAAGCTGAAAGTCGAATTTACCGCGCACGTCAAACCTTTGCTCAATGTATGTACAAATGGATGTTAGCAAAAGAAAGACATTTCAAAATAATTCTATTAAGCTGAGTACATACGTATCAACATGCAACCGTCAAATGTGAAAAAAAAAGCCCTTAGATATAGACAATCGAAACCAGACAATTAGTATCTTGATACACTGCACACGTTTAAGAAGCCTAATCGACCACTGTATGTTTGCACGTGGGCCACTCACCAATGATATAGATCTGCCCATGATTTCGACCGCTTAGTATTCTCAAGGGTAGCTCGACAATATGCCCTCCCAGGTTCCACGAACTGTGGGATAGCTGTGAGTCAATCCGCTTCGACCGGCTATCTCATCCCGGCTCTCAAAGCGAACTGAATGCCAAAGACCCATCGGCAAGTAAGGGGGGGACTTTGGGGGGAAGGTGAGAGAGGCTTGGGGGGTTTATTGAGTGGGAGACTTCTCACAAGGGAGTGTGCATTCGAATTGGGACGATGGAAAAGGAGGCGGAGGGATTTGTTAGCAAATTTCAATTCCGAAAGTGCGCATTTCGTGTATCTTCGCGTGGCTTTGCACTGGAGTGAACTGGAGTCCTGCAGTTAACTGCTCCCTCCCTCGCCGGAAGCTTGAGTGACGAGTGAACGTACAGCTGGCTGGTAGCCCAGACTACCAGCCAACTATGCAATTGTGTACCCCTCCAGAAAGACGCGCGCATGATTAAACGAGCCATCGTGCGGCTACTCAGTGAATCCAGGCTTGGGTCTCACTGTTAGTCCATGACTAAACAAATACATGCCATAACACACATGTAAGAAAATGAGCTCAATGATGATGTTAATGTCTTGCGACCCGGAAAATAATTTGCAAGTTCCAATTAAATTGAGGATAAATTGCTGCAAGGAAAATTTCATCAAAAACTCAGTAAAATAAATGTGTTGGTAATTACTATTCCTCATTAGGCACTATGAACCTGAATATTTCCTTAGTTTTCTTGGAGTTTATTACATAAGGGTATGGCACCTTGTACAATACGAGGAGGGTGGGTTGGATGGAATGTCGGAGGAGAGGGGGAGGGAGGTTGAGGCACAGGTGAAACAGCATTTGCCAATCCCGCCTCGGAAGTGAGATGAATCAGGTGCGTCCTATCCAACGGACTGTGAGGTGCACTGGGATATCCTTGGGTAGCATTCAGTTCCTCTTTCGCGGTGGATCTATCATCTCTTTGGTTGGTCTCAATCCCCCTACCCTCATGCGGGTAGTGGGATTGAGAATTCTCCCGCTGTATCCCTGCCTGTCATAAGAGGCGACAAAAAAGGCGGGGAGACGCTCCCGAAAACTAACCCCAGGTAAGAAAGGGATACTTCCTAACAGTCTAATGGATTTACTGACTGCAAGAGATTTAATCTATTATTTGACCTTCGCTCCATGAATGATTGCAGCCTAGCTGCTATTTTGGATACACTTTTAAGTTCATCATAACAACGTTTTAGATATCGAGCTCCTCTACGCTGCAAGCGATCCAATTTGGCAATTAATCCAACTTCGTGAGGATACCATATACTTGCAGCATGTTCTAAATGAGGCCGAACCAGCGAATGATAACTTTTCTCTTTTCATCACATTTACCTAGTACTCTTCTAATAAATCCTAATTTTTTGTTAGCTTGTCCACATATTCTCCGTATGAATTTCATCTACATATACTCAATACCCCGCAAGCCGCCGCAAGGGCGTGTGGCGGAGGGTGTTAGGGCGCCACCCGTAATTTAGAAAAAAAACGCTTACAGGAGCCAAAAATTTATAGTCCACAAACCAAACATGGTAAACATGCATGCAAGAACCCTTTCACGCCAACCCTTTCACACATATGCAAACCCACAAACTACCAACAAACATACACATGCACAGTCTTTGAATTTTGTTCCGACTTGTAACTTAAATGTTTATAATATTTCTAAATGGACTTCGGTTTCTTACTATATGATGCCTGATTGTTCTGGGAAAGAATGAGTATTTGAATCTATCTGTATTGGAATCTATCTCTCTTATTTTATCTTTGTGGTCTGATCTACCTAAGTAGTGTGGGGCCATTATAATTACTTTAGTGTCATCGATAAACTCACTGGTTCTGAATCTTTCTAAAAGTCTAAGTCTCGCTTGTTCTCTTCGTATTTCAAGGGACTCCCAGCCTAGATCCCCTAAGAGACCTGTTACACTTGTGTCCTTGTCATAAATATTTTTAACGAATGTGGCGGATTTTCTCTGGACTTTATCTGATTCTTTTTGCCAGATTTTCTCCCAAGGATTCCAAACACTTGCGGCATATTCCATATGTGGTCTAACTAGAGCAAAATGGCACCTCTCTTTAGCTTTCTCATTACATTTCCCCACCACCCAGTATTTCACCCAGGAGAGGTCGTGAGTGATGGTAACGCCTAGATATTTAATCGAGTCTACGCATTCCATTTCCATGATTTGTGACCACGCACTTGCGAGGTGAGATGGAAGGATAGCGGGGATTACCAGAGTAATAGTTATAGAGTAATTTACAGCGGAGGGGACGAGAGCCAACGGGGGGTTGCCATAATATCAAATAAAAAGGTAGGAAGGATCGTAATCAACAAAGGGAAAGCAACGGATAGAATTTTACTCAGGTAAATTTAAAGCAGAGCCGACGAACTCGGTCACTGTGCAGGTACAAATGTCACAAGCAATCATAAGGAGGAAGAAGTCCATAGGGTATCCGATCAGTTAGAGGATATAATCGCGGATGTTCCTGGAGGGAAGCATTTTATAATGATAGAGGATTAGGATGCAACAGTAGGCGAAAGAAAAAATGGTAATGCGGTAAGCTATTACGGTTTAGGTAGAAGGAATGACTGAGGGGAGAAAGCAATTGAATTCTGCATGAGACAGGGGTAAGCCATCATCAACACTTAGTTTAGACACCCCAAAAGACGTAAGTATACATGGAAAATGCTGGGTTACCCTGAAAGGTATCAGTTAGATTTCATTGTGGTTAGACAAACATTTAGGAACGGCGTGATCAATTTGCACGGGTTCCCGAGAGCGGATGCGGACTCAACACAATTTAGTTGTTATGAAGTGCAGCGACCGATTCAAAAAGAAAAGGCAAGGTAGGCGGGTTAGGAAATGGAATTGAGACGCATTAACCGGATTGACGAGAAAGGAATATCAGCAGGCTGAATTCAATAATTTTCTAGAGAATATTATATCTAATCTGATGACCTTCTACTGAAGCTAATACTCGAAAAGGGAGAAGATTGAAAGAAAAGAGAAATAATACCCTTTGAAATAACTCCAGTGTCACTAAATTTAAAATTCAAAACCTCTACATTAATCACTAGTTGGACTCATAATGACATAGCGGGACATAAAAGGAGAACGATTAAAGGCTCGGGTTACTGTTGATCGGAAATAAAATCTCAGAGCAGCACATTACTAATTTCAAATTCTTCCAGATGTTGCCAAAATCAATTAAGAAGTACCTTTAATTCAGCAGGAGAGCCATCATTAGTCATTTGTCGTGGGAAAGGGGCGGCTTGAATGATTATCTTAAATAGCTGGTGGACTTTTTTTGTTAGTTAAGCAGGTCAGTGACACCAATTTGTACGATAACGTAGCCTTCGTTGAGCCTAAAGAAATTTTTTATTTATTTAACTCGCCACGCCATTTGGACCGCACGGATTCGTCCGAATGCAACATGCGGCGGAGTGGTCGCGAGGTCCCCCGGAGTCCGATCTTTTGATGGTGGAGAGGTGCCATTCCGGAAACCGGAGGATCGGAAGGTTGTCTCGCGCAGCAGCGAGGGAAAGTTAACGCTGCGGCGAGGGAGGAGAGATTCGAAGGCAAACCTCATCCCTGTCTCCAACACGTATCAGGTGCTATCGTAGGATTTTTTTTGCAGGTAATCAACCGGGTAAGGTAGGTTTTTGGATGGACACAACTATCAAATAAACATTTTGTAACTCCAAACAAAACCCAATCTAGCAACCTAATGTACATCAGGTCCCTCTTCATCTCTGTGTACTTCTCTCCTCCCTTCATCCCGTCCAGCATCCCTATCCTGTTCCTGCCCTTTCCTCGCTTGCCCAACATTCTCCCCTCTATTGCTTTCTTCAACATCTCACTATTGCCGATCAATACGCCTTTCATCCATTTTCCCTGTCTCCATAGGATTGCTCTCAACAAACCTCTCTCCTCACCCACCTTCTCCAGTACTTCCTCATTTGTTTTCCTTTCGGTCCATTTCACCTTCTCCATTCTTCCCCACACCCACATTTCAAAAGCCTCTAATCTAGGTCTATCCTCCTGCTTCAACGACCATGTTTCCACGCCGTACATAGCTACGCTCCATATCAGAGTTTTGACTAGTCTTTTCTTAACCTCCCTACTCAACGTCCCCGTCATCAACTCCCTCCTCCTTGAGAAAACCTCCTTGCCTTGCCCAATTCTTCTCCTTACGTCCCTACTACTTTGACCGTATTGGTCCAAAATACTTCCGAGACACCTGTATGTAAACGACTAAATGATAAAAAATGAAGAATTGCATTTTGTTTGCAATTTTCAAAACAAGATATAACTGTTGTATACTTATTCCTTGGACTAATTACTCGTTGTATAGTATTTTGGAAGAACGTACCATCAGATAAGATACTGATCTGCACCAGATAAGATGGCATAAACCATTAAGGACAACTTATTAGGATTTTTAACCTTTGTCGAAATACTTATGTTAATATATTCTTATATTAATTGTTTTTTTTTAATTTTTCTAAATAAACGAAATTTTTTGCTTCGATACAATATGAAAATGAGATCGTTAGATGGTAATAGCTGAAATTTTAACAGGAGCCTAGTGAGATATGAGTCTTGCTAAAAACATGCATTTTCCCATTCATAGATTTCGCGCCATTATTTAGTCTCTCTAATGAGTTATTGAACGGCCTAACTAGTACGTATTTGATGTCACATTGTGTATTGTTAGAAGAGACAAGGGAATTGTCGCTGTACCCTTTTGTGGCTTGCATCCAGTCATAACCACTTTAACTAGCAGTTTACGGATAACATTGGACGTGATGCTTTTTTTTGACTTATTAATATGGGGTAACACCCTGTAGTAATTCAGTGAACGCTATTAATCCACGCCTAGTGTTTTTCATTTGCTTGGAACTAATTTCAACTAAACACAAAAATATAGCTTTAATTGGGTTTCAGAAGAATTGGTAGTGAATTTATATGTGAATAAATATAATCAAAGAATTGTCTTCTTCGGTTTCGCTTAAACAGTGCTCACCTAATCTAAATAACCAGGGTTTTTAAACATAAGCAACAAATACTTTAAACAATACGAAAGGAGATTTCGCTATGCATGTTGAATGCCACGGATTGAGAGAAATAAGAATTAGATTATAATAAGAATAAATACAAATTGAGGAATAGCGTAATTAATGCGCCATTTTTAAGGAGCACTTCTTAGTTAGGGAGTAAACTAGCTAACAGCAGCAATTATGGCATTCCCCGTTCTGCAACAAAGGTTCGTTAAAGCGCCGGTAAATGCTTCCATCAGGACCCCTATGAAGGTCACTACTATTTAAGTAACTGGAATTTTTGATCGTGACAAGTACAAACATCCATCATTTGTTCCCTAACTTGGCAAAAAAGAGTGGGATGTTTGTTTTAACATGATTCCACTGTTCATGTTCACGTGACACGACGTGGAAAGGAGGAAGTGCACCTGAGACATCACCCACTCACTCTATTGAAGAAAGGACCTCGTCACTCAGTGCCAGTTATGCAAAACAATCTGCCAAAGAGTATTGAAAAAGAAGACCTGTGACTACATTAAGACATATACTTAAATAATCTGTCAACGGCAATTGTTGCCTCGTGAACCTTGACCGTCTTCATGAGGCTTGTCTGAAACTGCGTTCGATGAAGTTATCCTTTTTTTGTTATGGATTTCAATAGTTATCTCCGTTGTTCTGAGTGCCTTAAAAACATTTACAAAGCCATGACCCAGAATTAATTAAGTTTCCTTACTTCTATGGCATTCTTTTCGCTTGTTAGCAGACATTTCTTCCGGTTCCACAACCTATTCCCATACAGCTGACGAAATCCGTCGGGCTTTTTTATCGCATAGACCTGAACCGTTATTTTCTGCTATTAAAAACCCTATCTGTGATAGGAATTAACTGGTGTTACTCCTTGAAATAGCAATAAATTCATCGTGAGGCACAAGAGGTTTTGGCGATATTCTTTCATTTTGTTCTGCAATGCGGATAACCTTTGTTGACGCGGTAACTAGGTGACAAGTCAGTAAAGTTAAACCTATAAAACGTATTGAGACTAGTTACAAGAGCATTTTTAAAAATATTATCTTAAAACCCAAGTATGGCTGCTTTGAATACCTCATTGGTAAATGTACCATCATTTACCCTCGATTCAGATCCTCCCGTGAATTTGCTAATGAAACTTAACTCTTAAAATAACACTACGGTAGTTCACCACAAACACTCGGCCAAATTGCAAGGAAAAAATTTCTCGTTTAGGGGATATTGTTAAGTACTTTCTTTTTTTTGGTGTGAAAGGACGACTCTGGTGATGAATAGTGGGTAGTGGGTCCTAAATTAGGCAATGAACATGGGTAAGCTTGGGCCTGCAGATAGAGGAAGAAATGCTTTGAAGTTACGCAAAATTTCGAGGAAAAAAGTTCTAGTTCGGAGATATTGCCTCAAAAGGTTTTCCTTGTGCTATTAAAGACGACTCACTGCTTCGGATAACTTAAGTTTCGTTATCTTTGTGGTGCCGTAAATCATGTACTACGTAATTAAAATCGGTGTTGCAATGGCTAGTGATTACAGGGAGTATTACTGAGTATATTATGTCCAATGTAGTGATATAAATGCAATGGTTAAGAGACTTACTTAGGTACTTCGTGCAAAATTGTGTATGTTGGTATGACTTAAAAAATCCACAGCAACGCTGGCCGCGATATTGCCGTAGGCTAACTCTCCGTAGGCCAATTTCAGTAAGTTAAGTTAGCTGTTGTAATCACTACTTCCATTGGTCGCGCCATATGAGAAGCTGCGAGACAATTTCATGATTAGCGTACGGCAATTCGCTTGTATTTAGAGAAGGACAAACTTATTCCAAATCTCTTGGTCAATATCACGCATGTTAATCTGTTAAATGAGGTTTTAAAACTCTCTAGATGCACCCAAGTTATTCAGAGGTTTCAAAAGATAAATAACGTAGAAGCTTTTGTTTGTATATTATCCTACAAAGGTATCTGAGATAAATAAAGAAGCGAATAACATTAATAAATCCACATGCATCATTATGCTGTTGCGAAAGACGGTCATACGTATTTTGCACGCGATATTAAGGTTGTATCATCAAGGAATATCTATTTATCGGCACTTCATCCGACCGGGTGATTGCTCGGAACGGTTGCGCAACAAACATTATGTACGCGTTTTCTTGTTTAATGGAGGTAACACGTCATGATGCCAAAAAATTAGGTCTTCCCGTTCCAAAATCATGATTGCACTAAAAGTATTTCTAAAAGTACTTACTACAAGATTATTCCGTTGCCTCCTTAGCTCAGTGGATAGAGCACTGGTCTTGTAAACCAGGGGTCGGGAGTTCGATCCTCCCAGGAGGCTAGATTTTTTCTCAGTCATCACAAATCATTGAGCCATATGGTGAAAGTAGGGTATTCTTTTGTGTCCGTTGGGTTCCAGTTTGTATAACTTTAGAATTCATCTTCTGATCAGTTGTGATGTATTAGGTAAGTAGATCAGAGTTTATCAGCAATTACAACATTCTAAGTAACTGAGAAACAATCCATTAGTAACCGTGGTTGTTGTTGTCCATGTTAGTGTTTCAATTATTTAATATTTTAACGATTGAACTCATAAATCTCGTATAAAAATAATGAAATTTTGTTTGGTCTAGTAGACTTTATTTGTATTGGATTATTACATTGATAGTCTGGATAATGTGAGGGACTTCTTAAATTGTGGCAAAATCCAATATTGTTCGATGTTGATGTTTATTTCGTAGGCTATTCAAGGGAAATGTATTTACTGACGAATGTTCTTCGTATCATTTTTTCGTAGGTATTCTTTGATGGAGATAAGCGACTCCACTATGCTTCATGCCAGTCGTAGGTGTCAGCATTACTTGATTTATTATAATGAAAGATAAGAAAATTCGCCAAATCCATCACAATTAATTAGTAGCCTCGTAGCTCGAATTAACAAGTAGCTTCAATAACTACAAACATCTTACACGATGATTTTGTCAGCACAAGTGTAGTGACAGAATTACCTACCTGAAGTAATAGGGCCCACATGATTATAATATGCCGTTTCATCACATGCTTATTAACATAAAAGTAAATGTTAAATCAATGTATTAAATAATTAACATTTCTTACTAGTTTTTATGGGTATTGGTTCATATACCTTTATTTCCGCGTCATCCTGCACCGTCCCCAGTGGCGCAATTGGTTAGCGCACGGTACTTATATGACAGTATTCGAGCTATGCCGGGGTTGTGAGTTCGAGCCTCACCTGGGGAATTTTTTTTATTCGTGTGATATTCAAGAAATTGTCTCAAGTTTTAGTTTATTTTTACTGGAACATGAGTACATTGAAAAAAAACTGGTTTTTCATATTTCTTTCCTAAATTTACTTGCTGGAAGGAAACTTCGAGCTCCTTACTGAATGACTATATAAATTATTTTTCCTTAAATCGTAAAGGATTTTTAACACCACTGTAAAAGGAAAAATGAAGAGAATATTAAGCTTGGTGTGGTGATTCCGGGGAAATTAATCCCTCGCCAATCATCAGACTCTTATTCATAATTGTAAGACGCTCACATTTCACAGGGGTTTCCCGAATCGGTTTCCAAGGATTTCAATCCTATTGCCAGGGACCGTATTTGGGAACTTACAGATACACAGTCACACTGGTTAGCAGCCCAAAGTGATTTACAGGGAGATATTCCCAACGCCGGGGACACAGAAAAAATAAATAAAATAATTAAGAAAATATTCGACCCTAAGAAAAAAATATTAAATATTGTCAGACTTCATTTTTTTGGTTCTGAGACAACTACCTAGGCGAAGACCAGTTTGGGATCAGAAAAGGTAGAGGAAAAAGTGACGCCATTTGAATAATCAGAACATTAGTAGAAAGGAATTATTATTAACGGTTATCTACCGGTTAAGGTAGGTTTTGGATGGACACAACTACCAAATAAATATGTGGTCTCTCCTAACAAAACACAACCCAATATCCTACTCTACAACAAGCCCCTCTTTATCTCCATATACTTTCCATTACGTCCAACATCTCTATCCTATTTCTACCCCCTTCTCATTTTCCTAACATTCTCCCCTCTATCACAAACTTCAACATCCCACTGCCAATCAACATGCTTTGAATCCATTTTTCCTGTCTCCTAATGATTTCTCCCAATAATCCCCTCTCCTCCCCCACCATACCTATCACCTCCTTATTTGTTTTCCTCTCTGTCGAATTCGCCTTCTCCATCCTCCTCCACGACCAAATTAAAAAAAAAGCCTCCAATCTACGCCAATCATCCTGATGTTTCCGCGCCATACATATCTATTCTCCATAGCAAATTTTTAACAAGCCTTTTCTTAACATCCTTACTCAACGTCCCTGTCAGCGATTTCCTCCCCTCGTGAAAGCTGGATTACTGCTTCTAAAATTTTCTCGGAGACAAAAGTAAACTCCTGAAAACATTTACTATTACACTCATTGGTATTATCTTTCACGAAATTGTTATTTTATTTCCCTTCGAGTCACCAAAATTATAAATAAAGTGCTGGTTTTACCACACCCCTGCTATGAGAAAATCTTTGACACATTCATTTCATTCTGTGAAAGAATTTTTTATCCCCATGTCTAAGCGGCTAGACGAATTTCTTGAATGATGTATTGTGGACATTTATTCATAATCCGCTTTGATAGCCCCATATCAGTTTCCATTAATTGTAGATTACCAGAAAAAATCCTGTTTAATTCTACTTGCCGCTTGTGGAAGACACCGTTTCTTACAAATTTTTACACAAATATCTATCCACTATTAGAGCGAAAAATATGAAATTCACCTCAAGTTCGTTTGTTCCGCATTTCCTTTTCTAATAGTATACTATCAGTCGCTTGCTCTATGTTTACCACGCTTTCTCCTAATCTTTGTATTCATATTATTGCCTCACTGGCTCCAGTTTCTACAGCGCATAAGAATGGTCATTGAAAAAGATAATAAGCATAGATAGGAGGGTTTTTGAAATGTGGGTCTGGAGAAGGATGGAGAGCATGGACTGAAGAGGAGACTGGGTTGGATGTGAGGGGATTGTTTGGAGAAATGAGCACAAAGCAAGCAGGAAAAGTGGATGCAGAGAATATTGATTGGGAATGGCGTGTTGAAGACTGATCGAAGGGAGAATGATAGGCAAGCGAGGAAGGGGCAGGAATGTTGGAAACCGATGTTGGAAAGAATTAAGGGAGGAAGAAAGTACGCAGAGTTTAAGAGGGGCCTATTGTAGGGCTTGATGTCGGTTTGTGCTTTGTTAAAAGAGAAATAAGAGAATTGTCGCTGCACTGTTTCGTAGCTTGTGTCCATCGAAAACCTACCTTAACCGGTTTATTACCGATGGTAATAATAATTATTCGTTTTTGGAAATCGTAACCATAAATACAGGAATCAACCCGAAAGACGGTTTGATAGGTTATGATATATAGTTCACCCAGTACTAAGCACGATGGCGTGTGAGATTCACACATCAGGATAGGGGGGGGGCAGTTCCTTTCCCTGTGCCGGTTCTGGTTTCCCTGGAAGATGTGCTACCCGAAAAATCACACAGCTTGGGTGGAGCTGAGGGTACCCAGGGAAGAAGCCCGGAAAGAAATCCAGGCCCTCTAGTCAGTAGCACAAAGCTCTACCCCTGGATTGCCGCCTCTACAATTGACTAATTTCAAGTTGCCTTCGCGATGTTACACTAGCTGAATCATAATAATTACAACCATATTCGTAGAGAACACTGTTAAATCAATTAAGTGATATTAAGAAAGCAATTTTTCCTAATTTTCTGTTTATGTTCCCATCCCGAAAAAAGAAAGAGCGAGCTGAAAAAAGAGCAGGAATGCTAAATGACAAAGGCGACAAAATGGGTTTTCAGCAAGTGAACTTTGTAAAGTAGAAAATATTTAGCCTTAAAAAGTTTTTAACCAGCCTTTTTGAATCATTGCCTCAATTTGGGGCGAAACCTCAAGAAATAAGGAGACTTTGCGTTGTTCGTTGCTGCGTTGGTTGATAGTTGGGCAGGTAAGAGTAATGGTATTTGAAAAATTTTGTGATATCTCGCCAACTCAGCTTCTTCTCTTAATGTTTTGCCCTTTCCTGCACTTTCTCCGAGATCGCTTCAGTGTGACAGTGTGATTCACATGACTCAGAATGGTGACCTCGGTTGCCGGCGTGGGTCTATTAGAAATTTCGAAAACCGCGCAATCGTCAGCCGTGGATCCCTTGGAACGTAAGAATGATCGAATCCAACCCGTCTCTCGAAAATTATTACTCCTACCGCATTGCACTCTCACGCGAGAGAAAGGATCATAAAGGGGCGGAGACGTATGCCCGCATCGCCACTTCTCTCCTGACGAGTGAAACACTCACCCTGTTAATACGTTGCCAGTGAGACGGTCAGAGCGGAAAGGGCCATAGGATTCACTACAAGAAGCACTGGTAGATGCATATCAGATGTCTTTGAGGCCTTGAAACTGTAATTCTGAACGTATGGGGGAAACACTTTAGCGATGTAAAGGAGAGCTCAATTCTTATTCGATCCAATGTTTATTCTTCTTTCTTTTCTTAGACGTTACTCGCAAAATGCGAACATGGATTCACAACTGATTTGAATGATAAGTACGGAAGAATGGATTTGGAGATTACTCTGTGGACATCGGTGAGTAAATTGTACTCTTTACTAATTGTACTACTTTAATATAAGGTTCTATCCGAAAGTTTCCCCGAGGATCCGATTAGGGACAGACTACGCAATTATCTTTCCGAGGTACTCAACCTAACATGGTCACCCAAGTTGATTCCCCTCTCTCTCCCTCTCACAAAGTAAAGTGGTTGTCACTTATTTCCAAGTAGATCTTGTAATTCAGACTTTAGTAGTAGATTTATTCCTCGAGAGACATTTATTGTACGATCCCAGAAAACTTTGAAGCTGATATATTAATCAGTTGGATGGTTGATAACATCAGCATGTGCACTTTAAAATTCTAACTATTATATGTATGTAGTATGGGTAAAACTAAAATAATGTAAACATGGTCTAATCAGATTTGAAGAACGCAGAAAGAGTGATAGACCAACACGCTTTAACCCTTCGTCGTGGTAATTTAGAAGGTGAATTTTACTTTTATATATCAAAGATATGTAGAATTTCTCAAAGAACTAACAAACCGGTAAAACGCTATATTTCGTAGATATCTCCCTGGAATGATTGGACACCTAGTTCTGATTCCGGATCCAGTTCCACCCCATGTTTTAAAGGAGGTAGTTATATGTGGGATTTCGTCTTCAAGCAGTTCTCCCCGAGATGCCCCCTTTCTCTTTGCCGGATCTTTTCGTAATCAACGGCTTCTGCCATTGAAGAACGCAATCGCGAATTGTATTATCGCGTTCGGAATAGGTTAATCAACCAAGGTGAGGGTAGTGTGTTGTACGAAGATAGTCTGGGTGGTGCGAAGAATCGGATGGCAGATAACAGCTTAAAAAGGGGTGAACAGATTGAAGTAGTTTCGCTCGCAATGCCACCCTCTCCTCTTCCCCTTCGACGACCACTTGGGGCTTGGAAGAAGAAAGACCGAACGAGAAGGGGTGGGGCGATCCCGCATGCATTACCTCCATATAATATGCGCCGAGGCCTGCTTTTCGTCTCTCGCTTGCTCTCGTCTCCCCTCTTAATCCTCTTTGTAATAACTGTCCACACTAAGATTTTGCCAAGAGGTGCAATTGAGGTCCAAGTACGGCTTCACTGAGGTTAAATACAGACAGCACCCTTCCATTCCAGTTTAGTTAATGCCACGTGAAGCCCGCCGCAGTCGGGCATGGGCGAACCCTATTCAGACGGCTGCGATGAACGATTTGTACGAAATAAAAATGTTAAATGTATTTAAAATCCTGCATATCCTACGGTAGACTTGGTCGAGACCTCGGTCAAAACACACCACCGATCCATCCCCAAAATACCGAGGAGGGGAGGGAATGGAAACCGCTCCCTTTAAGGGGCTCGAACCCTACTCCAATGGGTTCAACTACACACTCGATGATAACCACTTGAAACTCGAAAGCGCGTGAGCAGATGAAAGCCATCGGAATTGGAGGTATGATACATGGGGAAAATTCCTTTTGTGCTTATATATCGAAAGAGAAAAAGGAATTGGAATTATCAATAAAATTGACCGTGAAATATTTAATCTCAGGGATGAGGAAAGGAGAAGGCTCTAGTGATGCTTTAAAGTGACTCTACCATGCTGTTCCAAACGTGAGAATCTTCTCATATCACCTTAGCATTCTTTTTATTTCTAGAACAGAAAGACGTATTTCCAATATCTTCATAAAATTACAAAACCTTCACACGAGTAGTATTTTTTTGTAGGAGGCGACCGACAGCTAAGGTCATTTGTGCCATCGAGGATGGATGGGAAAGGAGGAAGGGTGGAGAAAAACCCGGCGTCGGCATTAGTCTACTCTTATCAAAAGGCGCCAAGGGACCCGCAGTTTAACGGAGGCGTACTCACTCTGCTCTCCACAAAGCACCTCCAGTAGGGATCGGGATACCTCTGAAAAATATCTGTCATCTCCAGGATTCGAACCCGGATCCTCTGGGTTGGAAGCCAGTACGTTAGCCACCGCACCTTCCCAATTCTCGTCTTTACATGAGGAACACCAAATAGCTCATGCTTGACCCACTCATGCAAGACCCAATTAGGATTATTTACACATGACTTATTTTTATCTGTAAGAGTGGTAGGCAAGTGAATGCGATCTTTTTTGATTTTCAAATGGCATTTGATAAGGTCCCCCGTGGTAAACTGCTTCATAAATTGAGTTTCCCAGGTATAAACAAGGACGCAATAAATTGGGCTGAAGACTCGCTATCAGAGAGGGAACCGAGGGTAGTCCTTGACGGCGCTAGTTCTGACAGCGTACGAGTCACCTCGGGTGTGCCTCAGGAAAGTGTACTCGGGCCGTTGTTTGTGTTGACTTTTGTTAACGATTTGAACGCGAAGTGAAAAGTAAGATTAGGATATTCGCGGATGACAGAGTGATTTATTGGGATGTATCTGGGGATGAGGATCGTTTAGTACTAGATCTAGATCACATTCGGAAATGATGTAAAAAAAGGGGATTGTCATTAAATCTTAATAAATGTTCGGTGATAAATTTCTTAAAAAGATCAACGAGACTTGTTTACAGATGAGCTGGAGTTGACCTATAAGTAGTTGATACGATAAAATATCTAGGTGTTACATTCGCTAAAGACAATTTGGGGCACCCACATACGTAAAATCTGCGGACAAGTATATAAAAAATTGGTATTTATTAGACGCATTCAGACAGGAGTCAGGGTCAAGGAATGTTGTTACTAAGTTCATTTAATGCCTGTTTTTATAATATGCAGGTAGTTTATTGGATCCGACTGAAAAAGGCCCCATTCGGGAAATTGAGAAGGTTTTAAGTAGGGTAGCCCGTTTCTTTGAAGACTTACGATAAAACGAAAAGCGTTAGTGCTTCTGGAGTTGGGTTGGGCATCATTAGAAGAAAGACGACTCAATGCTAGGTTTAACTTACTAAATAAATTCAGAACAGCATGTTTCAGTGCCGAAGTCTCGAAAATTATTCGCACTCCAACATACGTTGGTCGCTTGGAATCATGAATATAAAATTCGGGCAATAGATGCCGGAACTAGCACACTCAAGAAAACCTTCTTCCCACGGGCAATGAGGGGTAGTAACAGCAGGGTTAAAGATAGCAAAAATTCCACTTGCCACCCCCAGCGTTTAGGGAATAATTAGTTTTAATCAAATTCATGCACTTTCACTAATCTCATGTGTTTTGTTGTCAAAACCCTCCCGCATGACTGTATGGGACTGCCATTAAAGAATGTAGTGCTCGTTACAGTATTGCTTGTCCTGCTTTGTTTGTTTTCAAGTTTCTCCTTCCATCCCTTGTCTCTCTCTGTGGGTGGGACGCCTCCGCTGCCTGCCTGCTGCGGTGTGTCACATTTCCAACCTTTGTCTTTGGGGGCGGAGAACATGAGTTGCCCACGTCCATGTGAGAGTAGAATTTCCCCTTCTTACTTTTCAATTCTAATTTGCTACGTTATTGGATAGATTTTTACTACATTTGCAGTTGCATGCATATGTTAGTTGAGAGTGTATTTATTTCCATGCGTGTAAGTTAAAAAGGTTTTTGCATGAATATATACGCCTCTGTGGGTGTAGGTTTGCATGACTTCGTTGGTTTTGCATGTAGTTCTATCTTTTTTTACAGGTGATAACCTAACAACCTCCGTCACACGTACCTGCGGCGGCTTGCGGAGTATTACGTAGATGTGGCTATTAAATGAATTCAAATTAACGTTTTTTCTGTCATCGCGTTCGCTTATTACCAATTCAAGTTAATACTTAGCGGAATCTCCAAGGTCGCGTCTGTGCCGTTAACGGGAGTCTGTGCAAACGCAGCTGGAGTCGGATCAGCTGCTGCGCCAAAAAGATAGCCCCGACCAGCCAGACCCAGTAGCCTAAACGCTGATACACTTGAATCTGAAGGCGAGTCCACCGGTCATAGGCACCATTCGGCTCATTCAACGTGTGGTCCCGATCGAGTATCAATATGCGGATATTCTAAGCCTCTACTGGCGTTAGCAAATATTAAAAATACAACTTTCGCTTTTGGGAATCGTCCCTCCGCTTTGGCTTCAGTAACTATTACCATAACGTTTCGAAATGGATGTGGTTTATCTAAAGTTGAAAGTATTTGGCATTTTGCGTACAGTATTAGGAATAGTACACCCCATATTACGTGTTTCATTCCCACTAGGGATTGCTTATTCCCACTAGGTAATTTCCCTTAAGTTTATGGGTGCGAATTTCTTGTTTATCATAATAAATGTGTTTGTCATAATAACGTGTTTATCATAATAAATATAAGTGTCTTTTGAAGTGTACTTTGCGTCTGTATGTACTCGGGTTATAATTTATGAGTAATGCTTTCATGTAATTCTTTTCACATTTTTTTCCTCAAGAAAATTTGATTTTAATATTTTTTTACTGCCATGGCCTTAATTGATAAAGAACGTCCTTTGGAACGCCGTTAAACACGGTACGAGGAATGTGCATTTAGTAATATTATTTTCGGTTCACTGATACAGCGGCTTGGGCCGAATACTATGGATAAACGTTAAATACTCCTTGAATAACAGCCCGTCACATCGCTTCGTGTATTAATGATCCTATTTTCCTGATTATATTTTTATGGAGGATGGGAACTTTATGCCTTCATGCCAGCCTTCGAGTCTTTAAGTACACTCAACAGTTAGGATTCGTAGGGGACAGTATCAGGAGGTGTTTGTAAATCCTTGGATTCCGAGGAAACTTCATCTTACTGTTACAAAATGTCTTCAACTTAAGTCTGTTCTTTTGAACTTATTATTCAGTCGATTCAATGAAATGGTCGGATGAAGTGTTTTGCAGCGTTATTACTTTTCCGGCCAGCAAACAAATCAATTAACAAATTTCCTTTGTTCATTATTCTCGTCAATTTATGGTTAAATTTTAAAAATACAATCTCAAGCCGCTTGTTCGTGTATTTTTCTTGCAAAATATTGGATATACTTCTCCATGGCAGTCCGTTTGAGGAGAAATAACAACACAAGTATCATGGAAGACTTGAACTTTCTATAAAGAAGATTCTGAAATTGTCTCATTTTCCGAACTAAGAGACAGTCTTTCTGGAAGAACTGTCTAAGCTCATGACCAATGAGCTCGCTGACTAAGGCTTGTTGGGTCTAATTCCTCCATTGACTTTGGTAGTGATCCTTTGTGGAGTTTGTTTCTGTATTCTTGACAGTTTGGATCATCTTAGTTAACCCCGGGTGAAGGATGCATACACTTAGATTATGGTAAATAATTGTTCAGCTCATGAATGATTCATTAATTGAAAATAATATTTCCACTAATAGAGGTGAGACCTCATGCCTGGGTCTTCCAGGTTGTTTGTGAAAATTACTATTGAACGTGAAGTAATTTTGCTCTGGAAGTTGGTTCATGAGTGAATATATTTTATGGAATTTTTATTTGGGAGCGTCTGAGCGTTGTAGAATGTATTTTGCCGGTTGAGTGGATTCAAAAACGGGGATGGACTTTTGAAACGTCAAAAGAGATTGGTTTACCATTTGTGGGGATATTTATATCCTTGAGTTTTTTTATTAAAATTATGGCATTATTTATCTCGTGTTTTGCTTTGAAATTTGTTTTTTGTCGGAATATACGTATGGTCAAGTTCGAAAGCCAGTTTGTATGTTGGGAAGTCAGTGTTGGATACTACCGGTGGTTGGTTGGTTTTGTGTAGCTTCGGTAGTCCATAGAATCTGGATGTTTGCAGGTTCAATTGAAATTAATCTTTATTTTTCATTCCCTGGAAAGACTGATTTCCTCTAGGCACCCAGATGATCCCCAGCGAAAGAGACCGATTGGCCAGCGGACACCATCCTCCTTCCCCGTACACGGTGGGGAGACAGGACGATGGACGCCATAAGGAACCAAAAGACCATCTCATCGCAATCGACTGGACTCTCTGTACTCCTCTGTCTGTCCCCCTTCCTCTACAAGCCTTCAATCTCCACCCCTCACTTTTACCCGTTTTTTCTCCCACCCTTAAGTTGTTTCCCAATTGCCTCTCCCCCAACCCCTCCCAACACGTGGAGACCCCACTTCCTGTTTAATATAGGTGTATGTATTGGACTTGGTA
Organism: Hetaerina titia; assembly: GCA_037158775.1. Classification (NCBI taxonomy): domain Eukaryota; kingdom Metazoa; phylum Arthropoda; class Insecta; order Odonata; family Calopterygidae; genus Hetaerina; species Hetaerina titia. The sequence goes on from CM073770.1 coordinate 79,225,458, forward strand.
CAGTGAGAGCTTCACTTGAAAATGATATAGTGCATCGAAACTAGTTCTTTATTAAGTGGAAAATTGCACGAATTTTCGTCTCTGTTATCATGTTCATAGTGTTGAAAAGTACCTGTATTTTCGTAATTTTCTTTGTGTTTGACGACTCCCTTAAATACATGATACGCATGATCGGTGAACAATAAAAATATTATCATTACTGTTTTAAAAAGTAACGACTAGCTTCCTGGCAGGGAATTTTTGTCCAACCACTCATAGGTACTCTAGCTTCAGCTATAAATTATAGCCCGAGCAAAACTTGCTTTTGTACAAAATGCAATTTTCCAAATTTATGGAAATAATAATTGAATTAAAAAATTCATTATGGAAAATATCAAATGATTACGTTATGCAGCTATATTTCATCTAATTATCCCAACTGATTTTGTTTAATTAAATACTCTTATAAATAAAAAATCTTATCAAACAAATAATCTTATGTAATGATAGCATTGTAATTTGGCATGTCTTATGAAATTTCTTTATTAGGCACATTTAAGAGTTTAAAGTTTCGTATCTAAGGTATGTCTCAATTGCTGACATAGGTATATAGTTATACACTGTTACGATCGTTATTACTAATGATAATCCAATGTTAAAGGTAGGATTTTAGATGGACACAGCCTGGATAACGGTACAATGACACTTTGCTTGCCTCGTCTACCAAAACAACCTGACATCCGGCATTTAAAGCATACTTCTTTCATTTTTCCCAATATCCCAATTGTATTCTCTTCCTTTCCTCGCTTTACCAACGTTCTCCCCTATATCAGTCTTCAATATGCATAGAGAACTAAAAAAACAGACATATCTTCGTCGCACACTGCGAAATGGTTTGATTGATCCCGTGGCTTTCTCTTTAGAATTATTAAAATGCATATCTTTACAGTCTGTAGCAAGTGAATAAGAATCAGCCACATTAACTCACTATTTCTTTAAATTCTCATGTTTACATTATGTTTTGTATGATGATGTTGACAAATGATTACCACAAAGCAATGCATTTGTCAATGCTATTTCAGCGATATCATACTGTCACGGGCTCAGAAGCCTGACACCCAAATAGCATCCAGAAATGGCATCAGTGCCTTTTACAGAAACCGGAAAGTTTTAGAAATCAAGAATTTTTTAAGGAAATTTTTTTGGGCCATTGCCTTAATTTGGAGCAAACCCTAAAGAAATAGGAGAACTTTACATTGGACATTCGTTGCAACTGACGGATGTTGGTTGTAGGCAAGAGTTATGGCTTTTGAAAAGTCAGGAAGGATAGGAAATTACAGAAGACAATAGTAAAAAACATCAAGTTAGTGGGTCATATACATTAGTGTTTTTGTAAAATTAATTTGTTGAAGAAAAAGATTAATGAGAAAATGTAGTAAGGGGTCTAGGCTTCTATATCATGGGAAAGATCAACCCCAGCCGCACTCTTAATGGTGGGTAAAGAATATGGTGAGGGAATATTCAGGGTAAAAAGATTAAATAAAATAATATTAAAAAATGACAGTGGGTTAGGGCAGAACAAACAATTAAACCAACACATGATAACAAAACTCAGTCTAGTTAAGGTGTACTATATAACATTGACCCTCACCCGCCACAAGCACTCAAACCCACAGGCCTTACGAGAGATTTCTCCCTATGCTAGCAGCCCACCAATCACATGCAATAAAATAAATACAAGTAAATAAACCACCCACTCTTTAGCTTGTATATACTAAATAGTGTTGACCCTTGCTAGTATCAAACATCTTGTAAGCCCGATGTATGTGAAATACATCGGGCTTACAAGAGATTTCTCCCTATGCTAGACTGCCAATTACACGTAAGTAAGAACATTTTTCAACATGTGTCTTTAGCAAGCAAGATGAGTCTGGGTTTTTGATCTCTCCACGGCAGACCCAAGGCTTCAAGATACCGGACATGCAAAGTTCCAAGTAATACTGCAGCAACGTAATTACAGAAGAAAAGTTTACCATCATGACCAGCAGAATGAATATTCCCCTCCCATCCACAGCACCTCAAATTCCATCAAGCAGTAATTAAACCTCTCACTTAATACTAGCTAACCGAAACACACACTTCATACACTCAATGTTTTGCCCAGAACTGACTTCCGAATAATTCTGACAATTTCTATGCTCATATTATCAACAGCATATTTACTAGATGAGGGTTTTCTGCAAAACTGGCAACAGTTATGTTAAATATTTATCTGGCCACATGCTGTGTCTTGTAAAAAGATTAATTATTATTTTAAAAATTATAAAGTATTAATTTTTATTCGTAAAAAGATGTTATCAACTTGAATATTTCTTACAAATTGATGGTTTAATTGATTCCATGATAAAAATCCATTTATCAGGCTATGATCATCTATTTATTTATGCTAAAGACATTTTTAGAATAGTTACCCTTGCAAGTGAAAGAGTAAACAATACAAAGAAAGTGTTCCTTATTAAGAAACTCAGGGGCTAACAGATGTTGGGGTCAATTTTTTCAATTACTTTTATTTTCATAATATAACTAATGAGCAATGGCATTAATCACCAAAAATGAATTCCCTTGATAATGACAAAAAAGCGATATCAAATGCCAATATGGGGCCAAAAATAAAATAGAAATAATACAGATCCTATAATTTTTTAAAGATCTATTTTGCCCAGTCATCAGTCAATTAAATATTCAGTCCATCTTCCGAAAAAGCCTACGATTTATAATATCACATCCCCACCAAGAAAATAAATTCTAATGAGAGTGAAATAATTTTTTATCTTTGCAAAAAAGTAACAAAATCGATAAACAGTTTCTGGCGTAACTTGGTGGACAATCTTCATGTTGACATTTGAAAATTAAACAACTTGGCTTTTCCACTTAAAATTCAAAATAAACTTAAACTTAAAATAACACCTGAGAGATTGTGGCCACAGCAGCAATTTTGCCTCCGAAATTCTGCACTTTGAGAAGAAAGGCCACCATCTTGTTGTGTTGGGGCAGTTAGAATTCCTTCAGAACAAGAATTACGGAGAAGATGTTTTGACCTACCATTTTATTTACCCTTAACGTTCTCTGTTATTGTTTTTTCCCTCACCCCTACCAACTAACCTGAAACCAATTAAAACTTTTTCAACAATGTAGCGACTCCTCCCAGCCCGCTATTGAGTCACCTGACTAGTTACCAAGTGCCGTTCTCCCCTCTCACAATAATCATTCCCCTAATCCTCTGCCAGCTAATTCGACATCAGACAGGCTTTTTGCAACATTGTATTGACCCCCCTCCTCCCAGCCTGCTAATTTATCAATATTACCAATCCTCCTTCTCCACCTCTAACCATAGCTTTAGATCTTCCTACTGCAACCAATCCTTTCTTTCCTACCTCCTCTTCCCCTCCGCTCAGAGATATATACTGTGCTTGACTTGCATTTTTACCTGATGATGTTATACTATAACGAAACCTAGGTCGTAGGAATAAAAAATTTTAAGTGGAAAAGCCAAGTTGTTTAATTTTCAAATGTCAATAACAAAATCAATTCAATGGAATTGCTTCCAATCATATTAGTGAAGGCCTAATTAAGTCATATGTCTAGTCAGAGGAAAGCTCACATGGGGTTTAGACAGTTTTACATGTTTACACAGTATGGCATAAGGGTTAGCTCTTAAGAGTGATCAGGTATCCATTTTATTAATGGAAGAGTACTGGTGTATGCAAATTAGTTTTTGTTATATTAAGTTCCACTGAAATTGAATGGTTATAAGAACAAATATCAATAAATTTATTCAGTATAAAGTGTACTTGAACAACAAGCTATACTAAACATTTAGCTATTTAACAGCAGCTAATATTATAAATTTTCTTTTTTCATAAATTGAAGCCCGAGAAGAGATCTGTAGGAAAATCACCTCAGAATTTTTAATGACATTCCTATCAGTTTATTAGAGTATTAGTATATTTTATTAGACACGACTGATGCCTTCTCATTTCTGAGTACAACTTACTATTATTCATCTTTGAATGTAGCAATTTAATGTCATGCATTGCTATTACCTTTGTTTAATTCACAAGTTTTGAAAAACATTTAATAGGAATTCAATCATATTCCATTGGAATACTAGTCTGAAGAGAATCATTGGAATATAAAAGCAAGCATTGGGCAGATTAGCTTAAACAATGGAAAAATTTCCAAAAGTATCAATTACAATAATTTAATCTGCTTTTGACCAAGTCCAGAACTGCATTTATTGGCTGAGTACCTGTTCTTAATAAATAGGATGTAACCCAATCAACTGAAAGGCTAGTTTGAAAAACAAGGGTAAAGTTCACCTCATTCTATGTTATACACAGCATGTGAACTTCACACATCAGGACACGAGGGACAGTTCCTCATTCCCTGCATGGCCTATGGTTTCCCTGGAAGACTATCCGGTAGGTGTCTGAAAAATTACCACTTGGATAAAGCCAATGGTGTTCAAAGTTCCTTAGACCAACATACTACTCATCAAGCTACCACTACTCCATAATGAGAGTATACATACTGGTTACAAAAACTAGGAAATAGTTTTGATGATATTGAGAACAAAAGATAAATATTTAGAAAGATGCAGGTGTTCTCTTTAAATAATTCTATGGAGAAATTCTCACGTGAAGATGATTTCCTAACCAAATTGTATACAAAATATTTGATACAATGTCAACACCCAAAAACTATTGAATTGATAATTCTCTTAATTGTTAAAACCCATTAAGTACCATTTTGATTTTTGATCCTAAGGTATGTCCATTAAAATAAATTAACGTATTTCTACTAATGGTAGGATTACATATTTTGTTATCATACTGAAATACTATGACCATTATCAGACTGTAAATCATTTAAACTAATAACAGTATCATATATTAAAATATTTTAAATATTCTTACATATAAATGGGACATAATTACCTTGAAACAATTACTTACAAGTGATTGCCTAAAATAAATCTTTGTCAATGAAGAGTAGGCAAAGTTAAACTCCTGGATGAACCAGTGATTATTATAATTGAATCAGTAGCACATGTTACATTTTCCAGTTCTTGTGAAAACCTTGCATAGTCGATGATTTGACAATATTAATTTGCTGACTTAAATAAATGAGGATTATACCATTTCCTTTAAGTTTATTGTAGCATAACAATAGGTCTTTCCTGTGAAACTAAATAATTAAGGAAATGCTGAAAATGGATATTGACGTCCAATCTAGGAAATTTTGAAACGAGAGTTGCGAAATACTATTGTATATGCGAATATAGTTTCATATTGGCACTCGATCAGTCCTTAAATAAGACTAAACATCATGCAAAGGTTTACATTAAAGCTCGTATTTCGACTTAAGGAAGAGGAAAACTTTGTCGTCTAGGGTTCCCATAGTGTTTACGATACCCTCCGAAAACGAAAGATTGGAGATATCTTATCTTAGACACCGTACATAAGCTAAACCCATTCGAAACCAAGGACGTAACTTAGGTGTCGGGTATCATCACTTCACAAGATTTTTCCAATATAAAAGACACAGAGCATAGAACAGAATCACAAGAAAAATGCATCAGATGAGGACACAGCTTCCAGAAGATATCTTCTCAGGGGAAATTTGTGGGCTTCCATTTCGACTAACGCACAGATAAGACTATCATTATTGGAAATAGTAGTAGATCAGCCTAAAGGCGCCAGATCAATAAGGAGCATATCACAAAGTTCAGGAGCTACGACCCAAGTGTTTAGTGCGCGTAAATTTCTCACTTGCGCGTGTACCATTCACTTGCGATCTCGAAAGGTTTCATGTCATTTATTACGCGAAAACAAATGGGTAATATCGATTGGATTGGATGCTAATACACTGCGGTCAATACCAGACAAAAATGAGGAGTCATCAAGATACTGGAAGCCCAAGTCAGTCGACCAACTCTTTGACTAAGTTGTCTTTTACATCTAAACGAAATAACACGAAGGTACTTGCTACGCTCTTGAATCACCACTCTTCAAAAGACAAAAGGAAAACTGATCACAACACGAGGAAAATAATAAACATGAAAGGTCGTGCGCGGATATGCGGGTTACCCTTACTCTTATTTCGCAACATTTCATTCAAGATTCCATCAAGAGTTTCGGTTAAGCAGCAAAAGCTCAAGATTTGGGAGTTTCGTGATTTTTCTTTTGAACTCCTATTCAACACACCATTTCCAACAGGTTTGATTTTGTTGCCACTATCAAAGAAGAAAGGGGTTATATTTTTCAGGATCCTCTCCATGCGCCAGCTCGTCTCTCTCTCTCTCTCTCTGGTTGCACAACTCAGTATATAAAGAGATATCAATTATGATTAGTCGCAAATCACGAAGAGCAACTCACTCGATGAAAGAGAGATTACAACGCTTTAACGATGTAATATAAGTGTCAGGCTATATTTAAATGCACATATGAACGTCAATTTTACGACACTCAAGTTGATGCGCTTGCTTAATCGCGGCGGCAAAAAAATAAATAAAGGCACCACGACTGCGATAAAACATGAGAATTTCCTTCCTAAATGACGTACCAGCCAGAGTTAATAATGGCACGGAAAGCCTCTGCAAACCAACCACCGTATTGTAAACTTCTGATGACAATGAAAGGCAAACAATAAACCGCCGCCACTATTTATCGCGTGGAATGAACAACATCACTAAAAAGAGAAAACATTTTTTTTAATGCACATTATTTGGTAATTGAATACCGTTATGGATTATTTGTATCAAGAATTATAACATCTAGAAGGCAGTTTAAAGTGTTTACAAAACCAAAATAAGATAGCTCAATTGCACATAAAGTAAACATTGTCGGAAGAATACCTACTTAGTTGTGGGTAATCTTACGGAGGTGTACCGGTTGGCACGCGGTACAACATTTTAAAATCGGCGGAATCTTCGTAAACGAAAGGGGAAGAGCAATCAATAATGACTTCAAAAGTCATTATTTTTTCCTGAAATATGGACGTGTGGAAAGAAACCTTTCGAAAATAGTAAACCACACTTTTCAAAAACTAGGTATTACGTGAAGAAACTTTAAAATGAAATTATACACATTTCCTACTTAATTATCTGGGGAAATATTATATATCGCCTTTTTCGCCATATCGCCTTTTTCGCCATATCGCTATTTTTGCCTCACATAAACACCATATTTGTGACGCGAGAATAACGCGTCATGCATTCAAAGGTCGCATTTAAATCCCTTTCATTCCAGTGATTTGTACACACATTCATTGCACATAATTACTTGTAGATCAATCAATGCATGAACGTGGATGTAGTTCCAGCATACAAATACTTCACACATTATTACAAAATGGATATTTGTTTATTGTGAGATTCTAAACTAAAAGGCATACAGGTGCATGAGGAATTATTTGCGTTACAAAAGGTACCGATATTAATTTACAAGTAATCTGACGACCAATCTTCCATTCAAAATTATCAAATTCTACGTTGAAAACTGCGTGTTACTTGAGGCCATTTGCAATAATTTTAATGGCATAATTGTGATGTATTTTAAGACAATCGTCAGGAAGGCTTCCCAATACGCAGCCTTCAATAAACTTGATATTTTTAAATATTTTCAGAAGCCGTCCAGTTGGGGAAAAAAATGCCTTTTTATAACACGATGAGTCGTAACAATTAGCTAAAGAAACGAACTTTCCACCGTGACAGCATGAGGTAGCTATTTGAATAATGGAATATAACGAGCTCTCATTTAATCATTGTGGCAATGATTGATTCATCGCTCCGTGAGCTTCACAGAATTGAAATGATCTTGGAATCATTAAGCCTGGAAACTGGCTGATTGCCAGCCCCAACGCCCAAAATATGATATGAGTTGAGGAAGTAATTTTTTAGTGTTCCAATTTCTTACGGCCACAATGATGATGGACCCTTTTGGCATTTTAAAACGGGCCTTATAAAAAAAGAATGACCATGCGCGATCGGTGTTCTTCATGGAAGACGGGCATATTGTGATTCGGCTGGTGAAAATAGTGCGCAAGATAAATCGTGCCTCTATTTGCAGAATGCTGATGAGGAGGAGTCTGATTCGTCCACATCAGGAGAGGCGAATTCTTTCACAGTGTATTTTGAGTGATAGCCTAAATATCACAGGACGAAAGAAAAGACCTGAAGATGTTACCCGAAGGCACCATCAAACACCTCACCCCATCACGCCTCCAGATCTTAGTTTCGAGCGAACGTCTTGGTTCTATACGGTGGCTTAATTAGAGCCCTATCAGGAGAAAAATAAAAGGAAAAGCTTTCGAGAAGCTTGAGCTTTTGAAGACAGACTATATTCTTGGTTTTGATAATCAAGTCAATGTGGTGAATATGAAAATATCAACTTATTTAATTTAGGCACCGGTTGGGGTCACACCGCATTGCTGTACGTTAGTTCGATGAAAATAAGATTATTTTGAAAGTTTGCATTTTAAAACTAAATATTGTTTGAAGCTTGATATGAAAAAAAAATAGTATTTTGCATTTTGTATTTTATACATCTTCCGGAATAGCGATTTATATTACCACATAAACATTTTGGGACTTCCATTTTTCATTTAAAGTCGTTAGAGTAGCCTCCTCTGAGAATTCATGCACCCATATTAATTGACAGTAATTAATTTGTACCACTCGCAGTGAATCTAATTGCATGGGGCCATACCTCTGTTATTCAAATATAGAACAAAGATTTATATCGATTCGGTTCATCCCACGTTCATTTTCCCTGAAATTAGTGTCTCAGTTAGATGTATCGCTCCTATCATTCTTGGATTCTAGTCTTCGTTGAAATGCATCATTTTCCACGTCGCTGGTGAAAGATAAGGAATCCCTAATAGGCAATTTAATGATGAAGTCTCATGAGGGAGTGTGTCATGTGAGAGTAAAGTCAACAAAGCCTTCTGCGTCATAACCTCCTTTCTCGAAATATCGCCGTTGAAGGTGTGAACGACGAAACGGCATCAGGTACCTTACGGTTCGAATTCGTCGACAACAGGGAATTAACTGAGTTATCGAAGTGAAAGAACTCGTCTATTCGTTGAACCATCTACTTTTAGCCATACCTTCGAGTTTGTACTGAGCTATTAACTAACTAAAATAAATCAAATCGGTGCAGAACGAATTCAAGGAAAAATTTCCATCCCAGATAGGATTACATTTAATTTATGAATTTAATCTGACGCAAACGTTGTGGATGTGAAAAATGGAATGGATAAAAAGTTGCAACAAACGTTTAGGGCTCCTCTTTTTGAACTTCTTAAGATTTTTAACATAACTTCAAGAACTGCGAGAGCAATCAGAACCACTTTCATTCAACTCACTTACAGTAATTTTCAAATATCTCTTAAATATGGAAAGGCCCCATTACCCTTCTTGTAGAATGTTTACTCTCGCTAATTTCCTATGCGCTCCGTAACCCAGCCGCTTTTGAAGCGACTATAAAAAGTTAAACCAGGAAATTCCTGGGGCGACTAAATAGATGCCGTTGATGGATATATCAAGCCGGTTTTCTATGATTATCTTCGGAACTAGAACAGGGTTATCGCCGTAAGGATTCTTAGGGGTGTCCCTTATGGCAAGCGGTGCAGCAAGGTGGATATAACCTTTGTGTTTTTGTAATGTATAGTACCCTGCAAGCCACCAAGAGGGTGTGTGGCAGGGGTTGAATACACACCAAACCTATTTTGACCCGAATATTTTTACCACTACCGCGGTCGGGTGATGTTGTTCTGATCCCTTATTGTTCTTGGAAAAATGACATCTTAAATCTACCTCCCCTTCACTTAATCTCTCTAATTTTATTGATATGATCTCTCCTACCGTAGCACGATGGGGATATTATACATTTTCAACATTATTGCTAAAAAGACATAGAGTACTTCCAATTTATGCAAAAGATTTTTTTTGCAATTTAACCTTCGCTCAGTGAGTGATTCCAATCCCAGATGCTCTCATATTTTGGACAGGCTAATAAGTTTATCATGGCAATATTTTACAAAGCTAGCTCATCAATACTACGCGATCCAATTTATTTATTACTATTCATTTATATAGCCTGCAATTCACCGCTAGGGTGTGTGGCAGGGGGTGAATACACGCCAAACCTATCCCGACCCGAACATAACCCTACCGCGGTCGGACAATATAATTATGATCCCCTATTGTTCGTGGAAAAATGGCATCTTGAATTTATTTGGCCTACACGTAATCTCTCTCATTTTATTTATATTCACAAGTCGGTAAGCATTAATTCCATTTACACATCCCAATTACTCAGAGCCTCCTTCGCCGTTGAGTTAGACGTCATATTTCCGAATATTTCAACATTTTCAAGGACTCCTGATCTTGAAACTTACTGCTGCAGATAACTGCTGTTCGTGAATTTTATCCAGGTATTCCAAATAAAAATACTTGAGGTGTAATGAAACGTTTAAAAGGCAAATGCATTTTTTATGCATGCTGAAGTGTCAAGTTAGATAATGAAACTTATCGACCGAATGAAATGGCGTCCACCAATTCCACCGCAAACGTCTAATTGGTCCTTGGAACAAAAGCCATGGCGTGCGACACTTCTCGAAAGCAAACCACTTTTCACTCGGAACGTATGCAACGAAACGCTCCAAAATGGATGCCCATGCGCATTTACTAGGACATCAAAACGCCATATTAAGAGATTACTTCTACCTGCGCCTAGATGACAGGAAGAGTTTCGAGAATGCGGGAGGTGAATTATGCCTTCTCCTTTTGTCGCAATCTAATATTAAGATAAGAGTCACATTTATCGACTTTCTGCATATCTTCTACCGCTGAGGCAACCCGCGAGTGCCTGGTGAATAAACCATAAACACAGTATTCAGCCCGAAGGTCAGTTGGGTAGGTGACGGTAGAGTTCACCCAGTACTAAGCCCGACGGCGTGTGAAATTCACACATCAGGGTAGGGGGGCCAGTTCCTTTCCCTGTGCCGGTCATGGTTTCCCAGGGAGACCTGGCACCCGAATAAATCACATAGCTTGGGTGGAGCTGCAGGTGGCCAGAGTGGCTTGACCGGAAATCGAACCCGGGACCCTCCGGTCAGTAGTCCAACGCTCTAAACCCTGGACTACCGCGACCCACAAGATGGCCAAATCAATGACTTTTATTCCTTTCAGGGGTGGAAAATGTGACGTCATAATTAGAACCGTTGGGCCAGGGGCGATATTTGAATTTTAATTGGCCATTTCCGACTTTTTTGCCTCCCCCAAATTTTTAAGGATACGTCAGATTTGGCCCCCTTCCTCTCCCCATCTTAGGTTTATAATTATCGGCGTCGGTTATACTACCTTGATCAAAAAGTTCCCGGAATTTATTCAGAAAATTAAAAATACAAGTTTATTCATCTAAATCTATATTGTCCCCTTCAAAGTAATCCCCATCGACTGCAACACACTTATGCCAGCGCTTGATCCAATCCTCGAAACATTTTTTATATTCGGTTTTCGGTATGTCCATCAGTGCTTCCTGCGATTTTTCCATTACTTCCTCTCGGCTGCTAAAACGCGTTCCCCGTAATGGTTTTTTAACTCGATTGAATAGAAAGAAGTCACAGGGAGCCAAATCAGGTGAATTCGGTGGCTGTTGGATGGTATTTGTTGCATTTTTCGTCAAAAAATTACGAATAATGATAGCACTGTGCGACGGTCTCGACGCACTGTGCGACGATTTCTGGTCTCTTTCGGCGAATTGCTTCACGCAAACGTCTCATAACGCCCAAATAATACTCTTTGTTTACTGTCTGGCCTTCTGGCAAAAATTCATGTTGCACTACACCGTTGTGATCCATGAAAACCGTCAGCATTGCCTTCTTTTTTGACTGAAAACGACGTGGTTTTTTTGGTCTCGGCTCATTTGGTGAACGCCATTCACTTGCCTGATGTCTGGATTGCGTGTCGTACTCATAAACCCACGTCTCGTCTCCAGTAATGATCCTTTTGATGAATGTGGGATCGGATTCAGCCTCGCAAATCATGTCTTTTGCGACGTCAACACGGTCTCTTTTTTGCATGAAATTGAGGTCTTTTGGCACCAACTTTGCTGCTACACGACGGAAACCCAAATCATTAACCACAATGTCTTGGGCGGATCCATAGGCAATGTTCAAGTCCTCCGCTATTTCTCTGATGGTTAATTTGCGGTTATTGACCAACATTTCTTTTACTTTATCACTTTTTTCACCGACTTTCGATGTCGATGGTCTGCCACTGCGTTCATCATCTTCGATTGACTCACGACCACTTCTGAACCGCTCGTGCCACTGGTAAACGACCGTTTTTTTTAGAGAATCGTTGCCGAGACACTTTTCCAACATTTCCAACGTCCGAGCGCCACTAAATCCGTTTTTTACGCAAAATTTAATACAAGTTCGTTGTTGCAAATTTAAATCAAGTTATGCAATTGTAAAAAATATCGCCAACACACACACAGATAGATGTACTCTTGGCTACGTAACTTTTGCAAATGTCAAGTTATGACACTAAGATTTAAAGGGAATATCAACAACAGATGTACCAATTTAACAAAAAAAACAGAACTCAAATCGGAACGATGGGAGCGCCACACGGTGGTTATTCCGGGAACTTTTTGTTCAAGGTAGTATGCCTATAGGTTCAGCCAAAACGTTTTCCAGTACGATTACACAGGCCTACAAAAAAAAATTTTTTGGTGCCGGGAATCTTTGTCTTGATTTTAACTATATTTGTAGAGCTGAATCCAAATATGAAATCCGTTTTTATTTAACAGCTCTACTTTTTTAGATATGGCACATCTTACGATTAGTTGTTTTAATATTTGATATATTCCGGAAAATAATTTTCAAAGTTAAATAAATCTATAAGTATGCATGGGAATATATGGTAAAAGAAAATAGGAAAAATATTACAGACTTTGTGAAACGTGCATACTTGGGATATTTTGGTGTTAAGCTTGGTGACCAACATAAAACATGGGCACCGCATTTTGTGTGTAAAACATGTACTGAACATCTGCGGCAATGGACAACAGGACAAAGGAAAAGTCTAAAATTTGGTGTGCCAATGGTGTGGAGAGAACCTGTGAACCATATTGACGACTGTTATTTTTGCATAGTAAATGTTTCGGGAATTAATCGAAAAAATCGCCACACGTGGACATAACCAGATTTTCCTTCAGCTAGACGCCCGGTACCCCATTCAGAAGAAATACCGATCCCAATATTTCAGACGTTACCAGAAATATCTAAGGAAGAATTTGAGTTATTTGAAAACATTTCTCATTCTATTGACGATAGTGGCAGTGACTACGAGGGGGTATCAACAATTCCTCAACTATTTAATCAAGATGAACTAAGCGATCTTGCTAGAGAACTGAACTTATCGAGGGAAGCATCCGAACTACTAGCATCAAGACTGTATGAAAAGAATTTACTGCAACCCGGTACCAAAATAAGTTTTTATCGCACAAGGGAAAAGGATATGCTACCCTTCTTTACTCAAGAAGACAATCTTACATTTTGCCTAGACGTTAAGGGTCTTTTGGAAAAAATGGGACTACTATCACAATATGATGCTAGTGATTAGCGTTTGTTTATTGATAGCTCCAAGCGTAGTTTAAAATGTGTACTTCTTCACAATGGTAACAGGTTTGGCGCAATACCAATGGCTCATTCAACTAAATTGAAAGAAGAATACGATACAATAGCATTGGTCTTACAGAAGATAAAATACCAGGAACATCGCTGGGTGATTTGTGTAGATTTAAAAATGGTGAACTTTCTTCTTGGGCAGCAAAGTGGCTACACAAAATATCCTTGTTTCTTGTGCCTCTGGTATAGCAGGGACAGACAAAATCACTGGATTAAGAAGGAGTGGCCTAAGAGAGAAAACTTGGTTGTTGGGAAAGAAAACATCATTGCTGAATCTTTAGTTGAAAGAGAGAAAATCATCTTACCGCCTCTACATATTAAACTAGGCCTAATGAAGCAATTTGTAAAGGCTCTTGACAAGGCTGGACCATGCTTCGGCTACTTAAGACTAAAGATGCCCCATATAAGTATTGAAAAACTTAAAGCTGGTATTTTTGAGGGGCCACAAATCATACAACTTACAAAGGATCCTGCTTTTGTCGAGTCAATGAATGAGATTGAAAAAATTAGTTGGATGTCATTTGTTGAGGTCATAAAAAATTTTCTAGGAAATCACACAAATGAAAATTATATTGAGCTGGTAAACATTATGCTCACTAACTTCAAATCGCTTGGATGTAATATGAGCACAAAAGTTCACTACCTACACAGCCACTTAGACAATTTTCTTGGAAATTTAGGAGACACAAGTGAAGAACAAGGTGAAAGATTTCACCAGGATATAAAAACAATTGAAGCTCGCTACCAAGGAAGATGGGATAACCATATGATGGCAGATTACTGCTGGTGCTAAAAACGAGACTTTTTGAACAAAGTGCATTCAAGAAAATCGCGCAAAAGAAGCTTCCGATGTGTTGAGTGATGCTTTTATGTATTTTTTCTTTTCAATTTGTTTTATTACAGTAAAAAATCTTAGTATTTGTGTTCAATTGTATTGTAAAATTCTGTTGTGTTTGTGGGTGATTTAACAGCCCTAGAAATAAATCAAGTCTTTATATTTAGTGGGTTTTATTATTAATATAATATTCCCATATCATCATGTAGAAGTTTTTTTACGAAAGTAACAACATATCTATATCTTGAAAACTATAGCTGATAGAAAAAAACTAGTGTCATAATTGGATTCAGCACCCCAATTGTTCTTTAAACCAGCATTAAAAGCTCCGGCACCAAAATCACTGTTGGCCTGTGTTATCTATTGGTCTCTGCAATTCCGTATTTGTTCTGAAAAAAGTACACCACCATGAAAGACAACTTATGTTTACATTAATGATATAATGATGCATAATGGGACGTAGTAGCCCAGGGGTAGAGCGATGGACCAATGACTGAAGGACCCGGGTTCAGTATTGTATTGGATGGACTTTACCATCACCTATCAAACAGATCTTCAGGTTGATAACAGTGTTTATGGTTTTAAAGATACATAATGTAGTGAAATAAAACAAAAATTTCGAAATCCTTTTAACGCGTTGATAAATGCTTAAGGAATCCTGAAGAGAGAATGTCTCATTACTGAACATTTGAACAGTTTGTTCTTTGGTGATTAAGAATGGTTAAAATTATCTTTGAAGTTCCTCCTGGTCTCTCCTTCCACCTCGTGCAGAGAAACCTAACACGATAATGTCTCACCTACCCTCCCCTAAGAAGTCTTACGTAATTTATGGAGAGAACCCCCAATACTGATGTTAATAATAACAGTTAATTCATCCCTCTTAATTAAATCCTAATACTTTTGAACAGGGGAGAGTTGAATAAAATATGTCATTTACTTCAAGTCGTATATTGTACAAAATATATATTTATTTCCGTATACCGAAGATGAAATATGTGTACGTAAGCAGTTCTGAACTAAAATCTTATAAGGCTCATATTTTTTAGCGAAATAAAACAAATGTTTATGGGTCAGAAATAGTTAGTGTATAATATCACTTGAATAGCGAAAAACAAATACATGCACAAGAAGCTAGATCAGAATACCGATTGATATCTCGGTGTCATCAACTTTCAATTGCGCCGTGAGATATCACTCAATCGTCATTACCGTAGTTCGATTAAGTGAGTCACTATTTTTTTTAACTGTAATTGAAGTATAATTGATAATCGTTCATGAAAAACAGTGGTCAATTTTGTTAATGCCATAACAATTGGTCTGAGGCAACTAGAATTTTGCCTCCCGGGTATACTATTGAACCACGACTTATGTTGCTAATGATTGCTAAAACCACAGGATGTAGTGTTATACAATCTTTTGGCAAGACCTTCAAGGAAGGAAGGGCTCAAAGAAAGAAAGCGAGCTCTCTCCACTCATTGAAATTCCTTCGGGGTGTGAGGATACATATATTCGCTGCACACACAGGCGGTCCGCGCCATAGCGTCACCAGAGGTAATGCTTTTCTACATCCGCATTGGAGTAGGCCGGAGTTCCCGAGTTGAATCTGCTAAGTGAGAAAAAGCTCCCACGTGTAATAAATAACATCAGTGTAATATTTTTCTTCTTGTTTTGGACCAATTGCTTGTTTCTTTTTGGTGCAAATCAACATCGTTGAAGATCATCGTCCTAGTGGAAGATGGCCGTTTTTACTATTCTTGTTATATTATTTATATTATATAATTGTTATATTCTTTCGGTTAATGTGACTATTACATTCTATTTTCCTATTATTCATCCATGCACTGATCTCATCTATCACAACTATGCTCCTTATGTCCTTATTTCTTATCCTGTTCTTTAATGCTTTGTAACATCCTTTAATATCCAATATCTAAAAAAATAAATCAATTGACATTCACTCTTGTTAACTTCTATTGCCAACTTGTGGCTCCGTCCCATAACATTTTTGGGAAATACAGGAAAATTTATGATAAAAAATAGTGCATGTGCTTTCTTGTCAAATCACTGCGAAGGTGCCATGCTTCAAGGTCGTCTTCATTCTTCAAATAACATTCAAGTTCAAGGTGGTATTGTACATGTCCTGGTTCTTCGACGAAGGAGAATTTTCCGCAGAATTTTCTGTGTCTGCAACCCACACGGAAATCGTAATTCAATTTGACCTTGGTCAGCGAGATCTTCGCACGCGCGAAATCTGTCGGGTTTTTTCGGAAATGTTTACAAGTGAATTCTTAACATTCTCCCGACTGGCATTATTCTAAGCACAGCTCCAAAACTTTAAAATTTACCTTGACAACCTTTTTCAGTTTACGCTCGTAAATCGAATTTTTGTAAATATGTAAAATCATTTGGTAAAAAAATATTAGTAAGCCAAGGATATTCAGCAGAATACGCCGTGTAATGTTAGCACATTGTAGGATATACAATATTTTATCGAAGTCTCCGTATTAGTCTCCGTACTGACGATTATTTCGAAGCGAAAAAGTGAATGGCTTCCAATTGCCGCGGGATGCCCAAGCCCAAGTTTTTCTAGGCCCGATTCTCCCTCACTTTTTTCGGATGCCAATGTTTCGATCGTCCACAATACATTTTAATGCGCTTGGAATCGTCATCTTGATTATGTTTAACTGATTTTTTCAAAGAAAATGACACCTTTATTATGATTTAGATTCTAGAATAGAGGACACTGAAACATGGTGCTGGTGGCGGATGTCGAGGAGGAAATGGCCGAATAAAGTGAGAAATGAGGGAGTCAAAAAAATAACAGTAAAAGAAAGGAAACATTTGAGTTCTGTCCGCAAAAAGAAGAACCAGATGGATTGGATATATCGTGAGATAATTGTTAGCAACAAAATGAAAGCAGGAGGATAGACGTAGATTGGAGGCTTTTGAAATGTGGGTGTGGAGAAGAATGGAGAAGGTGAAATGGACCGAAAGGAAAACAAATGAGGAAGTACTGGAGATGGTGGGTGAGGAGAGGGGTTTGTTGAGAGAAATCCTATGGAGGCAGGAAAAATGGATGAAAGACGTATTGAGCGGTAGTGGAATGTTGAAGAGGGTAATAGAGGGGAGGATGTTGGGCAAGCGAGGTAAGGGCAGGAACAGGATAGGGATGTTGGACGGGATGAAGGGAGGAAAGAAGTACACCGAGATGAAGAGGGACCTGATATAGATTAGGTTGCTAGGTGGGGAGTCACAAAATGTTTATTTGATAGTTGTATCCATCCAAAAACCTACCTTAACCGGTAGATTACCTAATAAAAAAATAACAAAATGAAAGAGAAAACAGGAGGAAAAGTTTCTTGCAGAACACCATAGGGCAAATGCGTAGACCATACGAAGTACGTAGGAAGGTAAGAGTTATGTAAGAGTAATTGCATTGGATAGGAAAGAATGGAGGGCTGCCAAACAAACTTCGAGCTGAAAGACTAATGAATGAATGCTTCTGTGTATTTGTAATCAATGAATTGCTCTTTTGCATTTCACAGTATTAAGTTTCTTATATAAGTCTTGTATTTCTCGTCTCCCGATTCACATTTAACTCCCTCAGCAAAGGTAAACCAGCACGGTCTTTCACACCCGTTGAAATTGACGAGAATACACTTCCATAATGAAATAACTAGAATGACGGAATAAATGCACCAGTATTCTTTTACTGCTATGTTTTTAAGACATTCTTCTGTAAATTTTTCTCGAAAAGGTGTTCAAGGGCCTCGATTGAGATGTGTTCAAATATATTCGGAATCTCAAGGGACCATCAAGCCGGATGGATCATACGGGTATTTAGGAATTGCATAGATTTTGTTTAATCTCAGCAGCTGTGTGTCTGGTGTTCTTTGATGAGTGAAAGTATGAATTATTACATGGTCAGTTCTTCACAAATGCAAGTGTCCAAAAACATGTTAATAACGTAACCTAATGAAGCAAAAACGGTTATTACAAAATTATGAGTGACATATCATGATGATAATTTTCTCTTTTATATTGGAAATGAAATTTCCCTAATTTTGATATAAATACGTTTAAAAAATGTCTGTTTTATTTTTATTTTTAAATTTAATTTTAACCGTTAACGAATCCATACATTCAAAGTAATAGCCAAATTTCCTATTAATTACAGGATATTTGGTAAATTGATGTATTTATTCAGTATCATTAATACAGAATGAGGTTTTCTATTGTTTTAAGCTCAACTTTGTGGAAGTTCATGTTCATTAAATAAAGAAACACAATGTATACATCCACTGTTTTTTATTATTGTACGACTAGTTTCAACGCTTAGGCGTCATCATCAGGTACATCAGGACGCCTACAAGATCGTACAATAATAAAAAACAGTGGATGTATACATTGTGTTTCTTTATTTAATTAACAGAATGAGGTTCTTAACTTTTCCATTTCTTCTTTATTCCGTGGTAGGAATACCAAATGAAGATGTACACGCACGAGGTTAGTTCATAAGGATCACTGTCGAGTTGCATTGGCAGTTGGTGATTTTGCGATCATCGAACTTAATTATAACATTTCACTAGACCTGTATTTCCCAGGAGGAAGATGCATGCTCACACTTATATTTTAATCAAACCTCGTCTTTCTCCAACCATGTCATTCAACGGGAAGACATTACACTTCCGCGATAGTTCAAATTGGATCTGTTTCGTGAAAATGAGCCTGCTGATCTTTCGCCCCAAAATTAATATCGCCCATAAATTTTGCGTTACATCCAAAAGCATGCATAGAATGAGGATTCAATTCCTGCAGAGTGGATGAGTGAACTCGAAACTAGTTTCATCACATCTAAAAAGGTAGGAAGGAGTTCCTTCCTTTTCTCCCTTGAGAAAGGCCGTTTGACCACCGAAAATTCGAAGACGTGTGACTTTCTTTTCTTTTTTGTGTGTTTCTGCATTTTTTTCACTAGTGCTAACTTGATATACATTATTATTCCCATCCATGAGACTTTCACTTAAGTTTCATACATAAAAATATATATACGTATATAAACTCTTCCGGCCAGATTCTTTCCTCATAGATACTGCAAAACAGCCCATATAGAGTCCTCCTCTCACATTTTCCTAAACATTTCAGTAATTCCGTAGGAATGTTGTCTACCCCCATGGCGTAAAAATAATGTCCTTTCTATTTCATCGTCGAGTATGCCTGGACCTAAGATATCTTCTTCTACGTCATGTTCCTTTTCTATGTCTAACATTGTTGGCCTAAGTTCTTTACCATGCAGTGCTCGTATATATTATATAAACATACATATGTATCATAGATATAGAGAAATAGAGATATGCCATGGCTTCTACATAGCTGTTCTTTCCGTTTCCTTATATTTCCTGATCTATTTTCGCGTTCCCAACATACTCCTTATCATTTTTTTATTTCGTAGTATTATCTACTTTTAGGATCATTCAACACAACACCCTATTCGCCTTTACCAAATTGAGAAATTGTATATCTGTCTCCCGACCTGACTAACTCACTTTCTCAATCCAAGACAAAACCCGCATCTGGAAAAAATTCATACTTTTTACATTCTATTTCCTCTTAACCTCGTCAGTCGATACTGCTCTCCCCATTAAAGGTTTTAAAAGCTCTCCCCATAAAAAAATTTATTTATTTGGATTTTTTTGTGGCTTTACTTTATGGATTTACCTTGGATTTACTCTGTGACATCTTACAAGGACAATGATAAATCCACGTGTTCATTACTATAGTACGTGAAAACTTATCAAGAGTTAAATAAAACAGTTTCTGGCGTGACTTGGCGGAAAATCTTCATATTGAAATTGAAAAATAAACAACTTGGCTTTTCCACATAGAAAATTTGAATTCACTACCTAGGTTTTGTTATGGTATAACATCTTCAGGTCTGAAGATTCAGGGGAGACCTGAAGATGTTACACCATAACGAAACCTAGGTAGTTAATACAAATTTTCTATGTGGAAAAGCCAAGTTGTTTATTTTTCAATTTCAATGGTTTTGCGTACTTATATCATACTTTAATATATATTTATTTACTTTATTGTATATTTTCTATAAATTATATTTATATATTATACTTAAAATTCTAAACATATTTTTCAAGTTATCTTTTCCTATATGTAAATTTCAACTGAAATTCAATTGGAACAAGTGGATTTCAAATTAGTCTGACAAATCATGGAGGGCGTTACTGGATATTTTTCCTTTGGCCCAGTTATCCAGAAGAGAAAGCACCGGAAATATTCCGGGTCTACAATCCGTCTTGGATGTTTGTAATATAGTGTTTTCGCTTGCCTATTCCAATGCAGGATATTAACTGAGAAAGTCGATAGTGCAATAATAAATATGTCCACATATTTGCACCTGAACAATAAACTTAACCATGGGCATGCAGTAAACTAACAGTTCACTTGGTATCTAGATCTAATCACTAAGGAAGCGGGTGCAGAGCCTCTCATTCAAATACGAGCTGCATCTTTGCATTGTTGCGTAGAATGCGTAAACATCGTATTCTGAAAAGCACGCATGATTCAAGAAGCTACGTCTGTGTGCGTTCTTTCGGTGGTCGACTGCAAATTAGTGTTAAGGTTTAAGTGCCTATTGACTCCATCCATTCATCGGAGACCATTACGTAAGATTAACTACCAGTAAATAACATATCCCAGCAGATTCGGGGACACAATACCCACGTACCGGATATTTAATTAGAACTATCAATCAAAAGACATTTCATGGATCATGAGGGCAACCGTAATTGTAGATTGGCTCGCATCTCCTTGGCATCGCATTTGACTCCCGTCAGCCGTGGGAAACAAGAAGTTGGTAAATTCCCATTCCAAAATTGAACAGTTTTCCACACTTAACTGTAACGTAAGAAGCGGTGCTAATACGGCCTGAATACCATCTTTTATTTGTCCATTCGCCTCGAAACCTTCTTCCTGGGTCGGAATGAAATTAAATGGTCTCGTCAGTTGTTTTCTGATGCTCACTTAAATATTAACCGAGTCACTACTGGACTCCTCATTTTAAGATCAATAACCTCATAGGATCCACCAAAAACTTTTTTATTCATTTGGATGAACAATTTGAAAATATTTATATATATTATTTGAGACTATAGAGTAGAAATTGAAAATGTTTTTGGCTTTAATTTTGAAGGTGGTCGTTTATAATGTGCGGAGATGATCGGATAATGAGTTCCAGGGGTTTCCGCATTTAAAAATGCAATTCTATTTGTCCAGGGTTTGGTTAAAAGTTTGACAACTTCGGGCGAAAAAAATATTTCGAAGTCCATTCATTGTAAATCCATCCTTTGGGTGGCGAAGCGGGACAGAGACATATGGAAGACGGAGGAATTGGATGGCGCAGGAAGGAGGAAGAGGGGGCGGAGGGATGGGGACCTCGGCTGGGAGTTGGGAGTCCGTGTATCACGGTGGGTGAAATGAAACAGGTGGCGAGGGAAGAGGCCAAGAAGGGGACGCGACACGTGTCACTTCTTATTCGCCTCAATTCCGTATTCTCAACCGGTAAAAAAATAAAAGGGCGAACTCCACGTGTGCGTCCGTACACCTGAAGACGCTCTCTTACAACGCAAACAACGTATTTTGCGTGCAAAAAGGGAAACATAGTATTATTTTGTTGATAACCCACCTAATCATAAAGAGCGACTGCTTATAGTATGTACGGGGTAGAGCTCAAAGATGAAAATGCCAAAATATTCATAGTTTTGTCGTGTGTCACGTTTTTTAAATTATAACTAGTTTACAACACCTGCAACTACCTACCGAGTGTAGCCATGACGCTCCGCAGTTTGTTTCATTGGTGATTTTTAAAATCTTTTTTACAAACATTTTTTACACTTATATAAGAGAAAATTATCATCTGGATTAGCAGAGGCACTATTTTTTTCATGGCGGCATGTGCGAAAGAAAACAAATAAATTCAAAGTCTTTGTAAATCGGCATGCAAATTTGTTTTTAATGATTATCGCTGTATTGTCATCATGCTAATACGGTTTTATGGCCGGTGAGTTAACCCGAAGGACCTCGTGACACTCAATCCCTAGTATATGTCTCCCTTTGCCCATTTCGAGACCGTAAGAAACGAAAATAAGTCGTAAATTTGACAAAGGAATTGTAAAAGTTCAATATTTTTACATAAGATTTCGCCACCATGAGTTATCGGAAAAAAATACAATGCATCATGAAAGAAAACGTTATCCCGCATTGAATGGCAGGATTATTGGTTCCAGCATGAATGCATTGGGTGGACACAAATACTGCTTTAATGGACAATTAAATTTTAATAATATTCGATTTTCCTTCTATAAAAGTCTCACAGCCGTACAGTATCAATAATTTAATCAGTCTAATGGCAAGAGAAGATCAACCTAAAAATCCATCGATCGCATTTACGATTGAATTTTATTATTTTGCTGTGGTGTGCTTATATCTCCAAGGATGACGTGGTGGAAGTATTTAGAACACATTTTTGAACGAATACCGTTCGAATTGTTTCGCTTTTTATCTGTCTACTCAGCGAATGACTTCTTTCTCTGCATTCACGCTGAAGCAGTATAAATACATTAGAAGTAATCGGCCCCGTGGTGCTTACAGGACATTTGATTGATTTTAAAAGCTCGTTACCTCGGCAGAAAATACTCTATATTAAGCACGAATCTATCGGGATTAAACGGAGGAGAAACATGCCTCATTGGCCAAGGGCTTTCAGTTGGAATATCAACAATAGTTTGAGCGCTTTCAAGAAGTGGATATTAAGAAGAATGGAGAGTGAAGATAAACAAAGAAGTGCTAGGAATGGCAGTCGAATAAAAAAGGTCGCTGGAAGAATTTGAAGAAGGCTTAAAAATTGGAGGAAGGAGTGTGAGGTTTAGTGGAATGTCGAAGACCTTGATAGAAGGGAGAATGCAAGCGAGCAAGAGGGAAAAAAAGAAAAGAAGTTTCGATGGTACGAGGGTACGGATTTGTGGATTTGGAGAATGATTTAGTGTGATGAAAGTTATATACAGGTGTATGCCAAATAGTGGTATAATTCTTAGAAGACTACAGAATTGTGTAGAAAACTTCAGGGTCCCCTACAACCTCTGTCTTACCTGTCGACTGTTATTAATCCTAAAAATGATAATCACGGGAAGCCCACATGACTAATATTTAGGCAGGATTGTCCAAAGTTCTATGGGGGAGGTTCACAACATTATTTGTGGGAAAGAATTGTTGATTTTTGGCAGAAAAGAATAGGAATGCACACAGAAAATGCAGCAAAAATTACCAAGCAGTAGGGCAAACAGCATATATTTTTAATTGGTTACAAAACATTTCATTCTTGTAAAAATGACGCGAATAAAATAAATAGAATTAAAATATGACTGAAAATTTTGTCCTTTCCGCATTCAACAATATACTATTACACAACATTATTATACTAATACACGTAATTGTATTAATTCACTATTATACAACAAACACTACAAAGCTTATTCAACAATACACTATTGCACGCTGCATACAACAATACACATCGTTGGATAGTTGCAGCACAGCGGAAGTAGCGTGCGTCCGTTTTTGGTAAATGTTGACCATTTTATGGGAATAAACCGTTACTTAATAAACAAGTGAGCATTTTTCAATGACCACAGTTAGCATACCATGAATATCGTATGCAAAATGTACATCGTTTGCAATCTTTATGGAGAACGAATTTTATTAGTCCACACTTAAATTCTGTGCACGATAACGTTTCAGGGTGGTCAACGCCTAATTCAGAATGACACCCCGATGTCTAGGATGCTGTAATTAATTCAGGTTAGGCAGTTGTACATTGTAGGCAGTTGTAATTCAGTTGGCAGTTGACAAATTACGATAAGTACTGTTTTTATATAATACTTGTGACCGTTATCATTTGCATCAAAACGAGAAAAAATCGACGACTCGTCAACATTAGAAGTATTTGAAAAAAGTGATGTGCCAGACAAAGTTTGTACTGAGAAAAGCAGCAGACATTCTCAATGTACATTAATGTTATGAAATAGGAACATTGAATTCAAGATAAAAAGACAAGAGGAACTACTAATTAACTGGTAGACTGCAGTTCAACTTCCGCTGGTGGCAAAGTGGCCATTATTGAGGCCTGGTGAAACACAACCCTTCATTAATCAAGTGATTGATAAATCGGATTTTTTTTAGCTGTGCGCTAAAGGCTTCAGCAGGGAGGACGGAGAGATTGTTAAAGGAAAAAACAACCGTCGAGAATCAGAGCGTTTTGGAACGGGAAACTCCGTGGACGAGGAGGCTATACAAGTACGTATAATTGTTTATATTCGTATGGATGCAGAGGGATAAAGCTGAAGTTTCAGCTATGCCAACGACAAAGGACACGGGACCACAGTAAAGATCTGTTCCAACTTTTGGGAAGTGCGGTGAACCGTTTTTTCACAATTCTCTCAATGGTGCATAAGTCATGTCACACAATTCGGAAGCGCGTTGCGGAGATGCGAAATGATTCCGCTTGGAAAAGGAAATCTAGAAAACTGACTTCTCCGCACTTCTCCGCACTCCGCCCGGTCTCTTTTACAATGGACAAGAACTTCCATGGAAAGAAACTTTTACGTGTTCGGAGCCATTCCTGCGTAGTCGGATACAGTTTTGGACGTTTTTTATATATAGCTTTAAATGTTGACACTGGCCGCGTCAACATTGATATTTATTCGAGATTGATGAGTAATTGACTAGTAGCTTGTGGCCATCGTATTCCACTATCGTGAAATATACGGTTCAGGTAATTAGTAATACAGGTATGCCCTGACAGTGGAAAACTGTCGGAGAGAAATGGGACAGAAAAGGAAGATAATGAGGCTCTAAAAATGTGTTGTGCCCTGTGATTTATTGCTAACTATGTTTTGAATACATTTTTGTGTCTTTTCCCTATAAAGGGGAAATTAGAATTAAATGAAGTTGGCTGAAGATAAATGAAATTGGAAGAGTAAACCTTCTATTTCAGCAGTATCGGAGGTTTCGTTCAATTCCAATGAGTACATACAAATATAGGAGAGTGAAACAAGTAGTCTTCCTGTACAAGTGCCTCTAAATGATACCTCTCTGTAGTCTTCTAGTATTATTTTACATTCTAGAGTAAAAAGCTGATGACCTCCATATTAATTTTGAAGCATAATAGAAATTACATTAAATTCGCATTAACAGACAGAAACACACGAAGAGATGTCTTACGCGGCAATTTACGCTGAAATTATAGAAGGTTTAATCACACGACTGAATCGTCCAGGTCCTGTAAATTTATCTCTGCCTATAGATCCACCCACATCGTTATCGCTCCAACCAATGTTACAACTTTAAATCGACCATTGTGTTCTCTTTTTCTTTTTACTGTCAGACAACCTAAGAAAAACCACTAAGTACTCTTTCATTTACCAATACTATATTTCTTGGTGACACGCGATGCTCAGCTCTTCATCACATGTTTCAACAGAATATTTACATTCATCAGAATCCCTACAGAATTCTTTCTACTTCTCAACATTTCAACAGGATCTCTAAATTCAAAATATATAAGCATCCCAAAGAAGCATTAGAAATTAAGCTTTAGATTTATCCATACAGCCACACAAATCCTTAATCCGTGTGGCCGTACAATGCTTCTGGTTTTCGGATCTCATTCATTTTAATTATATTTTGATATTTATAATCGCGGACCCAAATCTATTTTTCCTCTCCCTCAAGTTTTATGCTACATCTAGGTGTAAACTATCTGGCCAAAGCATTGTCTACAATGAAATCAAGCCAACTCAATCAATTCAAGCAGTCTTAGCCTTTCCATCAGAAGAGTCTTACCGGACAACTCCCCCCTTTTCGCGGTGATTTCGACAGCTTCGCCGCACTTTTGCAAAGTGTGATCAGTCTTTTAATATGTTACACGTGACCATGATGTAACATATTTTTAACATTTCATAACTTTTTTTACGTGCTCTTCACGTTGAATGAAATAGAAAGTTTGATGAGGTTGGCGGATACAGTGAGGAACGGATGACACGACATGCCTACAAGGACAGGATCAAGACACTTCGAGTGTGGGAGTTATGGAGGGAGGAAGGTTTTCGCGTAGAATGTTGTCAAGATTAGATTGTTGTTTGTAAGACGGTGAGAGGGCATTGGAGAAGTTTGAGGAAAAGAGGGCTGTTTTCAGGGCGGTTGAAAGATCTCTACGTCATTTTTTCAGTCTCAATTCCGAAGATGAAGGTGCTGCAGGAGTTCAGCACTGTCTTAGGATTGGATAGGGGAGTGGCGCGTATGGAGAAGGAAAATGTAATGTGCGGTGATATGGAAGGCATGATGGATAGGAACGTTTGAAAAGTGAATCTTTGAGAATTTTGCTGAACAAAATCGAGTGCTGATTGGGAACGGTAAGAGTAACGAGCACGGATCAAGTGATCCGGGAATCGCACGCAGGTGTTTTTATATGCACGTATAGTTGAGTAGTATTGTAATCAAAAGCATTAGAGTGTAACAATTTAGTTCTCATTTTTATCCTTTATTTTATTATGTTCATAGAAAAAAAGATAATTGAATTGATAATATATCTATCTATAATATTATTTCTTATATAAGTTCTCAAAATACTATATAATCAAAACAAAATAATGTTATACATTTGCTGATTAATAAAACCCTTTCGTGTGGTCGAATGTGTGTATCTTAATCGACATTTTCTGTGATTTTTATGCAACATTTGAATACTCCTCATTTGTTCCTCCATCTGCCCGTTTACATCAAGATTAGTTCATTGAGTGAAAGAAATGCTAAATGGTTTAGAATAGTTAAAATTCTACCTAAAGTTATTTCAGACTTGTAGACCGAAAAAAACAGTCCTTTAACAAAAAAAAGAAGAGCTTAATTAGTTATTAGTGGGGTTCTCGTGATTTCATTCCAAACTCCAATGAGTTAATGGCGAAAACTATCCTTGTATTATGATGCAAAAATCGGCAGATAAACACGTAATAGACACGGAAGGTTTGGCGGAATTTGAGGGGTGTGTTTCACTTTTATTATTCGTTACATAAGCGGATAGGAGGGTAGAGAGTACCGGAAAAGAAAATAAGTTTAGCGTTACGTAATTTACGATCGATCCCATGGTGTTTAGGAAAATTAGGCACGTAAGTCGTCCATAACAGCCACCGATCTGATTTCCGGCTCAAATTTATTCAAAATCTTTTTGAATCGAAGTCTATCCCAACGGACAAATTTTACAATTTAATACGTCAGTCACAATATAATCGTCTTAATAGCTCGTCCAGACACGACTGACTGACCAATGGAGAAACGACGAGAAAGGAATACTTTTCGAGACGAGAAAGAGCTGACGTATCGTATCTCATTGTGGTCGCACGACTCCCACCTCCCGATCGCGAAAGCCTACGATATGTACGACAGTTACGGATTAAACGTCTGATAGCTCCAACGTGCGCAAGCCTTAAGGACCTTCGAAATCAAGTCACGTAACAATCGAGCCCTCTACCTACCCGAACTCCCTCCCACGAGAGACGATGACCCGAAAAAACTTCGTCCCCGAAAACCAGCTCCTCCACAGTAAACCGACCAGGACTGGTAGTCGGGAGGGAGTGGGGGAGGGAGTTGGTGACCTAGACAGGCGAAAGAAAGAGCCTACTACAACGTAGTTTGAGAGTACCGTCAAATTTCCTAAAACTACATCCTTCTCTCCTCTTTCCAGACTCTGGAGATAAAATAACAGTCGGTGTCGACGATTTTCTTGTGTCCTCTTATCTCACGAGAGAAAAGCCATGAAGCCGCCCCAAAGAGGGACAAAGAGGCAGATCCTGGAGGAGTGGATTTAAGGATTATAGGACATTTTTCTGTCGGCCATGTTGTTTGCTTAAGGCAATGGAGCATTTGGAGAAGTTTTGAGGGGATGGGACTGTTTCCTATGATGGTGAAAAAATCCTTGTGTGCTTTTTCCAGCCTGAATTCCGGAGATGAAGGTGTTTTATGGGTTTTATCTTTGGATCGGATTAGGAGAGAGGCGTTAATGGAGAATGAAACGGTAGTTTGCGATGGAAAGTAGGAAAGTTTGAGGAATGATGATTTTGAGGATTTTTCGAGTGAAGGTCATATTATGATGATCATAAACTGCAAATGCGAACGGTAGGTATCGATAGTGATTAGGGGATTGCGCGAGGGTGAGGTGTATTCATTCCAAGTTATGTGGAATTTGAAGTGATTAGAATTTAGTTAGATTTAACCCCCCCCACGAGTAATCTCCTATTATTATTAGGTAATCAACCGGTTAAGGTAGGTGTTTGGATGGACACAACTATCAAATAAATATTTTGCAATCTCCAAACAAAACCCAATCCAGCAACCTAAGCTAAATCAGGTCCCTCTTCATCTCTGAGTACTTCTTTCCTCCCTTCATCCCATCCAACATCCCTATCCTGTTCCTACCCTTTCCTCGCTTGTCCAACATTCTCCCCTCTATTACCCTCTTCAACATTCCACTACCGCTCAATACGCCTTTCATCCATTTTTCCTGCCTCTATAGGATTTCTCTCACAAACCCCTATCCTCACCCACCATCTCCAGTACTTCCTCATTTGTTTTCCTTTCGGTCCATTTCACCTTCTCCATTCTTCTCCACACCCACATTTCAAAAGCCTCCAATCTACGTCTATCCTCCTGCTTCAGCGACCACGTTTCCGCGCCGTACATAGCTACGCTCCATATCAGAGTTTTTACGAGTCTTGTCTTAACCTCCCTACTCAACGTCCTCGTCATCAACTCCCTCCTTGAGAAAGCCTCCTTGCCTAGCACAATTCTTCTCCTTACGTCCCTACCACTTTGACCGTGTTGGTCCAAAACACTTCCGAGATACGTAAACTGTTTCACCTCCTATGAATGGACATTTATCTTATTCGCTTCTAATGAATTGTTTAAAATCATCAAGCATTCCAAAAATGTTTTACATTGATTTTATGATACCTTTAAACCAATCGTTACTGTCTTCAGTTTTCTTTCCAGCGGGTAAACCGAGTTCGGGAAATGTGGCGCTCGGATGGTCGTTCTGAGTTTGCAACGAACGTCTCGTACCGTATTTGAAATTCCTCGCTCAAACACGGGACATTTGGCAGAGCCTCGTATTTCCGGAGAAATTAAGACATGCTGTGTGGCCCGATTTCGGTGGATACTGATCGAGTCGCGCAGGGCAACTTGCCAAAAATTATTACGATTGTTTTTCAGTTCTAACATGGGGAACTTGGGCCAGACAAACGTGAGGAGTTCGCTCAGACAACAGAGGCAACGGGTACACCCACATCCCGCTCTAAAGTCAAGTGCGCGTGCCTTTATCCGAAGGCATTTCGTGATTACGCAATCCGCCAGCAGTCCGACAAAGGCTTGACTCGATGGCTGCCATTGGAAATTAAAACGTCCCAGAAAACGGTCAGACTAAGAGAAAACGAAATCTTACAACGGATGCCTTGTTCCCTTGGTTATGCAACCTGAATCGACTTTTTTGTTTCTTTCCCGCCCGCGTATTCCATTACCTGCCGATCCTCAAATACGTCAAGTCGAAAGAACACACAAAACCAACCACAAGGTCGCATCCGACCCTCATTCACAAAATACTCGCTTCATTTCCGTCATCGGGCATGAAAAAATCTGTAGCTTACATAAGTCTCGCGTTTTATGCGGCCAACTCCAATCGTGTACACCTCATAAACGGTTTGTTTGATTATTACTTACGTTTTAAGATGTGACCCTATGCAATTAATCTATTAGTGGTCTTAGAATATTCTCCATTTCGTTAAAATTTCTATTTTAAAATCAAACTCAGTTCAATTTCAATTCGAAATTTCTTGGCATTAGCACTGATTTCAATATTAGCCAAACTAATAGCACTATCAGACAGCAAATATTTTCTGTCAACTTTTCACGTTCTCAGAACAATTTGATGATGATTCAAAGGAATCTAATAAAGGGATCATGCAGTCGTGGTAAACAATAATTATCAAAGGGATTAAAAGGGATCTAATGAATGGGTAAATGCAGGAAACAGTAAATATCGAATTAAAGTCTAATAGAAAATTTCTCGGAAAAATTGGGGGAAGATCTTATGATTCACGTTATGGATGACACAAAGGAGAAGGTAAACCTTTAAATAATATGGAATAACAGGATCGGAGACACAAAATGCAAGAGATACTGGGGGTAAAGGGAATAAAATGCATATTATTATGTGCGTTGAGTAGATGAAAAATCATCGCCCAAGATAATAATAGCACAAATATTCCTGAAAGATACAAGCAGTGGAACGTAATGGTGCGATGGCTAACGAACTGGCTTCCCACCGAGTGAGTCCGGGTTCGAATCCTGGAGACTGCAGATATTTTTCAGTGGTATCCCGTTTTCTACTTGAGGTGCTTTGAGGATAGCACAACAGAGCACTACTTTAAATGGGTGCGCCGTCCGCCAAATGGGACGTTAAACTGCGGACCCCTTGGCGCCTTTCGATGCAAGTAGAGACCCAGCATAGGATAATGCCATCGTCCGAGTTTCTCTCCACCCTTCCTCCTTTCCCATCCATTCACAAAGGCGCAAATAACCTTAGCTGTCGGTCGCCCACCATAAAAAACAACAGGTACAAGCAGATGATATGTATACAAAGCAAGTTATTAATTGGTGCCAAAGCGCTTATCGTGTTGGAAAATATGGTCCAGGGAGGTAACGCCGTGCGTAACTTAACCTTGAAGACATGAGTCAAGGATAACGTACCTACGAAGTGAAAGATGGCCATGGTTGGCTCGGCCATGCCTAAAGAAAGAATGGCAGTCAAATCGCTAAGCTCTACGGTTTATATATGTAGAGTGTATGGCTGGAAAGATAGGGGTAGACCGAGAAAATGATACGTGGACGCGGTAGAAGTGACTGTCATGGACGAAGAATGTTAGAAGTCTCCGGAATGCACGACCATTTACCAAATAATACATGAATGCGATGGAGACGCAAGATGCTCGCGAGGATGGAGTAGTATTGAATAAATTGGTGAAAGGGAGTAGCTCTTGCCGTGAAAATACTCCGCCATTCACCGTTATTGAATGCTTTCATGACTTGCGTGAGGCAGGAATCGCAGAACGGTGCGTAAATGGTTTAAAGACGACTAACAGGTTTAGGAACTGCCCGCCCCACACCCATAAGTAGCCGTGATGTTTTGGGGTCCACTTGCTCCCCTGCTTTGACTAAATCCGCTATCCGATTACTCGCGGCGAGAAACCCGAAACTTTCTATGGGATTCCATTACTAAGGCTTTCAAATTTCAGCAAGGAACAACCAAAAAATTTCCTTGGGATTGGCTGGAAATATTTTTAGTACCAAAATTTAAAGCCGATGAGCTAATGCGTCTGGATGTATCTACGTCCAGACGCATTAAATTATTAGAAATAAAAGTTGAATGTGTTATTATTCACGTACTATTACCTCTAAATTATTCGCTTCGATTAACTGCAAACTAATGGTAATATAACGTTTTTGAATCGGATTATGAGACTCTTATACACTGAAATGCGTGGAACTAAAAATAAAATTGCTCGAGCACAAATCCAGTTTTCACATATTTATCATACCATCTTTTCTGTTTAACGTTTGCTCATCAATTTAAAAAAAATGGCCAACAAATAAAATATACGTCCATAGACTGACTTGGCTTGCAATGAAATACTTCCCCTTTAATAAAATACAACTAAAAATCTGAGGGAGCTTATTTGCAAATCCCTCCGTTTTTGCAATGTTAATAAAATTCTAAAGCAAAAAATAAAATTGGTACTTTGATTTATCCCAATCTTGAACGGATTTTCTAGCCAATATTTCGGAAAAAAGTAATCAAGGTAAAAGTTCCCGGATGTGTGAGCAGAATGAAGACTATATTAAAATGTGCTACAGACGAAATACATTAAATTTTCAGACAAATTGTAACAATGCTATTCATCGCTGCGACATGGCGGTCTCGTCGAAATCATTCAATTTTTATGGTATTTATTACAGCGGAAAAATGGAGGGACCGTCCGGGTATAAAAAAATCACAAGGGATATTCAGGCTGCATTTATAACAATGATACATTTTTCACAGTCGCTCGATATTTTTGCATACCTAGGAATTATTTATGAAGTGTCCATACCAATGCAATCCCTTCCTGCCGGTGTCTTAAGATGTTTATACGTAGAGCCATCAATTGGCCTCAAATCTCGAAATTTTCCATTTTTATTGGTAACATTAGGCTTCCAAAAACTCAAATGAATGACTCCTAACCTTTATTCTTGACTTCGTATTAATTTCGTTTCTTTCGTTTTGTCCGTAAATCTTTTACACGGTTAAATCTCCGTATAAACCGAAGTGAACACTTTTGAAAGAAAATTCAATGATTTCAGACAGATAGTACTGAGCATGACAAGCTGAAAACGCTGTTTGAAATTAAAAACAACACATTTGATAAATTAAAAAAAAATAATTTAACAATTTTGGTAAATTTATGTTGGCAATTGTAAAGTCATTCAACTCATCATCTCTTGGAATCCATGTTGCTGTCGGAATCAATTTTTAGGGTTGATGAGATTTTGAAGAGTATCAAAAAGTATTTTTTTCGGGGAAAAAGTCCCTTTTGATTAAGAGACCAGAAAAAGACGGCTTACATTTGGACAGGTACTTTTTATGCTGCGCATCACCACACAGACGACGAGAAACGCACGTGTATCATACCCACACTCAGCAGGAAATTCCCCTCCGCCGCACCTCTTCTTATTTCCCTCTCCACGCTCACTTCCACCCCACCATTCTTCCTACCTCTCTCAATTCCCTCCGCAAACTAGTCAAGAAGTTTTCGTTTTTATATTTTCTACATCCTTGTAAACCCCATTCGGGGCAAACAATACCGAATAATATGTCCTCCAGCCCATACCATTACTTTCTATTCATACCAAAAATAATAATTAAGATCTGCTTAGAAGTTCTCAAATAATAACGGAACCTACACGGAGAAATACAGTAAAATGTGAGCATGGGGAGGAACTCATAGCTCAAACTTTGCTCCAAAATACAAATGCCTGAATAAAAAGCAAAGTAATGAGAAACTCTGAACAATAGTTTTACGTGTAGATATTAATCGTTGGACAAATTTATTCTTCCATTTGGAATATTACAGGTTGCGCCTAAATCACGTCGGTATTCTAGCAAAATGAGTGGGTGTTGATTTACAGAGTTAACCGAGTGATTCATAATTCTGATGTGGCACTCATGGTTGAAAAGCTGGATCGGATTGTAGTAGTTTAGCATCGGTTTCCCACTCCAAGGCCCGGGTTTGAATTCTTGGGGTGGTTTACAGCAGCACGCGTTACACAAGTATTGCGAACCCGATTCGTGTACTGTGTCGAGAGCTCATCTAAATCAGTACTCGTTCGTCGGCTGGGATGTTAAAAAGAGGGACCGTATTAGTATTTTTCTGTAATTATTGGACCAGTGGGATGATAATCTATCAGCAGAATCCTTTTCGCATCCGAGAAAACTGAAGCCATCACCTGTCCAGCCATCCGTATTGCCTCTGCTTTCTTTGGTGGCGGTGAATCAACATGTTTCCGCTCCTTTGACTGCTGTTTTGTCTCTGGGATACAGTAGTGGACCCGAGTTTCATCTGTGGTCACGAACCGGCGCGGAAAATCTTGTTGGTTGCCCTTAAAACGGGTCAAACCTTGTTCAGAAATTTACATTCTGATGCGTTTGTGATCCTGCGTCAAGAGTCATAATGTTCTCATCCAATGCCACTGTTCAAGTGTAATATGCCCGTCCAGATGACATCCCAAGAACTTCAGCGCTTTCTCGCACCTTCAGTCGGCGATCCTCCATGACCATTTTATGCACTTTAGTAATAATTTCTGCGATAGTGGCAAATTTTGGCCGACCACTACGCGGATCATCATCTAAGCTGTCCCAACCAAACTTAAACTCGTTTCTCCATTTGGAGATGGTTGAATATGAAGGAGAAGAATCTTTGCTTTCATATCTTTCATCACTAAGCATTCAATCACTGCTCGAATCTCAATTTTTTCTATCTTCATGAATCACTTGACGGGAGGAAAAACAAAGAGGTGTCCGCACCACAGATCTCTTCCCAGAGCACTGACGCGTTACGTGTTTACTCATAAAGGATTACCTATTACTACGCGGGAAAATCGTTACGCTAGCGCTGACATCTGGTGGTGATTCCGAGGACCTTACTAACTACTCTCGTAATACATGGGTGGTCTGAAAAGTTTCCGACACAGAAGATTTCAGAAAAAATTTCTTGTGTCTTTGTTAGGTCGGAAACTTCTATCTCTTACTGCGCGGATTAACCTCGGGCTTTGGCCGCCTCCGGAAAAACTGCTACCATGCGTGAACCTTATGAACGCGAACTGAAGGAGGGGGAAACTCAAATGCGAAGGACGTTAGCAGTCGCTGGCCCACCCGTCTGCCTCTCCTCCGCCCACATTTTCTCGATTCGACTCAAGAACACAGAGACTGTGGGATTGACATCCGGGTTGGTAAAATTGACCCATAGTTATTCATTCTGATCAGTGTATTCAGCACGCGTACGCCAGGAGTGATCTTAAGCCATAGTTCTGCCAGGTAAAGAGGGAATTTAGTGGCCATTGAAAAATAATAATTTTCATCATCGTAGGGAGGAGTTTTAGGATGGACGACTATCTCCTTACATCATATAGCCTTCTCGTAACTTCCAAAAAATTCACAAAAACTGAACTTGGCTCCCTTTAAGGCACTTTGTCTCCTGAAGGCAGCCGCCTAGGCCAATTGCCGCAATGGAATATGCAAGGTAAGTCGGTCCCCCTCGGATTAGTTTTCGTTGGAGTGGTGCAATCATATATAAACTGCGTTGCTTTCACGTTTACCTAACTTTCCAGTAGAATTGCACCCTCGTTATACTGGGTTTCGCGAAAATATTCTTAGAGGGATCCCTAATGATTGAACATTTCAAAGAGCAGGTAGAAAGACTGACAGTTTTCAACAAGCAATTCCGGGAGGAGTTTTTCCGCGCATAGCAATTATGAATCAATATTTTTGGCAAAATAAATATTACAGTCCTTCTTTGAGCAACTCATACACTAGTCATCAATTAAACTTTTTAAGGTATAAGGAACCTTTTTATCAGAACCGACCGCCGCTTAGGCATGATATGACACCGTGTGGTACATTACAAGAGCAGAGTGAAAGAATAAGGGGACAGAGAAAAGGATTAATGACAATCCAGAGGTTAATCAAGGGTACAAAGCAAAGATATTTCTGTCAGTTTCATCCAGCAGGAAAGATGAAGGCTTCAAGGAAATAGTATGTTGAGTTTTAAATTACGTACAAGTAGGAATTTAGGAAGGGAATACCATTAATGATTATTTTCGGAAATGCGGAAAAGAGAAAATGTTTAAGATTTCCTTGATGAACAGGAACTTTATGCATCCTCATCGTGGCCGGGGACATATTTCATTCTTACGAAGGGCTGGCAGGGTCTTAGAACTGAACCGATAAGCGTATCTGCCTCGATAGTCAAGGTCAAGTCCATAATCACGCCTCTACAACCTTTTAACCTCCAAGCTCAGTATATCCTCCGGCTCATTTCTGTCTCAAATCGATTTCTCCCGCACTCTTCACACCGTGAAATGCATACAATGTGATCTCCATTACAGTTATCCAGGGACCGTGGGAAGAACGCTGAAATAATATACGTCGAATGTGGTACTCTGACGGGCAGGCTGGACGACCTCAACATTTATAACGCCAAAAGGATTGCCGTTTAAGGAATTATGCGTGCGAAAGGTACCGAGTGAAAACACGTACAGTGTTTTCGGATCCTTTCGCAAAGGCTGATACGCTCATCGGAGAAGGCCATAAAGTACGACATCTGACAACAATGGACGCCTCTTCACTCAAAACTTAGGGGCCGAAAAGTTAAGAAACCTTTCTTTACCTCCCAGCCGTTGGTTTATGAGTAAGTCCCAAGGGTGGAGTAAGGTGGCAATTCTATTCGAGCGCATAATGGGATGCTCGAGCGCAGAGCTGACGCAGGAGAGATACATCACTCAAATGCCAACATGGGACAGTTTCTTGACAATCAATTAAATGTTCGGGGTGGTAATTGAATTCAATTGTCGCGTTTTAGTAATTCAGTAATTTCAATCAATTGCCTGAATGTTTTTAAGTAAACGGTTTACATACCCGTATCAGGAGTCACCACTGTGAAACGCGCAAATTCCCCCAGAACAATATTCTGCTGCAATTCAGGGAAGGCTCGGCAGTTTAAATTTATTTTCCAACTGAAATATTAAAAAAAAAAACATTTTTAAGACATGTCTTTGGAGAATTTCAAAGGTCAATGTCTTCAAAAAAAAACGAAATAATTGAAAATTTAAGTTCACAATGATTTTTACACTTTGAAAACTCTGCATTTTCACAATTTGCGGCAAAGAGGCTCAAAATTCATAGGAGTACTACGGACTTAATTCCTATCCATTTGTCGAGAATACACGAAAATAGTGAAGGGAGATAACTTGATTGTTTGGTAAAGACTTTAAGAAAATAGAACGAAATATTTTTGAAATCTAATTTTGAAAATTTAAAAAGCATTTCATACCATAACGAAATAATGTATTTCATCATGATTTGTAAAAAAACTGATGTAAAGAGTGTGGAAATCCAGAAAGTCGAAACATATTCAGCTGTAGAAAAAAGTGATATTTTTTTCCTGAGGAAGTCTGATATGTTACCTAAGGAATTCCAATTCCTTTGAACGTTAGAAAAATTAAGTGTACTTCATATTTTTTTCTGACATATTGCTTGTAAGGAGAAAATTGGATTGGCATTAATCTGATCTCAAAGAGTGTGGTCTATTTTGACGTATATATATAAACCATAAACACAGTAATCAACCCGAAGGTCGGTTTAGTAGGTGATGGTAGAGCTCACCCGTGTACCAAACCCGACGACGTGTGAATATTCACACATCAGGGTAGGGGGGCCAGTTCCTTTCCCTGTGTCGGTTATGGTTTCCCAGGAAGATCTGGTACCCGAAAAAACACAGCTTTTGTTTTGCTGAGGGTATCCAGAGAGCCTTTCCCGGGAATCGAACCTGGACCCTAACGTCAGTAGTCCAACGCTCTACCCACTAGACCACCGCGACCCGCATATATATATATATATATATATATATATATATACATATGCGGGTCGCGGTGGTCTAGCGGGTAGAGCGTTGGACTGCTGACCGGAGGGTCCCGGGTTCGATTCCCGGGCAAGGCACTTTGGGCACCTGCAGCTCCACCCAAGCTAGTTGACTTTTCGGGTACCAGATCTTCCTGGGAAACCATAACCGGCACAGGGATATATATATATCCACTATATATATATATATATATATATATATACATATACAGTGGATAACTTCTATCTTGACCTTCAATGTCCCATAGCAAAGAGGAATGATATTTCATCATACACACTTTATACAGCACAGCATAAGCATTATTTTACCGCTAAGTTTGTCAATAATATGTAAAGGTAGCGGAACTATGAAGAAAAACCTTAATTGTATTATTGCACGAAAATGTCCTAAAATATATGTGATGCAAAATAATGTTAATAATGACACCGAAACGAAAAAATGTGGACAAATATAAATACATTTACCGACATGGTAAATTTCAATAATAGTGTCAAAGAAGTGAATGAAAATAGTGAAACTGTGGGATTAAACCTTCGTTTCCAAAATAATCGCAGAAGGGATTTTCGTTTAAATCCCACCAAGCTGGTGATTGGATTATCAGCTAGCGACTTCCCAAGTTTTAGTCTAAACCAAATGAATTTCTTCGAGTGTGAAGAACTCACTAAGCTATTCTGGAAAACTTCCTCCAGATGTGACATCTCCATAACATGCAGGAATACGGAGGCGCTTTCGGGTAAAAACCACAACATGTGGAATTCGAAGGTCTGCCATCTCTCGAGTAACAGCAACTAATGGTACCAACGCGAGTTGTCAACTCGGTTATCGAATTGTTCGAGTATGCCACATAAACAGTGCTGCGTTTCACATAACTCCCACACGAGTGCGGACTCCTTGCGGCGAACATTTCAAACATAGTTTCATATAAAAATTACCCTGCCCCTTTCTCTCTTGTTCACACCTACAGTAGTTATATCTCAAAAATGCAGTTATTTCAATTTGCCAGAGTTATACTGGGTACAGAAATTTAATGCCATTCGTTCTATGCCTGGAAACTGATGACTTACGATAATCTTCCGCTCTCTTCGTAATTTTCCTTGGGCCCGGTCTGCTCGTACTTTGAACATGAGTTCAGAATCCTCCAAATGCGAATGAAAAAGAACATACTAGAGTGAAAAATGAAAGGTATACGTAGAAAAGAGACGCAGCCATTTGAGTATGATGATTATTAGGTGTGATCGGAGACGAAACACCTGGGAAAGAGGAAATATTAGAGCGAGCGGAAAAATATATTATGGGACGCTAAGCACATCTGTGGCTGCATTAGTATTTGGAAGGAAAAGAATGAAACCATATTCAATCCTAAAAGAGAGAAACACATGACATGCATGCAAAAACTTTTATCCCGAAACGAACAGGAAAAAACGTCATTGGAAGGTTAATATACCTTGACCTGTAATTTTTAGAAGTAGTTTACCGGGTTGGAATAGGTTTTTCATAGATTCTGACATATAGTACATACTACTGCTCTCCTAACTAATGTGATGCAAAATATCCTTAGATATATACTTCGTATTATCCTATAACTCATTCTTTAGCATTCAAGGTCTGTCCTAAAAGTAGTATGACTTATTTTTTCCGGGATAGACGGACGGGCAGAGGGGCGGCGGTTTCTCTGGCTGAGTTCAAGGGACAGGAGTCTCAGGAAAGGTTGGAGGCCGATGGTAGTTGCCTCCCAGCCTTTGAGGAGAGCGGATCGTTAGTTTGCGAAACCTCTATAACGTGCCCTCGTTACCTTCCGTCATGAACCGGTTATTGGAACAGCGCTACGCCATCAAATTTTGCGTGAAACTGGACAAAACCGGGAAAGAGACTCATGGCATACTCAAAGCAGCTTATGGTGATAACTCCACGGATAGATAGATAAAAATCTCTTTATTCCGGCGAAATTGAGACCATAATGTCCGTTCTTGCATTTAACCCTAACCGGATCGGATGATTAATAGTGGCGCAAGTTGTTTCGGGAGAATATAGTAGAGAAGATGTTTGAAGACGCCGAACGGTCAGGAATCTCTTTGACCTCAAAAATTGACGAATATTTTAAAAGATTGAAGGCTTTGTTGGACAGGGATCACAGATTAAGAGTTCGCATGATTTTTTATGAGCGTGCCATCCTTAAAAGTGATGTGCATCAACTTGTGAGCGAAAACAAGAGAAACGTGTGTTCGAAGTTGGTGCCGCGATCGCTCTCGGACGAACAATAGGAACAAAACTCGCACGCGGATTTGTCAAGAGCTTCTCTAACACGTGAGTGAGGATCCACATTTTTTAGACATTACCCCACCATACTTCTCCCTCTCCCACGCCTATAAATGAATATTTTTAATCGACTCAGTCCTACTACTTTTGGGACAGACCTTGCAATTTCTATGTCCCTTAATTCTATCCAAAAAAGCCTATTCATATCCTCCCTATTTCGTTTTCTCTAACTTTTCACTCAAGTTTTCGCTGATATTTTCTTTCCTAAAGTTGCCTCTCATTAACTCCCGCCTCTTTGTCAACGCTTATTTACCTAACGTAGTCCTAATCTCCAAACTATTCTTCCTGTCTTACCCCAAAACAGATAACTACTCCAAAATAAGAGATCTGTTCTACATATATGTTCTTGTTCATGTACCCCAACGTTTTAGTTAACTTTAGCCTTCCTATTACTAGAGAATCTTATTGCCTTGGTTTTCTTATGACGAATTAAGCCTTATCACATACCTTTCACACCGATTCTGCAATGGGCTAAAGTAATGATTGTAATCCTTTGGCTGACTTGAGAAACTATCGTTTGATCATCCATGAATCTAACTTATTTGATAAGTTCCGGATCTACATTAAAACCTGTTTATAGATATTATATACATAAGTAGAAGTATTATATATACTATATATTTAAAAATAATATATTTTTTCTATATATTCATATGTAATGTTGAGGAGAGGCAAATTAGAAAATATTAAGCGAGAGATGGAAAGAGGTAATATAGATGTTTTAGGTCTCTGCGAGGTGAGATGGAAGGATAGCGGGGATTACTGGAGTGACAATTATAGAGTGATATATAGTACAGCGGCGGGGACGAGAGCCAACGAGGGGTGGCCGTG
The DNA here is from genome assembly GCA_037158775.1 of Hetaerina titia. NCBI lineage: Eukaryota > Metazoa > Arthropoda > Insecta > Odonata > Calopterygidae > Hetaerina > Hetaerina titia. The sequence continues at coordinate 79,266,522 of CM073770.1, forward strand.
ATTTTAAATAAAGGGGTAGGAAGAAGCGTAGTCAACATAGAACAAGCAACAGATAGAATTTTACTCGTAGAGATTAAAGCAGAGCCGACGAACTTGGTCATTGTTCAGGTATACATGCCACCGAGCAACCACAAAGAGGAAGAAGTCGATAGGATGTATGATGAGTTAGAGGATATCATCGCGAGTGTTCCTGCAGGGAAATATTTGATTGTGATGGGGGATTGGAATGCGACGGTAGGCGAAGGAAGAGATGGGGGTGAGGTGGGGGACTATGGGTTGGGCACGAGGAATGAACGCGGGGAGAAAGCAATTGAATTCTGCAGGAGACAGGGGTTAGTCATCACCAACACATGGTTTAGACACCACAAAAGGCGTAGGTATACATGGAAAATGCCAGGTGACTCAGAAAGGTATCAGTTAGATTATATTATGGTTAGGCACAGGTTTAGGAACAGTGTGATAAATTCGCAGAGTTTCCCAGGAGCGGATGCGGACTCTGACCACAATTTAGTTGTTATGAAATGTAACGTTCGTTTCAAGAAGATAAGGCAAGGGCGGCGGGTTCGGAAATGGAATTTAGAAGCAGTAAATGGATTAACGAGGAAGGAGTATCAGCAGGCTGTAGAGAAAATGATGGATGACGGTAAAGAACTGAGTACTATCGAATAAAAATAGGAATGTATCAAGAAAGGGATATTGGAACCCGCTGAAGACACTATAGGAACCGTTAACGGGAAAAGGATAAGGAAACCATGGGTAACGGATGAGATGATTGCAAAGATGGATGAGAGAAGAAGATGGAAAAATGTAAACACAGAGTTAGGTAAAATGAAGTACAAAGAGTTAAACAATAAATTGAGAAGGGCCACAAATAAAGCAAAAGAAGAATGGTGGAAAACGCAATGCGAGGATATGGAAAATTTACAGAAGACGGGTGAAATTGGTGCTCTATACAGCAAGGTTAAGTTATTATCGGGAAGTAAGAAAGCAAGATCTGTGCTAACAGTTAAAGATAAGTGGGGTAAGATAATAGTTGAACCAGGAAAAATCCAAGAGAGATGGAAGGAATATATAGAAACACTGTATGGTAAAGAACTTAGGCCGACAAGGTTAGACATAGAAAAGGAACATGACGTAGAAGAAGATAACTTAGGTCCAGGCATACTCGACGATGAAATAGAAAGGGCATTAAAGGAGATGAAAGCAAATAAGGCCGTGGGGGTGGACAAACTTCCTGTAGAAATGTTGAAATGGTTAGGAAAAGGTGGGAAGAAGGCCATATATGGACTGATTCGTAGTATCTATGAGGAAGGAATCTGGCCGGAAGATTTTGTGAGATCGGTGTTAGTTCCTATTCCAAAAAAGGCAAAGTCTACGTCATGTGAGGATTACAGAACAATAAGTTTGATATCCCACGCAGCTAAAGTTATTCTCAGGATCATCAACAAAAGGATAGAGAGTAAGGCAAATGATTACTTAGGGGATGATCAGTTTGGGTTTAGGAAAGAAAGAGGTACGCGTGATGCCATTGCAGTAATGAGATCACTAATCGAGAGGAATATAGAATACAATCAGGACGTTTTTGCCTGTTTTGTAGATTTCGAAAAAGCGTTTGATAGAGTGAATTAGGAAAAATTAATGCGTGTATTGCAGAAAATAGGAATGGATTGGAGGGACAGGAGACTGATCCGCAACCTGTACATGTCTCAGACGGCTCAGGTGAGAGTGGGGAACGGAGAGTCCAAATGGGCAGTGTTAGGAAGAGGTGTAAGGCAATGTTGCCCATTGTCACCGGTGCTGTTCAACGTATATGTAGAGGAAATGATTAAAGAGGCATGGGAAGAACTGGAGGTAGGAATGAAAGTCGGAGGGGAATTCGTAAAATCGGTTAGGTTTGCTGATGACCAAGCATTAGTTGCTCAGTCAGCCAAGGGGTTGCAAGCATTGCTGAGTGAATTGGAGGTTCAGTGCGATAAATATGGGATGAGATTCAATATTAATAAAACAAAGGTTATGAGATTTTCCAGAAAGAAAAAGGCTAAGCTAAATATTAAAATAGGCGGGGAAAAAATAGAGCAGGTAGAGCAGTTTACATATCTCGGAAGTGTTTTGGACCAATACGGTCAAAATGGTAGGGACGTAAGGAGAAGAATTGCGCTAGGCAAGGAGGCTTTCTCAAGGAGGAGGGAGTTGATGACGGGGACGTTGAGTAGGGATGTTAAGACAAGACTCGTAAAAACTCTGATATGGAGCGTAGCTATGTACGGCGCGGAAACGTGGTCGCTGAAGCAGGAGGATAGACGTAGATTGGAGGCTTTTGAAATGTGGATGTGGAGAAGAATGGAGAAGGTGAAATGGACCGAAAGGAAAACAAATGAGGAAGTACTAGAGATGGTGGGTGAGGAAAGGGGTTTGTTGAGAGAAATCCTATGGAGGCAGGAAAAATGGATGAAGGGCGTGTTGAGCGGTAGTGGAATGTTGAAGAAGGTAATAGAGGGGAGAATGTTGGGCAAGCGAGGAAAGGGTAGGAACAGGATAGGGATGTTGGATGGGATGAAGGGTGGAAAGAGGTACACAGAGATGAAGAGGGACCTGATGTAGTTTAGGTTGCTGCATTGGGTTTTGTTTGGAGTTACAAAATATTTATTTGATAGTTGTGTCCATCCAAAAACCTACCCTAACCGGTAGATTACCTAATAATAATTCATATGTACTACTGTTTCTTCTGGGGAAGACGGAGCGGTATTTCTTAATAATTTCGACGGACGGATTCCGTCGAAAAGAAATAGCGTGTGAGTGTTCTTTTTATGTGTTCTTATATTGTTTGTTGCTGTCCAAGTTGTGCAGAAAAATTTTCATCAAGTAGATAAGAAGAACTTCCCCATCTTTTTAACTTTCTAGGGTACTTTAATTTTTTAATTACAGTTAAACAGGTACGCGTTGGGTGATATCGAGCCCTAGCAAGTAGCAGACCTTCTCCCATGCCATTCACAAGACTGTTTACCAAAGAACCGCAACCACAACATCTTTTCGAAGAGGATGAGGGGGAAGTACGTTACACCATCGTCCGCTCTACGCGACACCAGTGCCACAAAAAAATGGAGGAGCAGCTGAGAAACATGTCGCAGACAATTGCGCAGTTAATGCAAGTGGTCCAGAATTTAGTGCAAGCAAAGCCCGCATCACAGCAGCAACCGGCCACCTTGGCAGCCATAGCAGCGGACCTTTCAACAGGCACTGACCCACCCCACGACGAACTATCCCTCTATACCCATTTCAAAAACTCTTCACTTATCGCTTAAACATTCGTGATGCACATGAGGCAGACGGTTACTTTGTCATTGCACCTTGCTGGGAGAATCTCCCACTACTTGCATAGGAAGTATTGATGAGTGCAGCTTCACGAGATTGCTTGCTGCAGATTTCCTTAAAATACGGTACTCCCAAGTTACCGGTTTTGGAGCCGTGTGAAACAACTTCTCTGTATACGGGAGAAGGCGATCAGATTAGAACCGGTTCAGGGAGTAAACAAATCACCCACCCATTAATATCTTCTCAACAGGCTCAATTGTCACTTGCAACTCGCCATTTTCGGTCATGCGACGGAAGTCTATATGCTGCACTAAAGAGAAGATGGTAGTAATTTTTTCCCAAAACAGGCTCTCCAAGATTAATAAATCGTCCTGACTTTTAATAATCAAACCACTTTACTTTTCCACATAAACTTTTTAATTTTTACAACCTAGGTTTCGTTATAGCATAACATCATCAGGTAAAAATAAACAAGTCAAGCACCGTATATATACATATCTCTGGGCGGAGGGGAAGAGGAGGGAGGATCTCCGCATCACTATTCGCCAAGCACTTGAGAGATTGTGGCCACACCAGCGATTTTACTCCCGAATTTTTACACTTTGAGAAGAAAGGGTACCGTCTTGATGCGCTGGAGCAGTTGGAAATCCTTCAACACACGATTTACGGGGAAGATGTTTTGACCAACGATTTTCTTTAACCTTCACATTCCCCGTTATTGTTTTTTCCCTCACCCCCTGCCAGCTCACCTGAAACCAAGTGAGACTTTTTCAACAATGTAGCGACTCCTCCCAACCCGCTCCACCAATTTACGCCAGAAACTGTATTATTTTACTAATAAATCGATCAAAGCATACATATCAGACCGCCGAAGATTTCGAAGTAGTCACGAGGTAACAAGCCAAAAACAAATTACGGACGACAGATTACCAGGGTTAAAACAAATCACAACTACCATCCAAAACGACCAGCTATAGTCAGGCGAATAACAAGGAGTGTCATCAAAAGCGCAACGCCAAGGATTTTCGGGGAGCCTATCAATTGCAACGTCTAAAGAACAGAGAAGTAAGTCTAATAGCGTAGCCGGGACAACGCTATCAACCATTGTAATCAATCCGAAGGTTGGTTTGACAGGTGAGAGCAGAGCTCATCTCGTACTGTGCTCTATGGTGTATGAATTCACGCATCAGGGTAGTTAACGGCAGTTCTATTCCCTCTGCAGCCTTCAATTCTCCAGAAAGACCTGGTCCCGAAAAAAACGAAAAGTACACATCTTAAGAGTTATGAGTGTCCAAAGCAGGGGATATTGAACCCGGGGCCACCATTAAGTGGCTGAATGCTCTACAGGGTTCGTCCGGAAAATAAGTTTACGATGCTCATTGTCTTTTTTGACAAAAGGGGAGTCGTCCACTACGAATTTGTACCTGAACGACAAACTGTAAATGCTGCATTTTACGTCCAAGTGATCGACAGGCTTCGAAAACGAGTCGCCCCCGTCCGGCCAGCGATCAAAAACATCTGGCGGCTGCATCACGGCAATGTGCCGTCTCACACCGCGCTTGTCGTGTCGGACTTCTTGGCCAAGCACGGCGTGGCAACGCTACCGCACCCGCCCTACAGCCCAGACTTGGCACCACCGGACTTCTTTCTGTTCCCGAAGATAGAGAGGAGTTTGAAAGGAACGCGATACGGGACTTTGGACGCCGTCAAAGAGGCCGTGACGACGTGTCTTCGAGAGGTTCCCGATGATGCCTTCGCGGGACCGTTCCAGGAATGGGAACGCATCTGGAACAAGTGTATCGACTCACAAGGGCCCTGTTTTGAGGAATATTAGCTTAAGATATGTAAAAGTGTAATAAATTTTTTTCCTGAGCTCAGTACACTATTTTCCGGACGAACCCTGTAAAGCTGTGCTGGCAATACAATGACAGGATTCTGATGATTAAGTTAGCCAGAGACGCTACAGACACAGAGCTAGTGCACGTAAGCATTGGAACGCTATGGTCGGAGAGGGAAGCAGCATGGGACAGTTCGGATTGGGACAAAGAACATCGTGGTAGAAGAACTGATCAAATTTTGTAAAGAAAAGAACATGTCAGTGGCAAGCACCCTCTTCGAATACGACCGGAGAAAAGATACACATGGAAGATGCCGGAGGTCAGGGCAAGATACCAAATTGACTATATCTTAGTCAGAACGAAATACTAGACCCAAGATAAGCAATGTAAGGGCTAACCTGGTGCAGATATTAATTGTGATCACAACTTGGTGGTCATGGTCAGCCGACTGCGATACAGGAATCCAGATGGAACACAAGAATAGTGAAGGAAAAGCAAGCAAGAGAGACGTTCTCCGTAACATTCGCCAGAAAAATAAAAAGAATAATAAATGAGACTAGCATAAAATGACGAGGGGATGAAATGAATAATATAATAACCGAAGTCAAAGATGAGCAACTCGTAAGTGAGGCGACGAAATACATGTATAAGCGGCCACGGAGACGTTACATCAAATATGTCATAGAGGCGAGAAGAAAATACAGCAATCCATGAAATGAAATTGGAGAATATGTTTAAAAGAATTTACATAACCAAGTCATAAAAGAGTGCAAGAAGTTCAAGGAAGATTGGATTGAAAGCTGTTGCATGGAAATCAAGGAATACATTAAAGGAAACAGCGGAACAGCTTATGTACTGGCGAAAAATATAATTCGGAGTCTGAAAAACACCATCCCACAGTGTCCGAATTGCTAATGGGAAGATGCAAATAAAGATATCGGGAAAAGATGGAGGAAGTACTGCATTGAAGAACTCTTCTCAAGGTCCAAAAACACATTAATTTAAGAATAAATCGTAAAAGTGGAATACGAATGGGTCCCGGAGACAATGAGAAGCGAATTTGACAGTCGTAAAAGACTTGGAGCACAACAAGGCATCAAGTGTTGGAAAAATAAACGGCGAAATGATCAAGGCACTCAGGAGTCAAAGTGATGTATAGTATACCTTCTTGGGAATAATTATACATAGATAGCTGGGACGGAGGAAAACTACTAGCGGACTTCGAGAAGAGTGTGATGATTGCGATCCCCAAGAAACCAGGGACAGATAAATGCGAAGATCACAGAACATTGAGCCTAATGTCTCACACAACGAAAATACGTACTTGGATAATTTTTGGAAGAATGGAAGGAAATATAGAAAAAAGCGTCACGGGAAACCAATCCGGATTCAGGAAAAACTGAGAAGCAAGAGAGGTAATAATTTGAGGGTACTGACCGAAATAATAACACACGCACACAAGCCATACGTGGTATTCGTGGTAGAGAAGGCTTTCGACAACTCAAATGGACCAAGATGTTCAAGATACTAGAAGCGCTTGGAATGGACTACAGCAACAGAAGAATTACCATCCTCTTCTGCAAACGAAAAACAAGGAAAATAGAAGTCAAAATAAGCAAAAGAGTTAGACAAGGATTCGACCTCTCGCCGACACTGTTCAACATATAGCTAGAAGAGGCAATAAAATAAGCTCAAGCATTGGGCACCAAAGGATTAAATGGGCATGAATAATAAATTAACACGCTCTGGTTCGCAGTAGTTGTGGGAACGCGAGAGGACCTGCAAGGAACTCCGAACACTATATAAAAAGTACTTCGGGAATGTAATATGAGCATCAACAAGATGAAAATTTAAATAAACCTTGTGCATGGAAGAGAGAAGCTGAAGGCAGATATCACGCTTCGAGGAATGAAACTAGAGCAAATGGAATTGTTCATCTGCCTTGGCAGATTTATAACTTGGGATAGGAAAATTTCGACCGACTAAGCTGAAAAGACGTCCATGAAGAATAGGCAAAAATATGGCCAAGAACCAAAAATTGCAAACAAGAAAGCAGTTCGTCAAAACGAACCCTCAGGCTAAGAAACATGAATCATTAGAAAAGTAGATGAGCGAAGAATATGTGCTGAAGATTAAATGGACAAAGTAAGGAACCACAAACGCAGTAATCAACCAGAAGTTCGGTTTGGTAGGTGATGGTAGAATTAACTCAGTATTTAAGCCCAACGGCGTGTGAAATTCATACATGAGGGTAGGGATTGGGTTGCTTTCCATGTGCCGGAAAAGTTTTACAGAAAGATTTGGTACCCGAAAAATCACATTTCGGGTGAAGCTGAAGGTGCCCAGAAAGGCTTGCCCGGGAATCGAACCCGCGCCCTCCGGTCAGTAGTCCAACGCTGTATCCCCGGACTACCGCGACCGACAAAGCAAGGAACGAAGATGAGAAAATACAAAAATCCAAAACATTTCTTTTTCTATCACAATTATCTCGACTTCGCACGACCATTATTTCTTTGTTGCAAATTTAAATTTGCAAAAGAAATAAAGAAATGAAACCATAAAAATAATCTTAAAACGTATTTATCATGGATGTACGCAGGTTTGGGAAGGATCCAGACTAAGCAACATAAAATTTCATCGCCTCTTCTAACAAAGCAACCTGACATCCAGTTCCCGCCAGCACAATTCTAGGATCATCAGAAAATAGAATGCATAGAGAAGGGAAATAATGAAAATGAGAAAACAGAGAGAAAACAAACGAAGAAGGCAACATCCTAACTTCCATATAACTGCCAAATGTGTTCAAAAATGGATTTTACCCACTGGAAATAAGTCAATGCAATGTTTTGTAACAATATTGGAACAATAATTGTTGGTCGTATGTTATAAAAAAGTGCCAGAAATAAATACTTAGGCTTTGCATGTCGATGAATGAATGAATACTTTGGTATATTTGTACGTATTTCCCTCACTTCGAAAGCTATCGATTCCTTAGCCCTTCGTCCATTAACCGGTTATGATATTGAAGACCCCTTGACGATATTAACTGACTTCGATTGCTTCGCACGACTAGTTGACCCTGTGAAATCAGGCTTTTGCCCTCTCTTCTACATAAACTCGAGTGGCTACCCTCACACGCAACAATGGCAATGCGATAGCTCCGTAGCCTGACCAAATTGGGGCGCATAAAAGCCGTGGATGTTAATGCTCTCGAAAGCTAACGGGTGAAAAGACGTATGGATTGCAACATCAAGAGAGCTTAGAGGATACTTGGGCGCTACGTATTTCATCAGAGCGAGATGTGTTATATGCTAAGACCGTGTACATCGTGTACCGTGGGTGGTCATGCATGGACCTTGACATGCGTACAGTTATTATTGCTTTTTCATTTGTTATTGTTATTTCATTTGTTTATTTACTGTGTTGTTCTCTCGGTTAGGCATGTAGCATAGAACATGGTCATAAATACATGCAAGCAATAGAATTTGAACCATGAACGAAAATTAAAAATACGGAAAGCTAACCTAATATTTTTTGATTTTTGTAGATGCATTTATATTGAATAAATTTTTGCTACTGAAAGAAAAATATCACCGTTATTCACTAGGGATTTTCCAACCAAAAATGAAGACCATCACGTATCTTGACGCTATCAATGCATTGCACTGTGTAATGTGGAAAGTGTTCATTTTTTTCCAGACTAACATTCCTATAGTCGTGCTCGTAGAAATCACTTGCTTACGCTTTTTGTCTCAAAATTAAATTGCTTTGTTTTGCTTCTGCAATTCCATTGGCATAGCCCAAAGAACGGTCAACGAAGAATTAACTCCATAAAAATATAGAAAAACATCACTAGAAAGAACTTCGAGCAATAAAATAGAGGAGTTCTATGAACAAATATCCCTGGGAATTTGCAAGTCAGTTCGAAAGATTAAGCGATTACGATATACGTATATAGATATCGCACCCCTCCGGAAAGAAGAAGCTCTGTGTTTTGAGTCCCAGTCAAGACACTCTTTATCGCTCTGAAATTTAACTCCATCGTCCCCACTTCACCATTCGTACGCCATTTGCTTTTTTTCCTGTGCCTTACCTATCTTTCTATGTATCACAACCGGGAGATGCCGCGACGAAAACAGATGAAGAAAACAAAACAAAACCTACCGGCCAATTTTTTTCACATTCATTTAACCCTACGTCTACTGGGACAATTGTATGAGAGTTGTGAGGACGATTATAAATCTAGAGTATCCAAAACTTCCCTGCCTTCTAAGTTAAGGTACAGTTCCAGCTACCTTCCACCATAAAAAGCTCTAATCACTAATACGGCTAATACTAACGTGTGTTTCAGCATCGGCAACATGGAATACCTGCAGCTTGGGTCTACTTCATTCGTAACGGTGTTAACCCGGAGATATGGTGAAATATTAAAGATCGATTTGCAAATGATATTATTTGATTTAGGGAAGGAACGGTATATTTATTCATTTAAGGAGGGATCATTAAAAAATATCGCACGGAAAAAAACAGTACTTTTCGCCAATTTTTGAAATGATTGTCATGGAAGCAATTTGAAGTTATGATAATTGCTCCTGTGAACCAATTAATCTATCACTCTCTGTCTACAACACGATACTAAATTTCCAACAATTTATAAATAATCCATGAGAAAAGTTTATTCTTCCTTGATAACAACAGTTATCAATGAAATAACTACCCGCAATACGCATGATGCATGGGACCCACTCGTGCAATCGAGCCTTCCAAACTAACTCCGGGGCAGTATAATCAATTCAGACGATTTTCATTGAAGGCAAGAGCGTTGTTATATGAGGGAAAATATCAAGAGTACTTCAAATTATAGTTATTACTCAGTTATTAAATTACATATTCATAACAGTTCACATCTTGGAAGTCCAGCCTGTTGTTTAGTTTTATTTTCCTGAACACGAACGTCAAAACGTCAATTAATGTTCTTTTTAATGAACTTGAACAAGTTCATTCTCGTTTCAACAAAAGAACGTAATGGAATGCGTTCCCCGAGTGAATATGAAGACTTGCTACGTCACCTGCATATGAGATGCGCCTCCTCCTCCTCTACCGACAGAGCGTTAATTTAAGATGAAGCAGAACATCTTCCGTGTAGTAAGGGGCAGCTACCATCTCACTAACCGATGGGCATGAAATTCCGACGCCTGGTACAGCAGAGAATCGAGTTTGAAACCCACGTGACATTGTCCGTTAATAGTACAGTAATACTTATGCATTCTTAGAGCCCTTTTGCACAAAACGATATCTCCCAAATCAAAAATTAACCCCAAACTTAACCCTCACAAAGTGAATGTTGGAAAGAAATGTTAACCAAGGTCTTACATAAGTTCGAATGGATCATCATAGGCGGGTTATTATATAAGGGTGAATTACATAAAGCTTAAGTCTGATGCCGATGAGAAATCATACATTCCGAATATTTTCATTCGGGATGCCTGTTAAGTTAGAAGACTTGCAACAGCTCAAAAAGTATGTTTCTTTGGACCAGCATCAATTGGGTTTGGCACAGAGGGGCGCTGCACTAAGGCCACCAATGGTGGGGTTCTCGAGGAATACTATATATGCCCGTTTGGCTTATCGGAAGTTGACACCACTAGTGCAAGACTCACCCCTTCGAGAACTAAGCATTACGTAATGTCCTATGAGATCGGTGATTGGGAAAACTGTAGAGGGAGAGGCAGGAGGGATGGAGGGGGAGGAATGAGGGGAAGAAAAAAAGGCCTTGGAGCGATGAAGAAGCGGCGTGCTCCGGTAGTAAGGGGGTGGTCGACGTGAACGCTGCGCGTGTGCTTTGGATAGGTACGCTTGGAGTGAACTCTCGCGATCTTCCCGCGCGACCAAAGCGCATCCGAAACACTCCCGCGTGCCGAAGGCGATGGGTCCCCGCCATCGGCCAGAGTGCATACTCTCTGGACCGGAACAACGTGATACATCCGGCATCCGAAGACCCAACGTAAAGACTTGAGAACCGTAGTTTAGGCAATTACCATACATCGTTTCATCAACGCACCCAAATGTCGCAGCTCAAGCATTGAGGTTTTTTTCTGCGTGTCTTAAAAAAATTGATTTGTGGAAATTATATACGGAGTACCTGCAGACATGGGACGCTTCAAGAAGCTGAAAGGTATTTGCTAATTTTACCTCAATCTAGCTCCATTAATATATATTTTACGTCATGCTACTATCAACACTCAATGAAAAATCCTTTGGTATGGGTATTTTGTGAATGCCGTCAGTTCTTCTGGGCAAAATTTTGTCATTCAATCTCTTTCCAAAACACAGGACAATATTTTTGGCTCAGTAATAGTGCGACTTTGTTTCTCACGCCAGGCCTCTACATTGCATTATTTTTCAAGAAGATAATAAGTTGGCGATTGAATTATTGATATTAGAGAATTTCCCACTGTGTTGCCTGGAGTAAGCCCATATGCAGTCGAAAGCTTAACATCATTGCTTCACAGTAGAATTGTCTCGATACAAAAATATTTTTGCTTTTTCTCACGATATAATTGACTGCCGACCATCTGGTATCTTATCCTTTTGCGGATACAAATAAAAGGATAGCCTTGGGAAAATCAGGATGTAGTTGCGTTAAAAATCGAACTCGGAATTCTCCTTTCCGTATTTTTATATCTGTAATTAAACCTTAACTTGCTCAGCAATGACATTATTATACATTTTTTGCCATGCAAGCGAAGATACTTTGATGACATTTTTTCCACCAAAGGAACTAAATTCTCGATAAGAATCCACTTTATTAGTACCGATCTACTTAAGGATTTTAGATCAGCGGCTACGGCTCGCCGACTCTGCTGTTGAGCCAATAAAATCATCCTCAATTACCAAATCACCGTCAGATTGTTAGATTCGGATATGACCCAATTACAAATTTTTACATTTAGGAGGAATAGATGACTTGAAAAATCTCCCCGGGGAAAATCTGGAACCAACCGCCAAAGTTTGAAAAAATTAACGTCACTCACGTTTTGGCAATTTGTCCATTAATTCCGAGTTAAAGCTTTAGCTCTTATTTGTAAATATTCGGTATTAAACTAGTGGAAGACAATATTTCACGGATATTTTTCCTCAGTTCCGTGTTCTAAGCTGTGATCAACGTTTTTTTATATTTTTAAACTGCGATCACAATAAGGTGCAGTATTAATACATAATTAATTATTTTTTCATGGAAGTATTTCAGCACTGAAGTTAGTAGTCGTTCATCGTTTTGAATTCATCAATTACCGTAAAGTCAAGAAATGATGTTTAAGGAGACATTTTTACAGCGATGCAATTAGTTCCCCCGTTGAGTACCTCTTAATGTCTTACGAGTATGTTATCTGCACTCGAAAGGATTGGATTGAGAATTGCTAAACGAGTAAAATTTTGGAACAAGTAATTTTGAGTCTTCACGGACATAATCCAAAAATGCGTAGCCTACGCACATAATTTAATAGCTCGAAGAAAATCATCCCTGTTGTAACATGTAGTTAATTTACTTTTACTTTACTTTAGTTTTAATGATCCCTGAAACATATCGCACATCAGCGTCTGATTTAAAGCTATCGAATGCGTAAAGCGTCTAGCGGTTTACAAATATGCGGTGGGACAGACTATACGTAGCTTGGAAGTATAATAAAACTGAAGCAAATATGACATTTCACTTTAGAGATCGCATTTGAAAACAATGTCGACTACTTAAATAAAATTTTCTGCTGAAAAGTTGTCTTGGAAGGACAGATGGCCGCATATTCTGAGGTGGGAGAACGGAAACAAAGATTGAGCTTTTAACGATACGCTTAAGATCAGTCGAAAGCGTTCATTTGCGCCACTGATGGCACAAGGTCTACACTACGTATACCCACAAATCGCGCAAGTTTGACAAAGAAAGGGAGATACGACTGCTGAACAGAAAGATTCTTTATTCTCCGATCGCCGTATTCGCGACCAAAACACGAGCACGTGGGGGCCTTCACCTCTTCCTTTTACGGATTTCTTTTATTTCGTGACTGGCAGTCTGCCATAAGCCTCGGCGGCGGCAGATAAGGTACGCACACCATCGTTGAAGACGCACGCTCCGTTAATTCTCAATTTAAGTACATTACTTAAATGCTCTTACACTCAAATTCCCTAAATACTACTTGATATTAGCCATCAATTTAAAAGTTTCTCCAGCTAAATCTTCACTAATTATCCATCTGTTTTCGATACGTTAAGGAGCGCGGTAGACGATTGTGCAGAGCGTTCTGCTACAAACTGGGGGACCACCGTTTAAATCTGGGAGGCAGTGGGCACAGTAAAGACTTAAACTGCACGATAATTTTGCGGGCCAGAGACTGTTTCCGAAAGCTCCAAATCAATTTACGAGTCCTCTTAAATGTAGACGCGAGAAATATCGGAATATGATTGTATCCATCTGAAGGTCGAAGAATAAACTATGAAGGTTGTAAATGTACTTGTAGCTTGTAGAAACTGGCTCCAAATCTTCCTGGGAAACCTCGGACGGCATAAGGAATGTAATGGGACCACTACCCTGATGAGTGATTTTCTAAAGCCTTTGCGCTTAGTGCGAGGTAAGCTCCAGCCCCTGCTAAGAAATTAACCTCCAGGCTAATTACTGTATTTTGGAAATAAACACGAGCATGAGAAGGTGCATTTGAAGTTTGCTCTAATCATAAAGTATCTACTCGTGGCAAGAGCGTATTATTGAAACACAAAGCAAATGGACGACTTGAGTGGAGTTAAAAATTGGAATCTCTTCCTCCATTTTTCCAGATATCTTAAAACCAATGTGAAAACAATAATTCGTGGTATACGTGAATGTATTTACTGTTGGAATTCGGAGAGCCTATCAATATAAAACATTAAGGTCCTTCAACATTCTCTTGTTTTCTGTGCTGCAATGCAGTGAACAAACATTACCAATTGGTAGAATCAAGGACACAGACATTTTGACCAGAATTTTCCGGTTTTTGCATGTATGTGGAAAATGTTGTCCGAAACTCCGAGTCTAACTATTCATTTCGCCTGATAAGGCACTCGCCGGTTAAGGTGTTCGGAGAGGTTATCGCGGGTCATTTTCTAAGCAAGCAAGGAAGCAATTGTTTCTCTCTTTACAGGTATTTCATTTCAACCCGCGAAACGTAATAACCTAATTAAAGCCAATTATTTATATAAGCGAAAGTAAGAGAAATGTGGGCATTCACCAGAAGGTAGTTGACTCCGCTGAGCATCGAAATTGGATAACGCAATGAAAAGGAATAGGAAACGAGTCTTAACGAAAATTCAAATCATTCAGATCAAAACTTCCACGAGTGACTTATGTAGCCTTTTAGCAAACATTTACATCAATTCAGTATGGTCTGCGAGGCATATTAATGAAGTAAGGGCCGTTTGCTTATATTTAAACATTAGCGCTTCAGAACACAGTTTTACTCCTGCAGCGCTATCTACTGGTTCATTGAGAAGCTATGGCAGCATTTGTTTTGTTTCCGAAATCGTTTGCTTGTCCATGCATGCAAACAACAATGTCCGCGACAATCGTTGATCCCGCCAGCTGTGAAGTGCGTTCTGTCATACGATTCTTGTATGAAAAAGGATTGTCGGCTGCTGAATTCATCGCGAGTTATGCCCAGTTAATGGACCTACAGTTATGAGTGAAGGAAATGTTAGACAATGGTGCTGTGATTTTAAAAATGGACGAACAAATGTCCATTACGAAGAGCGAAGTGGCAGGCCCAATATTCCGACAGATGAAATTGTTTCGCAAGTGGAACAAAAACTGCGATGAGATCGTCGATTGACGATTAATGGCCTCGCTGAACAATTTCCTCAACTTGAACGCACTACTGTCTAAAATATTGTCACGGAAAACCTCGGATACCACAAATTGTGTGCAAGATGGGTACCGAAACACTACTGCCAAAACCAATAAAAAAATTCAAGATTATTGTTGGGGACTCTTTGACCACCCACTGTACAGTCCTGGCCTTGTACCTAGCGACTACTTCCTCTTCTTGCACTTGAAACAGTGGCTCGGTGGACAACGTTTCGAAACCGAAGATGAACTCAAGAACGGCGTTTGTTAATTGGTTCAACTCTCAGGCGGCGAGTTTCTATGCAGAGGGGTTAAAGAAGCTGGTGCAGTGGTACGAAAAATTCTGAGAAGTGAACAGCGATTATGTAGAGAAGTGAAGCAGGTTTGTAACTAACTAAAAGTGCCAATGAAATGTGTTTCATATGAGTATATTTTTTCCTGTGACCAAACGGCCCTTACTTTATGAGCATGCCTCGTACATCGGAACCTCGGTTGATGAACACCCGGCACAGTGAGTAAGTCGCATAATGAGTAAAAATACTGGTCCTAAACGACCCACTTAAGGAGTGACTTTTCGCATAATAAGTGACGAGAGTGGAATTCCCGGATTCATTGCGCGCCTGCTACTGCAGTTTTTCGCTAGCACTCGTTCCGCTAGCATCGTTAGTAATCACACATTTTTCCAAACTTGTGTTCAAATATATTGTTGGTGATTTTTTGGGCAAAGTTAAATAATATTTTGTGCATATGTTTTTAAATGACTCCGAAGAAAAGTCCATAAGAATAAAGCCGTGAGAGAATAGAAATAACAGTATAAATGAAAACTAAAATCATTGAAAATCAGAAACAAGACGTGGCTGAACTAGTGCGCACATTAACAATTTATCGACATCAACGATTGGCCTTTTCTTCAAGAACACGGACTAAACTAAGGAGATAGATGCTTCAAATAGTGATAAGAGTATCTGCGCAACGGCTACGTATTCTCAACGATGCTGAAATGTTGCTTCTCATATGCACAAACGAAAAGCAACGGCAGTGCAATCCATTAACGAGAATATAAATTTTGAGAAGGGCCAAGTGATTTTTGCCGATTTCGTTGATAAGATATCAGCATCATTAACGAGCGAACAAGTATTTGAGGGAAACCGTTGTGACGCATGATGAAACCACTAGCAGAATCAAAGGCAGCAGAGAACTGGAAATGGAAGATAATGCATTTCCCAGATACAATGCAATGATAGGCCGTCTTTTGCACAAATGCGAGCGGCGATTTGAACGTCAAACCCCTACTTGTTCACCATTCAGAAACTCCACGAGCCTTCAAGAAGTGTCAAGTCCAAACCAGCAGGCTAAGTGACGTGTGGAAGTCACGGGAAACTTTTGCATTGCCCTAAAAAGGCAGGGGAGATGCGCGCCATAAATTTATTTGACGATCATTCAGAGTCGTATTTTACCAAATTTTTAAGCCTCGGCAAAAACCAATATCTTTAGACAGCTTTCTAGTAAAAAAAGAATTGGGTACGTTTCATAAATAATTGACGATGTTTTTCGATTCTTTTTTGCTTTTACAAATCGAGTTCCCATTCCCGGTTGCTTCATTCCGCGATAGAAGAAAAGGTGAACGCGATCCACGGTCCTAAAAAATATATACAGGTATACATCATTTTCTTTGAAAATAAAATAATTTTTGCGGAACAGATTTCGTTCGTATTATGAGGTTTGTCTCTAGGATACCCACTTCGCATAGGATTTTAGGAACGCACGCTAGCTTTTGGCGGCATGAATTCGCAAACGACAGCCAGCTCAACTTATTTAGTGTGCATGGATTCTTTTCCACCTGCGAATATGATTTCAGCATGGTTGAGGTGGGGTCATCGCGGAACTGAATATTCTGAATGAATAATGCAATGCGAACTGTAGAAACGTCGCCAGCGCCGTTGATTTACGAGTACCATTACCGAGAAACGTAGCGGGAAATCTTATAAAGCCTGTGAAAATGAATTTTTAATGTACTCGTATATAATGACATTTTTTTACTTTTTCTCTAAAATCCATAGTCTGCTGGCATTGCAAGTTTCATTTTCTTCCAAACATGAATAGTTAGCAATCGCTCCTACGAACAATGATGTCATTAAAAATGAATAAATTTTGCTGCAGAAAATTGTGTAAATTTTCCCAGAAGTAGCACTAATTTCCCGTGATCAATCAACAGCAAAAATCACGAAGCGTAAAAATATTGGTATTTCAAGTTGTGATGAAGCCCTTTCCAAGGTAGATCAATCAATATTCCTTTTTCTATTCCTACTCTCCCTAGTACCTTTCGTTCTTGTGTCCCTTCTTTTCAATATCCTACCTACACCCGCACAGAGAAAACAAACCTCTTCGATACAGGTATTAATACTCCTGAATAAGGAAAATTAGTGTTGCGTTCTTAACAATTTTTCATTATTTTGTATCCATATTTAATGTTAACAAAAAATAATCAAAGAAGTATTTATGCTCTGTGGTCAAATCGACTATTTCTGGAAAATGATTTTGGTCAATACTTTATTTTCTTCGGAAAGTTCATTCACTACGAAATACTGAAATATCTAATACGCAATGTGCTTCTGGCGTCCCCGGGTATTTTATGATGGGAGCGTCATGATTTGCGACATGTTCAACGAGGTTGTTAAAGCTCTCTATTCGACTTAGATAGCTACGCTCAACACTAACACTGGCATATTTAGTAAATGTTTAGCTTAAAATTCTCTCGTCAGAGCATGGATTTATATTTGCTGAAATTGCGATGCAGTCGTGGTGACTTTTTTTTAGATATTTTAGTACTGCTTCAAATCACCGCTAGGGTGTGTGGCAGGGTGTCAATACACACCAGACTAATGTTGACCCGGATAATGACCCTACCGCGATCGGACAATGTTATTCTGATCCCTTATGGTTCGTGGAAAAAATGACATACACTGACAAATGACTCTACGCTCTTACCCTGACAAAACTATTCTAAAAACTCTTGCCATATAGAAATAAAAGTATTCGAGCAAAAGTAAGCGGTCTTAAATAGTACAATACCGGGAAATTCGCATTTTGAGAGTATAATAATATTACTCGTACAAAATAACGAATTCCATGACATTCACCAAAAATCCTCAAAACATGTATCAAAAACATAGTTACTGCATTTCTGAGTGTTCTAGCACACCACATGTCACTCGAAAACCGAAATACAATAAAAAAAATTAGCCGACGCTGCTTAATGAAGTAGTTTTACGAAAGTAGGGGAAAGGTAAATCATCCATTAGACCCCCCAAGGGTTCCACAAAGAATACCACTAAACTCCGGGGGCATCGAAAGTCTCCAGGCTTCCCAGACGGGAAGGTTCTGAGGATTCAAGACTGGATTTATCCAGCTGCAAACCTTGTCGGATCTATAGTTCATTGGCGGCCATCCTTTAGATTTTCGTGTGATAGTTGTGGGTCTAAACTTGAACGCGGGACGTGAGCGGCATGTCTTACGGCATTGTCCCGGTCATGACCAATGGTGTGTTCGCGTCAGTGTGGTTTTGGCGATGAGCGGCATATCTTACGGCATTGTCCCGGTCATGACCAATGGTGTGTTCGCGTCAGTGTGGTTTTTGGCGATGAGCGGCATGTCTTAAGGCATCGTACCGGTCATGACCAATGGTTTGTCCGGGTCAGTGTGGTTTTGGCGATGAGCGGCCTTGTAGAAGAAACGCAGATGCCAGGATATTGAAGAATCAAATATTAACACCCTGTGACGAGATTTGTGTGTAGAAATAAGGTCAACTGTCAAGAATCTACTAAATTTCACAATGTATTCGAAACAAAAAGGCCACCAACACCTCTACACGTTTGTGTACGAATTTCCGCGTAAAAATTAATAAAACCGGATCTTGGTTAAATTTTTGCCCGATCCCTTCTCAATAATTTTTAGCCCACTGTATAGAGAGGAGGTAAGGTTGTTCATTTAGCAAAATCCAAAGAGCTCTTACACCCTGGAGAAACTCGATATTTTTATATATTTTAGTATCCTGATAGCCATCGATTGGGCAGTACACCTTTTTCAGTAGATAAATATTTTTCTTTTCCAGGTTAAATTTCTAAAAACGGCATGACTGGACTAATGCCCCTAATCTACGCAAAGAATATGTTATAGGCCGTATTTTCACCATAAAAACACATAAATGTTACCTGAAATAATATGTTTGACTCGTACCCATACCAGCATCATATCTGAACTTATTTTTATGTAAAACAAATGCAGTATTTACCTTTATAACTTATTTAAACAACTAATACTATTTAGCTGTGAATTAACACCAATTGAAGGCAAGTTCCAACTTTTTTTCGTCAAAAATATTAGGATGAAATACCAAAATGTTTGAAAATCTGAACTACTTGATATTTTCTTATTTTTTGGCAATAATCAAACAAAATAAAAAAAGGGAAAATGTAAAAATTGAAGGGTATAATGGCAAATTGTTAAGCTACCCACCAGAGGCTCCAGGATCGAATTGCAATGATTTTGGACACCATGCTGGGTGATTTTTCATGCACCAGATCTACCTCAGAGACCACCTCCGGCGCATGGAAAAGAACTGGCCCCTCTATCTCAATTTACATGTATGATTAACAGCCATACACTCCAGACAAACCAACATCCCAGCTGATTAATATTCTTGGTGTTTCATTAAACTTTGATTCAATGTTGATAAAATAGCTTTTCAGAAGAAAAATGTAAAGATGGATTTAAGCTGTAATTTTTCCCACGAAAGATAAAGGATCAGAATAATGTTGTCTGCCCGCGCCTGGGGGGAAAATATTCGGGGCAAAGTTAGTCTGGAGTGTATTCACTCCCTGACCCACACACACTAGCGGTGGCTAGCAGGGTAGTAAAAAAATACTGTACATATCTCCCGGTCCATAAGACGCACCCGGCTCACAAGACCCACCCAGATTTTTCGACTTAGACTATAAGAAAAATACTTGGATCAAACAGAAAAGGATCAAAGTATTTTGGTGTTAGCACGTAATACGATGAAAATTACAAAGTTTCATGTAAAAATTAGCAGCTACACCCAGAATATCGTCATCACTGCCGCTAAATCGTTCCCGTAGTTATTTTCACTGCGGTTGTCACTTTCCTCTTACGCAATGCCAACCTCACTTCTAGTATATAGCGCATTGCTAATTGGACATTTAAAAAAGTACATTATGGTAGCCTCACTTTTTTTCAATTTTCCGACAGGAATTTTTCAATCACAAACTAGAAATCGGCGACGAAATTCATTCTTCCCGTAATGCGGAAATATAGTATGTCAACCTTTCTTTTGTATTCAAGTGGAAGTTTTGACCATTTAGGAGCACATGGACGTAATTTTTCTTCTGCATTTACTAAATCCATTGTCTGCTCCCTCTATTATCGGATCATCTTGTATTTTTATTGATGCTGCTTCTGCTATTCCACGAACGATAAGGTATCAGAATAATATTGTCCGACCGCGGTGGGGTCATATTCGGTTCTAAATTAGTCTGGGGTGTTAGGTTGAAGTTATACTCCTCTGCCTCACTCTAGTGGTGGCTTTCAAGGTACTAAAAAATAAATAAATATCGAAATTTGTGATGAAAGCAACCATTTTCTATGCCTTTACGATACTCTCTTACTATTCAGGATTGAAGGTCTGTAGACTCTTAGAGTTAATCGGGATTACAATGCACGTACGTATTATGTATTAAAAGAGGGGCGACATCCCCGCTAGCCCAACGCGATTAGTTTCGCGGCAGGATCACATGTGAGATGAAACTAAACGCGCTACACTGTATAAATATTTTTTGGGAATTTTTTAAATGAGTAATTTGGGACGGAGCAAAGTATTAAAACTGTGGCTTTCTGCTGTCTCGAAAGATCGATATTATAGAAATATGCATTCAATACAACCATTTCTATCCCAGATGCTAGGAATAATACTCAATAATATATATTTTTCTAGAGAATGGGCTTGAGCTTATAGATTGAAGTTATACCCCAAACCAAAATAAGATGCAGGCTAATTTGAAAGCACAATTTGGAGAAAAAAAGTACGTCTTACGGGCCGGAAAATACGATAATAGCATATGTAAAATATCTGTAATCAAGAGTGCTTCGTTTATTTCCTATGCAAAGCTGTCTTGGTATTATGTGGTATTAGGTAGGGCCAGATAAAAGAATAGGGGTGATATCAATTTTTGTAATATGGGGTCACAAGTGCAGCTTGGGATAATAAAAAATTGTGAATACCCTACATGCATACCATGTGGATTTGCATCACTACAGATCTCCTTGATTGAAATTCTAATACAGCTTATGATATGGCTGAAGTGGTTTAAATGAAAATTAAGCTAATTATCATGATGTATATAAATGTGTTCGTAAACACTTTCAGTAAGCATCATTGAAAGGGCTTTTATCGGCTATTTTTTCCAAAGCAACATTTTTTCTTGTTCATATTGGAGTAATGAACTTTTAGACAGCTATGGCCAGGGTAAAAAAAATGTTTGACTGTTCTTTTCGGAGAAGTGTTCTCACCAGTTGAACTATAGAGTCTCATCTGTTTTGCACAATTTGTGCTCAATTAGATATTCAACTTTCACAGAGCCTAGAGATCAATTACATAATCCATTATGATGCTCAGAAAGTAGGTACTCTGACCATTTGTTTGACTATTTGAAACATAAAACTACAGGCATCAAATGAACTAAAGCATTCAGCTCACCTTAAAATATTGTGAATAATGATAAAATGTAATGATTGTCAGGATACTGGTGCCATAGGTGGAAAATGAGATAGTTAAGATTCTCATATGTCTCCCATCAAGTTGGATAGTTAATAAATATTGAAAAATGCATTATTTGCCCCTAACTATGGAAGCACTGTACCCCACATCGTCAAACCAACTGTCATGGTGTAGTGGAGTAATAGGAAGATTACTTGATACAATATGTTGAGTAAAACATGTCGTGATATCTTATTTTACAGGTGGAATTCCAGCTAGGCATGTCTTGTGCCTACTCCTTTTCTTTGGATTTGCTCTGGCATTTACAATGAGAATAAACCTCAGTATAGCAATTGTTGCTATGGTGAAGGAACAGCCATTTGAAAATGAATATAATCATACTGGTAGCAAATGTAATGAAGATGTCAATGAATTGCTCAATGGAACCACAAATAAGGTTAGTTTCCTGAATATGAATCTACTAAAGAATTCTAAGAAAGAGAGAACACACCAGATTGATTGAGTGAATGGCAAGAGTGTGCATATATCCATTTTATAATTTTGTATTCTTCTGTGCGATTGATGGGTCACTGGCATAGGAGGGATAATTGTAAACCCTAAACGAGTGAGTGAGATTCACAAAGGTCTAAAACACTCGAATAATCGTGTTTTGTGTCAAGTAATTAACTTTCTGTTTCACTATATCCATTTTATAATTTTGCATTTATTTGTGTGATTGATGGGTCACTGGCATAGGAGGGTTCCTTGTAAACCCTGAGTGTGTGTGTGTGTGAATGTGATTCACAAGAGTGACTGCTATTCCATAACACACCCTAGTGATCAAGGGGTCGTGAGTTTGTTTTATTTTTATTATTAATTTTGCCTTTTTTGTGTGATTGAGGCATATGTGGGTCACTGTTTCTCAAGCAAACTCAAGTGACCTAGTGTATGTTCCCTATTTCTCCCCTTACTTGTAACCTTGTTTTATTCCCCCCTTTACAACATAGTGCCATTCAAGTTTACGGTCTCGCCTTTCTCGTTTTCATTGCTTCACAACCATAGCTACGTTCATTCTATATGAACAGATATTATGGTATCTGAAAGACATGCGCAAGTCCAACCATTTTGAAAAACAAAAAAAATGTTATTTCAGTAAGACTAATAAAAAGAGCTTCAAAGGGCAATTGTGAAACAGGATGGGAAATAAAAGAATTGTGACCTCTTAAAAAGCAAAATGTTAGGCATGTTCCAAAGGAGCATCCTCAATACTGGTGTAGCTAAGGAGGGATGGTGGATGGGTGGTTTTGCTCCAGGTGACTCTCACTTTACTGCTGTGGGGAATCAATGCAACCCTGAATGGGATAAAAATGAAAATCCTCCAGGTCCTGATGGCCCAATAAACACACAAATAAATTTTGTATGCATACAGATTCAATTCGGCAGAATATTATTCCTGATTTTTTTTCCTTCTAATTTGTCATTGCACTAATTTGCCTGTTGCAAATTATTTGCCTAAAATTGCCCTCTATGGGACATATTGAACACATTGGTACAACTGGCCATCTCAAGCTCATTTAACCTTTCCCCGATGCATTTGCACTCTACATTTTTCCATTTTCGAATCACATAAAGTGGAATTTTGTCCATTTCCATTAAAAGGGAAGATTTCAGGAATTGAATGGGGATAGCAAATGCAGGGATCAACCTGGGAGGTACAAACTCTACATACTCTTATGATCATCAATGTCAGTACCAGCAAATAATATTAATGAGTAGCAATGATTTCATCAGGGTACTAGGATAGTTTTACCTAGCATGGTATAGTCAAACCTGTGTCACCCTCTAATCTTGGCAAATTAACTATACCTCTCCAAATATAAGACATCACTTCTGAACAATATCTCAGGTTATACATTGAAAGTCAGCAGTGCAAAATTACACCTAATAATCAGTGCAGCATGTTCAATGAATAGGTTGTCAAACCATGCCTGTCTGGTACTTCTAATTGAGAGTAAAGACCTGCTAATTTCTCTCAGCCTCTCCAAAACTCATTATAGCTATCACTTTATATCCATAATTAATGGTGAAAAAATAATGATAATTACAAGAATGCTTTAATGTTCAATTACTCAAGTCTCATAACAATTTTTTATCATTACCAAGTCTGGCTTTGATGGTGAATTCGACTGGAATGAAATGCAGCAGGGAATAGTGTTTGGTTCATTCTTCTGGGGCTATTTGCTATCACAAGTTCCAGGAGGTCGTCTTGCTGAAACAATTGGAATTAAGAAAGTATTTGGGACTGCTATTATTTCCAATGGAATTCTTTGTATTCTATTACCTTTAATAGCAAACATCCATTGGTCTTTTATCCTAATCATTCGAGCTGTTCAAGGTCTTGGACAGGTAAGTTAATATTTTGCATTCTCCTTTTGCTAACCTATTTGCCTGACATTTTCAGTTGTTAACACCCTAATTATATTTTTCACAAATTTCAAAGGGAGTGCTGTTTCCAGCTTTGAATGCAGCAGTTGGGCAATGGATACCTCTAGAGGAAAGAGATCGTTTCATCTCTTTTGCTGTGCAAGGTATGTGTTCCAAAAATTAAAGGATTCATATTGGTTTTAATGGCACCTTTTTAAAGTTGAATTTATGGCATCAATAGACAGATGAAGAAAATGGAAATCTGCAGCAATAGCATTATTCATTAGAATCATTAGAATTATTCAATTCATTAGAATCCATTATTCATCATTCATTATTTGTTAGATAAGTGTAATTATTATCAGAGAGTGAAATATGTATGCAACATGTAGGGGTCATTCATTATTTGTTTTCTCTCCTGTACATATACTTATATAATTCATATATATACTATCATATGAAAGTGATACATTATTTTCATATTTTATAAGGACTTGACTTTCATTTTCCATCAAATATTTACTAGCAATAAAGTGTAAGCTAACTCATTTAATAGCTCGTAAAAGATTTCCTAAATTTTAAATTAATAATTTTATTATTGCATGATGTGGTTTATATACACATTATTGGCTTGATATTGACATAATAGATTACATTATTATTATTTCCTATTCTACTGGTCAAGGTAGATATTGGATAAATATAAAATAATATTTTATGAAGACATTTAGATATAAAATAATTGCCAGTGAGATTTGTTACTGATTAAAACTAAATTATAAGCATATAAAACCAAAATAAACATTTAAAGTTGTTCATTTCATAGATTCATCCTCCTTTCCCGATTCTCATCTTAATAATTAGTAGCACATATATGATTACTCAAAAAAAATAATAGGATAATAGAACTTAGCTCTCCATTTCTTTCACATTTCAAGCATTGCTCTGGGTTTTTTATATTCAAACTTTTGAAAACTATAATATAACTCTCAATTATTTATATATATTTTTCTTGCCATTTTATTATAGAGTTAACTAATCATCCAGGTACATTGTCGTGTTTAGGATTACCTATTCATGCTTTATATAAATTTCTCAACAAAGATTTCTTACTTTCACTCTTAACTAATACTAATATTTCAGACAAAACAGTGTAATACCTTGATGTGCTCCATCCACATTTCCAAGAAACTCTTACACGTTTTTGACTAGGAAAAATGATGATCAAATCCCACTGAAGACACAACAGATGTAATTATTCTTCAGAATGAGGTACAATTGTATTCCATATTATAATCAATTGGTTCCCATTAGGCGCAACCCTGGGTACTGTGGCCTCACTGCCTCTCTGTGGAATAATTTTGACATCCTGGGGATGGAGAGCAGTTTTCTACATTAGTGGATTATTGGCATTGTGCTGGGGAATACCATGGTTCCTACTGGTCTATGATTCACCATCTTCACACCCCCGTATATCCAAAAGTGAGCATGACTACCTTAAGAGTAAGGTGCCTTCCATTTCAACAGAGGTGAGTGAATTAATAAAGTTGAGCTATAATTGAAGAAACATTTGTAGCTGTTCAGAATATAGGATGAAGTTTTTTAAAGAAAGTTCGCAAATAACATTATTCTAGAGATAATTCTGTGGGTACCATGCAGGATAAAATAATTTCAGCTATAAATCTGAAATTTCATACTGAACCAGAGTAAATTTGGAAATTCCTTCATGACTAACATTATTGGCCTGCTATAGCATTATGTATATTTCTAGATCATTTTATTTCATCTCCTACATTAGATCAAAATCATTTATCAAAATGATAATTTTCTGGTAGTCTTCAATTCAACTCGTAAATGCAGGTTATGATCCAAGAAAAAAGTGTTGACATCACCTCTTGCTACCATAATGCTACGAGTCATTGCATTAGAACCATGGCATAATGTTACCAGTAATGTCATTAGCAAAAATAATACAAAAGGTATTTCTCTGATCAGAATAAGATCACCTTTTGTGAATTATTAAATTCGCATGAGTGATCCAATTTGTTTTGCTTTAAGTCCATTAATGAAAGCTTTGAATACTTCTGTTCCACCTTTGTTTTATTTTAAAATTTTATATCTGTTTTCCCATTATCCTGAAGCATACAAAAAACAAAAGCTTGCCTCTTAAATGATTCATTTACTTTCAGAGAAAATGAGAGATGCAGCTGTGCATTACAAAAATAAATCAAATCCAGCTGATCATCAGGAATATTTAGCGGTAAAGAAAAGTTATTGCCAAACCTTTCAGTGTGCTTAATTCCTACAACAACCATAGCAGATAATAAACCAAATAAGCAGATATAAAACCAATGCAGAAAACAAATCTAAAGAAATCTGAAAAATCATTAAAGATTCCAAGGGTACACATAATTTACAAGAAGATCTTCGACTGCATGACTCTTCTGGCAATTCTATTCCTGATTTCTCTAAAATGGCCTTCATTCTGAATTATTTTCCCTTAACCCATCAAAATTCCACAGTTTCAGCCAATTATTCTCATATTCCTAACACATGCAATTCATTATATCTCTTCTCTCATTCAGCTATGGAACTGTCGAACATTATCAATGAAATCCCTAAAAAAATTAGTCCTGAATTAGATGGCATTAGTGATAAAAAGGTCATTCAATATAATTAAAGATCAGCTGTCATTCTTAATTCATGAATCCCTAAAAATCGGAATTTTCCCAAGCCTTCTTAAATGAGCCAAAATTGTGCTAATATACAATGGCAAAGTTTGTAAAATGGCCATGAATTCTTATAGACCAATATCCCTGCTAAACCAGTATGGAGAACAGTTGAAATAGTTTTCCATCATCATCTAGTATCATATTTCAAAACACATAACCTGTTTTACACCTCTTTACATGGATTTAGAAAAACAAGGTCCACTACAACAGCTACATATCACATGATGAATCAAATACTTTTAGGTTTGGTTAATAGAACTGAAACTTTAAGATTATTGTTTGATGTCACTAAGCTTTTACCGAGTAAATCATCAGCTACTCTATAAACTTAAACGTTATGGTTTAAAGGGCATATCCTTCAAATGGATTGAATTATATCTGAGTGAATGGCAACAGCACATAGAGCTCTCAAGAAATGGCTCCAGATTTGTTTCTCCTCATGGAGAAGTAACACTGGGTTTTCCCCGGGTTTCTGAACTTGGCTGTATTTTATTTTTAATGAATATTGCTGATACACCAGATAAGCTTAATTCCATTATGGGAATAGACCGATTATTGTGTGCTGACGATACAATTATTATTGTGTCAACCTCTTCAGTGGACAGTTTGACAGAAATAGTTCAGACAGCTGAAGCAGCACAGTTTTCCAATGAATGGCGTCAAATTCCTAAAACCCAACATTAACAAGTCCAGCCTTATTTATTTCACTATTTAAAAGAAAGTTTTCCCTGCAACCTCAGTAAATGCAGCAGCTGCAAGCATTCCCCAAAATTCCAGTACCAAATTCCTGGGAGTTGTCCTGCATAGAAACATGTCTTGGGAGGAACACATTTTCAAATTATGTAGAACTTAGTTCCCTATGCTTCCTCGTAAGAAATATCAGAAATTCTGTAAATTTAGAGGTCCTTATATCCATGTAATATAGTGAATTTTATTGTCGTGTTACTTTTATTATCCTCTTCTCGGGTTCCTCTCCCCAAGTAGGTGTAATCTTCAAAATCCAAAAGAGGTATAGGTATTATGAGCAATGCTCTTTGTGATGCACCATGTAAATCTGTTTTCACCCTCCATGTATATATTTAATGTCATCATGTATGCAAAGGGTAATAGTTCTCAGTATATGTCTAACTGTGATTACCATAGTCACTATACATGGACCTGCAATGACCAATGCCAGACATTTGTCAGAACACATTACGCTCATGGACCTAAAGCAATGGGCTTAAGGTTATTTAATAACTTCCCCATGAAATCAAAGATGGATCCAAAGCACCTGTTTTCAAGAACTAGCTTCATCTTCAACTTCATGTTCAACTTATTAAAAATTAATATGTTCTATTCTGTAAATAAATGTCTGGAATTGTCACTACATATTCAATACCGACCTAGCAAATTTATAGAAATATTATGTATATTATATTATAAATACGCACATTTATATAAAATTTTGACATAAATATAGTAGTATATTGGTAGGTGTAAGTATATATATAATATTTGTTCTAAAATGTAAAGTTTATATATGACGTGCCCTATATTTTTGTATGTGTGAATATGCACCAAATCTCCGGACAAATAAATGCATTATTATTAACGAGTTAGAGCTCATAATAGGATTCATACCTTTAAGAATAAGTTCCATCAAGTATTATGAAGTAGTAAAGTACTAATAAGATTTATAGAAGTTTTCTCATGATCTCACGGTTTGCATTTCTTGAAATTTGAAGGCAAGCGTTTTCTCGAATATCTCGACATAACCAATCACCGTCGAATTACTAATCGATCTTTCCATGTCGCGAACTATGATTGGAGGTTGTGGGATAACCTTTCCTTTGAAATTAATAACCTCTTAGGGGAAGCGTAGTTAATGAAAAAAATATTTCAAAAATGAGATTTAGGAACTAAAACTGTATAATTGTAACAAAATCATTGATCAAAAATATTATTTGCGTTTCATTTTACGAGTTTAAATGTACTTTAAATTGCATAAAATCTGCATTTTTGTGTGGGTGATGTGGTTAATACGTGCAGCATTTCAATTTAACTAAGTGTATACTACACAAAAGAGATGCGATTCGTAGAATTAAATATATATATTGGTTGATTCATGTAAAAAATTATACAACAGAAGAGAGGGAATGTGCTAGCACAAAAAAAAAATTTGCTAGTTTATTCAACATGAACATCTTAATACATTAAATGGAATGATACGGGTTCTGTCGAATCCTCCAAAGCTCTTTGGAATACTCAGATTAAATGGTTAATGAATAGCATGGCCTTTTTCAATGAGTAGCTAGTTGAACACGTTCAAAAATGAACATGTTCACCTGGTAATTTTTTTCTTCATCACATCTTAATTTTTTCCCAAGGTCATTGGAAAAAAACTAATTAGATACTTTATGCAAAGCATAACTGTTGTAAACTCACTATATTTTACACAAAAAGTTGATAATGAAAGATGAACAAGTGACAGCAATTATAATTTCTATTTTACAGAAGACAGAAATGCCATGGTGTGCAGCCTTGACATCAATGCAATTTTGGCTTGGGTGTATACCAGCCTTGGGTAATGATTGGGGATTCCATACACTTCTAACTCTGGGTCCTAAATTCATGCAAGCAGCCCTTGGCTTTGATATAACACAGGTAAATTGACATTAAAATATTTTAGCTTTTTAAACTATTGTGATTGAAAATTATGGTTGAAAACTATTTCCAATTTCACTATTCCCTGATATCTCCTCATCATAAATCATGTCTTTCCTTAAAATTGACTAGAAAGCATTATACACTGTAACCACATGTTATTGGATTAAGGTTGATAGTTTCAAGCTTGATGTAGTAGAATGCATTAAAAATTTTGCACTCTTCACCAAATAAAAGATGTGTTATAATGACCATTGCAGCTCATTGAGCCATCATCAGGTCCAAGATGAGAGATCTTTTGTGTTATGATGGCTCTTTAAGCTGAAATACAGGTTATTATGTTTTTTATTTGGCAGAAAAGGGACAATATTTTTAATTCTTTATATTATTTCCTGAAATACACTAACATATTTTCACTTTTCAATGCAATAATCAAAATTTTAATCTAGTAAAGTTTATTGAAATAATTTTGATGACAACCATTTAATAAATAGGTATCTACTTGAGGAGAGAAGTAATATATTTCCATTCATTTTAAATGTGAATTATTACTATTAACCACTCTATTTAAAAAAATTATTATTATCTCTTCTGTGGATGGATGTCTTAACCTCTCCTGTTTTTATTATTGTAGCTTTTTATATCCTTTTTTATTGATTAATTACAGCACTTCAGCAAACAAAATGTTTAAATCTATAGATTCAATACTAAGGAATAAAAATAAACAAAATAATTAAAAGGATATGTACATTTTTAAAAGTATTTCTTGAATTCCCCTTCCCTTTTCCATAAATGAAGCATACCTATACTGTCACTGAAAGAAATCACCGACAGCCATTAACTGTTTTTCTTCCACAATAGATTGTTTTATCCTAAATAATAGTTATAAAGGGATTATTAATGATGACACACAATTCTGGCTTCAGATGTTTACAAAAAACCAAAGGAGAAGGGATAGTCAGTTATCTCATTTAATTCTTATGCAAGAAAAATGAACAAAGCACCAATTATTAAGGTATATACTACATTGGTGTGTATGTATATATTCTGCTCGATTCCACCTTCCCCGTGTTCCTGTCCCTTTTCCTTATATATATTTCTGTGTGAATGAATATTTGTTTGCCACGTGGTAGGTTTTTGTGTCTGAATGTGCATTTGGCCAATGTGGCTCGTCTCCTTCTTCTGCCTATGCATGCCACAAAACTCACTATTCCTGTCCTTTATGACGTTGTATGGTTGCTTTCCTTACTAATTCCTTTCCTCTTGTGCATCCATTTCTCCTTTGGTGGGTAAAACAGCTTCCTAGCGCCATCTCCTGGTCAAATAATCTGGGCACTTGATCATATAAACCTCCCTGCAGATTTCAGTGTAAATTATGTTTCCTCAATAACTCAAGTGGTTAGAGTAAGGAATATTTTGGCACTTGTGATCTGCTCGATTCCACCTTCCCCACTTTTCCTGCGTTTTTCTTTTATATGTGCTCCTATCCCTTTTCCTTATATCTGTTTCCATGTGAATGTATTGTAATATACCCACAATACTGTAATTCTAAGTAGCCCATGCTCAATCCCACATGAACATATTTTTTATTACAGAGCAGCTTTCTTTCAAGTCTACCATTCCTCTGCCAATATGGTTTTGCTCTGATTTATGGCTCAGTGATGGATGTTCTACTGGAAAGAAAATTCCCTGTGATTTGGGTTAGAAGAATTTCTATTACAATTTGTGAGTAACATAAAGTTCATATCTTAGATTGTAAATACTCTAGCTAATGGTGGTCATAAAAAATAGCATGCCATAAAAATTAGTTTTCTAACCTTGAAATTTTTTTATATTTTAATTTTCCTTTCTGACCACATGAAAGTGACATTTTTTTACAGTGCACAGTAATTATTATATTAGACAATGGTGGTATCACCAAAAAATTTAAGAATGATTCTGAAAGGCATAATTGTTTAAAAGAAAAAATACCCATTCTCTCTCATTTTTAGTCTTCTGCCTTAGTATCACCACAATATCCTCCATACAAATCAAACACAAACTAATAATGTGAAAAAAAGCTAGTTTTATTTCATACAAATGGATGAAATAAATATATAATTTTGAACACTTAAAATACTCAATTTGCATTGATGACCAAAAAGCAAGTGAACTCTTGCATATTTTCTGACCCATTGATAGATAGGGCTGTGAAATGTAAAGAATGGCCAAAAAAATAAATGCCAAGTCTACTGAAAGAAAGAAGAACTCTGAATAAATATTTGCTAAGTGTTTCACTAGGTAAATAGCAGGAAGAACACATACTGGCCACACAAATGAACGATGGATTATGATTGAGTAATGTATTACACACACAAAATCCTTAAAAATAAATGCGAATGACATCTTGGGGCTTATGTCAATCTGGAATAATATTTAAATTGGCATTGTTGCTAAGGATAAAGCTGGGGTAAATAGTAACCAAGTCAATAAATGTTTCATCTAGGAGAAACAGTTCTAATCCAAACACCAAGTTTTAACCTCACAATTGGGTTCTATCACATTACATAGATGGTGTATGTTTATGCGTGAAAATCAATTCACAGTTATCTGTTTGACATCAAACTAGTCCTTATTCAAACTGATTCAAAGTCAAACTAATGTCACTGACCAAGCCAATGAATTTCAAAGTATTCTATTGTACATGTAGAAGAGATGATTTGTGCAAACTTTACAGGGTTGATTAAAGGTTGTGAGGATGTCAGAATATGATGGATCTATATACATGTATGTTTGTGTGTGTACAAATATATATATCAATTTACGAATGCATGCTCTAATTTAAGTGAAAAAGTCAAAGAATGCTTTTAATAAAATTCTTTTCATAGCTCACATCCTACCGGCCATTGGATTAATTGCCATCACTACCACTGGATGCAATGTTACACTGTCAGTTGCCATATTGACATTCTCTGTGAGCATGATAGGAGCCTTTTCCTGTGGATATTTTCAGAATCCCCTTGATGTAGCACCAAACTTTGCAGGTAAACCACACAGAAGAATATAAATGTACCAAAAATCATGTTGTACTTGTGTAACCATTTTGTTATAATAACAGGTTGAGAGGTATTTAAACAAGTTAGGGACGGATTCTTTTCAATACAGAAATTTGGGTATGATAGAACAAGTCATCAATGTCCTAATTTTTCTTTTATTTTTAAATTTAAAAAATTGGAGCACCTTTCTCAGGACTAATGTGAATGAGAGGCTTTTATCAGTAGCCAAAGTAATGCTCCATCAGTTTGTGGTAACATATGGAGTTGCTATAAAATTTGCTGCTAGTCAAGATCTTCTACCCTCATATATACTCTGCTGGCATCTTCTGTTAAACTATAATACTGGACCATGAAAAATGGGAAATCCAATTCCATTAGGATGCCATCCCTCCACTCTCTCTGCATTTCTCACAGCACTTGCAACAGAGGCTTGATTCTACAAGGGAGCCACCAAGAATATGCACCTCCTTACTAATGAGAACTAACGTGCAGATTGCACACTGCTGTTTCAGTGACAACAGCAATGGTATGAGGGATCTCAAAACAGGTGTGACATTATGAATGGTGAAGATAAGTGGCTATTGTGTTACCAGGAAGAGTAACTTAGCTTAAGTGACAAGTCCTAGAGAAGAAGAAGTGTTCTTGGGTAAGAATTAAAACATTTCATGTGATAGACCATAAGACGGCCAGAAAAAGAAAAACTATTCAAGGGGTTCCTAATAATTTCCATCAAAAGGACACGTTTGTTCAGATGAATAACACTTACGATAAAGTGTACAATCAGGAATGTATAAAAGATATCAGTTCCATTATCCTAATCATAAATCCTTACAGTTGCCAATTATACACCAAAGTTTTCCTCAATTTCCAATTTAAAACACCACATGTGAGATAAAATTACCCCCTCTTTTTAGTGTAGAGGTAGATCCCTTTTTCCTAAATAACCTTAAGGAAGAAAAAAATCATTTTTCAGAACTGGTTAAGCATGGGTTTAGTTGATACCTCATCAACATATGGTCTAGATTATACCAATTAAATGAAAACAAAATGTAAAGGGTGACATGAGAACAGAATGGCCTGATATTGATAACAATGAAAGGAGAAAATAATATGAGCAAGAGTGAGCTTAGGATATAAAAGTTATGGGTACATATCTCTAGTCTTCTTCATATGACTGCATGAATCGGCTTCAAACCTGCCTTTGCCTAAGTAAAAATCATGAAGAAGGGAGGTCCATTGGGCCCAGTGTGGGGTTATTGAGAGCTGCTGAAGTAAAAAACACCAAATGCAGTAGTACCCAAACATTAATGAGACATAAAAGGCTGACTATGGGATGCCAACCGGAACATTTGACTCAGATGTCTTGCCCATAACCACCATGTTCCTACAATTCATTTATCAATAAGTATACTTGTTTTGGCTCATGTTATTTGTAGGCATGGATACTTTGGCATGTGATGGTGATATGGCCTGCTTAGTGAACTAGTTTACTTAGAGCTTAGTATACTACTACTTAGCCATTCATCTGAATTTTCCAATGAGAGATATCCTAAGAAATCCAAGGTGCCAAGACATGAAAAATTGCAAAATTTTAATGTTTAAAACCTATGTTGCATATTAAAACTTCTGATTTAACCATTTGAATCTCCTACTTTTTATAACGTGTGTATGTAAAATACCTGTAAAACCATACTGTATGAAGATGGAGAGTTTTCATGACCACCTACTTACTGATATTGTATTTCTTTAGAGACTTAATCCGGAAAAAGGCATTAATTCTTACTTTTTTTCCCTTCAAAAAGGATCATTAACAGGAATTATGAATGGAGTTGGTGCATCCACTGGACTTTTCTCTACTCCTGTGGCTGGAGCCCTTCTATACATGCAGGTAAGTAAACATGGCACTCTTGAGATTACTTTTAAAGTGACTGGATTAATCAAAGAATTGTGTGAGATGCCAGGTCAGTTGTTTTGATAGAGACATCTGCTGATGTGAACTAAAATGCATGGATTTCACAGTCTAAAAACTTTCTCCTTGACTGGAATCAAATTCATATATCTCAGTAACTTAATAGGTTAAAGTACTTAGCTGGAGATTGAGGCATCTGAGCTTGATTC
Organism: Hetaerina titia; assembly: GCA_037158775.1. NCBI lineage: Eukaryota > Metazoa > Arthropoda > Insecta > Odonata > Calopterygidae > Hetaerina > Hetaerina titia. Next base: position 79,301,264 of record CM073770.1, read on the forward strand.
CTGACCAAAGTGAATGATTTTTACTGTGAAATTCCTGCAATGAGAGGTTTATTGCACTAACCCAGAGATATATATGTAGACCTCTTTTTTATTTTAGAGGTAAGGTTAAAATCTTAGTTTGTATAATGTAAAGAATTTCAATTGAACAGCTTACCTAGAAAGGTTGAACCAAAACAGAATATTACCTATTACTTACGTTAAACACCTATAACTGAAAAAACTAATATTTTGAATAATGAAAAAGCAATATTTCTTGTGTATTACACACCAATGAAAGGTGACTTCTGGAAAGATATCCCAATATATTTCCTGTCTATAAAGTAAAAGCCAATTGTTACTTTAAATCCCTCTGAACTGTTGACCTCTTCTATATTGTCATAATTTATTATTATTATGAAGAAGAATATCTTGCAACCCTTTCAGGATTTGAAAAACTAATTGATTAATAATATAACATTATGATAGCAACTGGAGAAGTGGCCCATTTCATGGCACCATCCCATCTTTTAATCACAGAATTTATGGTAACCCTCACTTATCAATGATGATACCGATTTCAAAAATGGAATATCAACTCGTGGCAATGTTTTGGTTAGTATTCCACAACTTGACACTTCATAATGAAACAATGGCCTAACTCTCAAAGATGACCTAAGAATAATCACACAGACTGTTGCAGCTCCTTTCTTGTGTCAATGACTAAAATCAGAGACAATCAGTTTAGGAAAATATTTCAATCTAAGGGTATAAACTTTTGAAACATTATTTACAGAGATGATAAAACAGCCTCCAGCAATGCTCCCACCGGAAAAGCTGGTAGAGCTATAGAGTTAATTTTAATGGAACTTTTACAAAAAATTTATTTTCAGGGTACACCAAATGGATGGCATTCAATTTTCTGGATAGCTGCTGCAATATACATCACCACAAGTTTACCATATTTATTGTTTGCCACTGCTAAGGTGCAGCCATGGAATGAAAGGAAGGAATCAAAGGAAATGCACCCAATAAACATAATTGTGGACGAAAAATCAAATGAGGACATTGAAGAACATTGAATGTTTGTGTGAATGAAAAATAATGAGAATAAATAAAAAAAAATTCTGAATGGTATTACGAAACCAAATATTAAAAAAAATATTAATGTGCATATAAAAAAAACCATTTATACTGTGATTCAAATATTTCATTGACATTGTTCAAAGTTTTGTCATTAAACAATAAAGTTAACATGTTTTAATCATAAACTACTTAAAAATTTAGATAGTGGGCTCTCAGAACTTGAGCTAGTACATGAAAACATATTACCCATTTTTTTATTTTTCACAAGCTTAGTTATAGCACTTCGTCGAGATGAATCATCATGCTTTTTCATTATTTTTGGTGTGTAGTGGTTCTTCACACTCAACAGCTCACTAGCATCTTTCAACGTTTCCTTTTTTTTCTTTTTCGACTTAGAATTCACAAACTCTTTCGCTGCAAATGATTTCTGACTTTCAACAGATTCCTTTCCTTTCTTAGAGGATATTTGGCTAACAGATGGACTCTTGCTACCACTTTCATTGGAATTAAAGCAGCCAGTTTCTTTCTGTCAAAATGTAGAGAGTAAAAAAGGACATGAATAAAATTTCCTAGAAACTTTATCTCATATTTTTAACAACACTCATGAAATGCTAAAAAAATAAATCAATCATGCCAATCTCAAATGGGTTACAACTGATCCATTACTGCAGAAAAGACAAGTGCTTCAATATTCCTATGTTAAACTAAAGCATACATATTAGGGCAATTGGCTAAATTCTTGTTTACATATTGGTGGTGTAGAAAAAAAACATGTGTTAAAACTGGTTCGAGAAAACCTAAGTTTCCCAAAATCCATGGTTTACAAACCTGAATTTAAACCTGGAAGGGAAGTGTGTTACACAAGACACACAATAGGTTATGCTATCAGGGAGGAAAGGATTAGCCATTGAAGAAAAATTCGTGATATATATTGAAGCCAAGGTCATTTGAAGTTCAGGAGGAATTACTTCGCTGGAGGGGTTCAGAGAGGACCAATGGTAGACAAGAGAGGAAATTTTGGTGCAATTAATATATTTGTTGAAGAAAGTGGAGGTATAGGGAATGGGGAGTGGAAAGTCTTATCTCCACTAAGTTGCCTTGGAACTTGATACATTTTCCAACAGTGTCTAAAATTATTTATGAAATAATGATAATTATATATTATAAAATAATAATAAGTAAGTAATAAGTAAAATATAAGGTAAGTAATTTTATAAATATATTATCTTTTGAGAATGAATTAGAATTCCAAATTACCTTGATTTTGTCTTCTTTTTTCTGGGTATTAAAATCAGGTGGGATTATTAGACCTGCCGTTCGATCTCTTGAATACCTTTTCTTTTTCTTCTTTGTTTCACTTTGTGGTTCCTCCATGAAAGACTCATTCTCAGGTTTGATCTTTTTTTCAGGCTTGAAAAGATCCAATTTTGTTTCCTTGTGGCAAATTCCACATGTTATAACCTTGAAAAGAATTATTTACAAAATACAGAATTTCCTAATGGTTGGAAAAACAGAAGAAATGAACATAGACATTTTATCAGGTTGTCCCGAAGAAAATAGCAGAAGGATAGTACACAATACTCATTTCCACTAAAAAAAATTGTTGTCTAGGTCAGGCATAATGAAACATCATCCTCCCTGGGAATGCCTGATTTTTTATCCCGTGCTATTTAATTATTTTACCAAGCCCTGCCAGAGCTCCTACATGCATAATCAAATTGTTGATTTTACTAACAAATGATAATGCTAACCTCCAATTTCAAATACATAATAACAAATGCCTAAAAAAATGACAATGACTGAATATCACCCATGGGTATCCAGTGACCAACATTATTAAAAGTTAAACATGATCATAAATGATCATGTAGTTATTTTTGGCTAAAAAGTGCTCTAGTTCAGCCATTTAGAGTACTGTTGCACAATAATTTGCCGAGAAACGATTCTGAAATTCATGTAGAATATGAATAAACATTGTTCTTAAACAGAAAGGACCTAGACAATTTTTTAAAAACAAAAAAATAATCTTGGATGCAACATGGGGAACAATATTGAGAGATTGAATATGAGTGTGGCCATATTTCTAAAGTCATATTAAAGATAAGTGGGACGTAATGTCATTGAAATCCTATTATCTATCATTTTCTATCCAAGGAGCTGTCAAAGTATTAACATGTATTAATCCTCATTCCCAGACTCTCATAGAATTGTAGGAGGGATTACATGTAATTGCGTAAGCTTTACAAACTAATGCCTTAGATACTCTTGATTTTATTAGCTAGCTTTTGGAATTGAATCTTTCTTCACCAGTGGTTACCAAACAGTAGCTCACAAAAAAAGTCTGGTTGTCCACAGAAATTTCGAGCGAGTGGCAGCAGATACCAAATGAAAATTTTGTTACAAAAGCATTAACAAATTTTGCATTTAAAAAAAATGTCAATGGCCTCTGGGATTTCAAACTGTTCAGAGATCCAAATGGTTGGTAACCACTGCTCTGTATATTTAAAGTATAAATTAATAACAAGATGATGGTACCAAAATACTAACTCTTTTGAAATATTTTTTTACAATTAGACTGCCAAAAAATTTCAAAAATGAGTGCCCAATGGCATATGCTGCAGTTCCTCCATCCACTACTTTCAATTGTTTAAACATTTGGCCATTTTATTTAGAAATATAAAACATCTATTTAAGAACTATCAAAATATGTTTACCTAGACAGCAAAACTAATGCCACGCATTATGTACATTTTTCATGTCATAGAACTATTCTAGCACTGCCATCTTTTACACATGCATAACATTAAAATCTCTTTTACATGAATTGCTAGTGTCAAATGATTTCTTTGTATTCTTACATGTCCCTGAGAATGCTGGGGAAGTTGTCAAAAGAATAATTTATTTCCTTTAAAGAGGAATCCTTTATTTCAGTTAAATTCAATTTATAGTCTTTAAGCTTCCATTTCAATAGTCTTTGACCCACTGGAAAACTGAATAATGGGTTACATACAAGTTATCATTGAAGGGATGGGGTTTTTGAGATTACTCCATGAAGTTTGGTTGTCAAAACCTTAACTCAATCATTATTCAGGCACTTATTTCTTTTGTCAAGGTTTCTACTATATTTAAAAATTCTGTGCATTTATTCTTCCTTTGGAAATGTGCATCCAGTATATTAATTTATAATAAATGAGTGCATTGCCAATCAAACACAAGAAGAAATCTTTGTAAACTTTGAGATATCACATGAGGGTTTCCTTTGTTGGAGAAGCTACTTATGATCTTCAACCCTGGGTAGCATGACATTCATTGGTAGCATGTGTGGCTTTACAGTATGTAATTGCACTTTTAAAAGTTGGGTTTTACTAACTCCCATCATTGCAAAGTAATTATATTGTAAATTTGCAAAATGTAATACATGTGTATACAGATAGGGAATATCATGTAATTGTCATGTTAAAGACATGCAACTGTTATACACTAGACAATGTGTGCTAACTGGGTATCCAATAACTATAGCTGATGTTAAAATAGATGCACAATTTAGTGGAAATCTAATAAACATAGCTGGATGTTCTTAATTAATTTGTACATTTTATATAATTTATATATATTTATAATGAATTTTATTTATATAAATAAATTATGGGTTGCGGTAGGTCCAGGGGGTCGAGTGTTGGACTACTGACTGCCTTGGTGTCTTGCCCAGGTTCCTGGGCAAGGCACTCTGGGCACCTGCAACTCCACCCAACCTATGTAATTTTTCGAGTACCAGATCTTCCTGGGAAACTATAACTGGCACAGGGAAAGGAACTGGCCCCCTACCCTGATGTGTGAATTTCATACCCTGTCAGGCTTAGTGCTGGGTGAACTCTACCATCACCTACCAAACCGATCTTCGGGTTGATTACTGTGTTTATTGGTTTTTTATACATAAATAATGCCAAATTGATTACTCAAGACTTTGAATGAATGATAATTTCTGGATTTAGTTATATACATTTTATTTCATCCGATGTGAAATGCTAGAGCACATAAAGTAAATACCAGCTTTATTAATTGAGGTTTTGAATAAGTGTGCCTCTGGAGGAGAAATAATCGTACATATTAGGAGACATGAATGATTTGGGTTGGTGTTCTAAGGAATGCCTTTGAAAAAGTATTAGGGCCATTTGGAGACCCCCCTCCTCTCCTGAGTGGAGACCACTGGTTTTTGGTATTATGTGGAGTATACCAATATATGCTAATATATGGCAGTAGAAATTACAAGTGATTGAGATTTTTAAAAATATTTCCCATAAGGATAGGAACTTGAGAATGTGAGAAGTGTAAATGTTCAACTGATACGGTGGGTATGGGGTACTTGAGGGAGAGAGAGGTGTTGAGATGAGTGCATCATGAAAGAGAGTGGATTGGATTGACAGGTAACAAGACTAGTTTGAAAGAAATCCTCAACTCTGATTTGGTCACGCTGAGAGAATGGGTGAGAGACAAATTACCACAGAAATGAGTGAGATTATAATGTTTAGTTTAAGGGGAAAGAAGGCACCAAGGCAAGAGTGGAGGAATGTAATTGAAAACAATCTCAAGGTTAATAATAATGAAGTAGCAGGAGCAACGGAGTATGCATGTAATCAGAGTAACTCCTTGAACAAAAATTAATTAAAACTTCTTAGACTTTGCCAAACCTGATAGGAATGGCTTGAAGAGTTCATGTACAATTGAGATTAATGTGCAATGTACATGACATTTCACTGTTGATTTTGCCTACTCCAGGTGTATTGTTTTTCATTGAGCCTCTTACTGAAATGATGATACTATTACTACTATCTGGGTCATGGCTGTCATAGTTCAACTGACTTATGTCTCAACCACATTCAACCATGACTTTCTTAAGTCTACTCCTTCTCAAACCATTCCACTTACTCTACCGTATGTTTGGTTATTCAAACTCTTATCAATTCTATCAGCAGGACCAAGCAAGGCCGTCACACTTCTCTCATACACATCTATTGCAGGTACATTCAACCCACATTTTTCATAACCCCTGTATTCAACTTACCCCAACAATTTTTACCACAAATGCCCCAATATCCCAATCACAGCCCATTTATTTGACATTGTGCTATGTCCTAGAAAACCCAAGCGTCACCAGCATGCAATAATATACTGTGGGAGTATATTTTTGTAGGCATTATTCCAATTAAATAGATAAGACCGGAAGACATCTCTGAATGTAATGGATCAATTTCTACAAGCATATAAAGAGGAAATGATTACAACGAGGAGAACAAAGGATTGACTTAAACGACTGAACAGGAAACACGTTCTAAATGTTATGAATCCTTGACAGTCGATGTCTTGGTAAAAAGTACCTAATGAATAAGTCTGCTTCGTTGATACAGTAAACACACTTACTAACGTATTTTTCCTCCGCGCGTACTTCCTTGCTAAACCCACTTCAAACTTTCTAAGGCAGCTTGGGTCTTTATTGTACCTCGAAATAATTTTCCTTATGGATGCTGGCCGCTTTCTTTCTGGTAGCACTTTAGTAGAACACTTCCCATTTTTCCACATATTGGAACAATATTGACACATAGCAGACTTTTGAGTATACTTCGTCGGTAATACGGCATCACCTACGCCATCCAAACTTCTGCAGGCAGACCTGATGTCATTTAAATTAATTTTTAAAATTTTGCATTTTTTTAAAGTCGATATCAATCCTTAACGTAGAGCATCGTAGAAAGTTTTTTTTAAACCACTTACATGAAGTGACAACGTAAAACATTGAATGCTTCCTGATTCCCTGGTAATAACGCCATGGCCTTCCATAAAAATTCTATTTGGGCAGACTCCATGGTTTTACCTCCGTTGGTATAAGATGAATTGAATAACTCGCCGTTCAAACTAGTCAATAAGTACAGTTAAAGCGAACACTTACATAGTCGAGAGGGTTACTTATGTACTCAGTTATGAACTAAGTTACTTTAACACCTTGCAACCACCGCACGTAACTAATTTAAAACTGCATATTAATCCTGATGGAAAATCAATATTTGTCATTCTTATTTTCTAGACACAATTAGCTTCTGGATCACAATTTTTTAGAACATCGCCCAATTATGAATATACCGCATGAGACAACAAAAACCATATTAATCAAGAATAGGTATCGGCCTTTGTATGAAGAAAACAACACATTGCCTAATTTAGAAAATAACAAATGAGAAACGATCTCCATCATTCAAAATATTTAAATTCAACCATCAAATGTTTGTTCCCTAGGTTTACTTGTATGTTGGCAGCACTACTGCGTAGAGTTCCGAACTCCAACTGGCTTTTTTCTCAGGACACTAATTTCATTAAATAATATTAAGGCACTTATGTAGGCAATTAAGTATGCCCCCTAATGCTTAACCAGCTACATACGCGAAATAGAAACGGTGTTGCGGCGACCACAAATCACGTCTGTAAGGAACGCGATTACACTCGTCAAACTTCGGTTTCACTTAGTCAAAATCATGACGCTCTAAGTACCATAGTCAGAAGGATTAATCGAAGTTACCATTATTCATAAATACTCGATACCCGGTCACTACACTAGAACCTGCCTGCTCCGCGTATTTGTGAACCTAATAAATTATTGTCATGACGCTGAGGCTCCTCTACGGATTCTAAACGTATACCCAGCACTTCATTTGTTTTCCTTTCGGTTCATTTCACTTCTATTCTTCTCCACACCCGCATTTCCAAAAGCCTCCAATCTACGTCTATCCTCCTACTTCACTGACCACGTTTCCGCGACGCCCCATATCTAAGTTTTTCTCCATGTCCGAGTCTTTTTTGGACATCCTTACTCAACGTCCCCATCATCAAATTCCTCCTGCGAAAGTCTCTTTGCTTAGCGCAATTCATCTCCTTAGGTCCCTACTAATTTGATCGTGTTGGTCCAAAACTGTCCCAAGATACGTAAACTGTTCCACCTGCTCTAGGTTTGCCCTCCTATTTGATAAGTTATTTTGTTAAGCTTAGCCTCCCTCTTTCAAGAAAATCAAATACCTTTTGTTTTATTTAAAATGATTCTCATCCCATATCTATCGCACTGAATTTCCAATTCACTCAGCAATGCTTGCAACTCCTTGGCTGACTGAAAAATTGGAGCTTAGTCACCAGCAAACCTTATTTTATGAATTCCTCGCCACTTTCATACCTATTTCCAGTTCTTCCCAAGGCTCTTTAATCATTTCCTCCACATATATGTTGAACCACAATTGTGATCATGGGCAACCCTGCCTTACACCTCTTCCTAACACTGTACATCCGACTTTCCGTTCCCCACTCGCACCTGAGACATGTACAGGTTGTGGATCAGTCTCCTGTCCCTCCAATCTTTTCCTATTTTCTTCAATGCATGCATTAATTTTTCTCAATTCACTCTATCAAATGCTTTTTTGAAATCTACGAAACAGGCAAATACATGCTGATTGTATTCTATATTCCTCTTGATTAGTGATCTCATTACTGCAATTACATCATGTGTGCCTCTCCCATTTCTAAACCCAAACTGATCATCCCCTAAGTAATCATATGCCTTACTCTCTATCCTTTTGTTGATGACTCTGAGAACAACTTTAGCAGCGTGCGATAACAAACATATTGTTCTGTAGTCCTCACATAATGTAGCCTTTTCCTTTTTCAGAATACGAACTAACACATCTCACAAAATCTTCCAGCCAGATTCCTTCCTCATAGATACTATAAATCAGTCAATTTAGTCTTTCTCTCACATTTTTCTAAACATTTCAGTAGTTCCGCAGGAATGTGGACTACCCCCATGGCCTTATATGGTTTCATCTCCATTAATGCCCTTTCTATCACACGGTCTAGTATGCCTGGACCTGAGCTATCTTCATCTACACCATATTCTCTTTCTATGTCTAACCTTGTTGGCCTAAGTTCTTTTCAATACAGTTCTTCTAGATATTCCTCCTTCCATCTCTCTTGGATCTATTCTGTTCAACTATTATCTTAACCGCCTTATCTCTAACTGTGAGCACATCTTCCCTTCTTACTGCCCAATAGTGATTTAACCTTATTTTATAGTGCCCCTATTTCACCCTTCCTCGGAAAATTTTCCATATCCTTGCACTGCATCCTCCACCATTTATTTTTGTGTTATTTGTTACCCGTCTCAAAAATATTATTTAATTCTTTGCACTTCCTTCTGCCTGACTCTGTTTACATTCTTCTATTTCTTTTTTCATCTATCTTTCTAATCATCACATCTGGGATCCATGGTTTCCATCCTTTTCCCATTAACAGTTCCTATAGTTTCTTTTGTGGCTTTCAATATCCCTTTTTTGATAATTTTAACAAAATGTTTATTTGTTTATAAGCAAAGATATTTAAGCAGTTATAGAATGAAGAGAAACAATCAATATAATTCTTCATTTTCAAGTTATATCCTACAGTTGGAAAGACTCTCAGCTATGTTATCATTAAAAACCTACGGAAACAATCCTGGGGTCCTATAAAACTTGGATAGTCAGCATATAGAAATATTATTTTCTCTACCAAAATTGCTTAATTCTATAATTCTGAATGGGAAGTAGGTAATTGTTTCTTTTGAAGGGAGGATGACTCAAAAACACTAACAATTTTAGAAGCTACCTTTATCTAATAACAACATCATAAACTAAATTTAGGGAGGAACTATACTATTGATACTTCCCTACATTCCATTTTGATATTGCATACCATCAAGTCTACTATATGATAACTCCTAATTCTGTATTGAGATGTCAGACAGAAATTGAGGAATGGTACGGAAACTATCATACTTGATGGCAATAATCGACTTTCAAATTTGTACTTACCAACAACAATAATAATTGCCTACCAGGTTCTACTGTCAATTGGGATTTTCTTTACCTGTATGGGCACTGGTTTTTTATACAATAATGCATAAGTGTGTAAAATTGATGGATCCCATTAAAATGAAGGTGACAATCCAACTGATAATAGGTAAATAACTGGTTTCAATATTCTTGGTCCCATTAATTCTATGCTTAAGGTTAGGTGCCTAACCTACCACATGCTTGATGATTTGGCCCTGAAAAATCTGATGGCGGAATGAAGATACACATGACCGAATAGCACTTGCTAATTCAAATAAAATTTTATTTTCGACACTAAGAATAAAATGTGTGAAAAATACAAAATATAAGTCAGCCATTTAACATGGATTTCCACAAAGTTCATTCTAAAACAATGGAATTCATTGGGATATAGCCTAAGGCATTTTTTCTCCACAAGGACCACCTAGTTGACCAAATTAAAGAAAACATAAGAGCATTCAATTATCATTTTTCAGCGGTTTTTAATATTTTCATAGCGTAAACTACCTCAGAATAATCAGTATGCTGCTTTATTTTCTAAATGGTAGAACATAGAAAACTTGCCCCTGCAAGAATGGTTCCAACCAATAAAACCTTATTTAAATCGATGCTACCCTTCGTATAACACTTTCTCATCAGGATAATATGTCATAGTGCTACAGAATATTTTAGTCAGTAATAAACTCATTAAAGAATTGGCCTATGATAGCAAGTCACATTGAATGTACATAGAGTCAGGCAGCCCTAAAATTGTTCATTGCAGAACCATACATGCGATATAGGTATATAAATAAGGGAATTTCAGGGTAAAAAATACAAGATTTTTCAACCACTGGGAGATTCCTGCATTTGTGTACAAATAAGTGGTTGATGTTACTAAAATGACTGTGATGACATCCCCTACAGTGTAATTTATTATATACATTAAGTTCTATGGGGCAATGGCAAACATCAAAATCACAAATTTAACTGAATTCCAGATTATAAAGGCACTCCTGGCCATGACACTATTGCTGAACTTCAAAATGGATTAACTGGTTTGACTTGAGTACAGAACCAATTTTATCAATTATCACTGTAATAAGTCTGGGATTATACGTTTTTAACTTCCAAAAGAGACCATGGGCACTGATGTGGCAACCTCTGAGTGAGCCAGTATGGTTGTCATGGACACAAGCCGATGGTATTCCCAAAATCAATCACTGTTCTCGTAAATGTTTCTCTCACAATCAATTGTAAATGAGATTTTATCCATAAATTTTCCTGTAAGACCACTAAGATACAACAATTAAATAATAATAAAAAAGTACATGTTAGGATTTGTCCAAATGAATAGAATGATGCTACAGTATTATGAAATGGAAATCGTCAATCAGAAGGGGCGTGAAGCTTCCTTACGAGGCTGAAATTCCACGAAGTTCTGCATACTTTCATAACAACCAATTTGCTTTTTTCTCAGAGGAATTACATAGCTATCAATAAAATGACTGAATCAAATTTAAAATCATAATTCTATAATAACCAAAGTACTCAAATCTGTTGGTTTGGTTGGCAAAGGTAGAGCTCACCTCACACTAAGTCCAACATCATGTGAAATTCACACAAGGGGTACAGGAGTCTTCCTTCTCTAAATTCCAAGACAAACTTCAGAGTGTAAAAATTATTCGTCTTGACCAGGATTAGAACCTGGATCCCTTGATGTCCAGCCAAGTGCTTTAGCCAGTTAATCTATCAAGAAATCCTCGTAAACTCTGAAATTTTAGGGGCTTTTAAAGGAAAAAGATGTTGTGACGAAACACCGTACATACAACGTCACAGGCATTCGTAGTGGTGCGCGACTCGCCACAGTCCATGAGGTTAAACTGTGGTTTTCTAGAAAGGCCTGGCACATGAAAACAAGGACATTGTCACAGCAAAACTTTTACCTCTTTGAGTTGAGACCAGTATAAATCAGTGTCTGATAATGTTCCTATGAACCTAAATACAACATGAACAATGGGTGTCCAGAGAGTAACCTCCGTTTTCATGTAGCAAGAGAATTAGTGGAGGGAGCCAAATGGTCGCTATATTGGTGCACACATTAGGTCAGTATGCCTTGATCTGCAGTGGTTGGAAAGTTGCACCGCTTGTCATTGTTTACAGCAGCAACTCCAAATGAACAATGCAATTGAAATTCCTCCCTAATGTTAAGTTCGTTCAGTGATAAGGTTTTTACTGATAAAAAACTTCAAAGCTGCTGACATTCATTCGAAAATTATTGCTCTGTACGGGCCATATGTGATGAGTGACAAGAGTTGTGGGTCAGTGTTGTTGTTTGTTTAAGAGAGAATATAAATGTCCAAAATGATGACAGAAGTGGGCACCCATCTGTGGTGAACAATGAACTGCCCCTGAAAATTGGTGAAAAAGCTGGCGTTTCGTCAGCTTGGATTTAGTCTTGTATATAAATTGAAGATTTATATTAAGACTTAGCAGTTGTATTTCAGCTAGATAATGTAAAAAAGCATGCCAAATTTTTATGTAACGGCATTCTAATTTTATTTTTCCAATTAACTACTAGCTTTTAACAGATTTTTTAACTTATTACATGCGGCATTAATAATAAATTAAACTTGTGATATTTTCCCATTCCTAACAAGGCTAAAAACATCTTTATTACGGCAACATATGAAACATATTAAAAAAATGAGGGCCGTTTTCATATATTTAAATATTGGAAAGCCAGAACAAAGCTGCATGCATGCAGCACCATCTATCGATTGTTTGCAAAGTTACTGAAGCTATCGATTTGATTCAGTAGTCGTCTGCTTGTCTGTCGGCTATGCAGATAAAAATGTCTGCAAAAATCACTGCCTCCACCAATTGTGAGGTGCTTGTTGTAATTCAATTGTTGTGTGCAAAAGGATCACCAGCTGCCCAAATTCATAGGGAGTCGTGCTTGGATAATTGACTTACAGTAATGAGTGAAAGAAAAATAAAAAAATAATACCATGACTTTGAAAATGATCCAAAGCAACGAGGCAGCCCAGTATCCTGACCGATGAAATCATACAACGTGCGGACCAAGAACTATGATCTGAAAAACAATAGATGATTAGGGATCTGGCCGATAAATTTTCTCTAGTTGGACGTACCACTATTTACACAAATGTTACGGAAACCTCGGATATCACAAATTGTATGAAAGGTGGCTACTGACAATGCTTACCGACAAACAAAAACAGCAAAGAATATTTTATTACCCACCCTACAGTTCTGACCTTGCACCTAGCGACTATTTCCTGTTCTTACACAAAAAACAGTGACTTGGTTGACCCCTGTTGTCACAAGGTCCAATTCCTGGGTGTTCAACTTCTATGCTGATGGACTCCAGAAGCTAGGGCAACGAATAGGAAAGTGCTTAGAAAAGAATGACAGGCATTTAGGAAGGTGAAGTAGGTGTCTAACTAAAACCATCGATAAAAAACTATTTCTAATAATGTATTTTTCAAAATAACCAAACAGCCCTTTCTTTTTTGAGTACGTTTTCTGTAGCTAAATTATCAAAACTGACGCTGAAAGAAAGCCACAAGATTTCTAATTAGACTCTTTTAGTATCACAATGTACACGTTTAGCATAACTAATTTAGGAATTTTATCATATTGCACTAGCTTTACAATAGCATAAATATATAAAATTATACTATCATTAGAATATTTTTGAACAAGTAATAATGAATGTAAAGTTATACAAAAGCCATTTGTAATTGATACAAATTTTATTTATCAAAATTTGTCACATCTGACCTTAACAAAAAAAGTTACAGGGTCATGCATAACTTTTAACGGAGCAACGTTCCCAGCACTTTGACTAATGCAAAATATTTCACAATTTGAACTTAATGAGATAAAATTGATGTTTCCTCATATTCAGGGATTGGGTGAAATTTTATGCTGATAATTTTTGCGTGAAAGGTACAGAAAGGCAATAGCAGATTCCACAGAAGGCTAAAAAAAAGGATGAGAAACAACCACAATCTATGAAACTTGGCAGTTTTCAAAGTAATCAATCCATCTCTTCAATACACCTGACATATCACAATGTAGAACTCTGCAGCGTGATATGTGTTTTCCACACCCCTTATAATTAAGAATGGCAATAAAATAATTACAATTGACAATGTCAGAGGGAAGTATTACTACTTGCCAGAAAAAATATGAGTGAAATTCGAGAGATATTTAGCAGATTTAATATTCAGTCTTGCAGCTGCAGTAGAGCCATTCCAAGACAATGATTGACACATGCCTCAGGGCTCTCATTTATCCCACTTACGCCACTCCAAGCCATCAGGAGGTTTCATGTCTACCTTATCCTTTCCTACTTCTGACCAATTAGTACTCAATACTGTGCCTCCTGATTCCATCTGAAAAACAAAATCATCATATGTAATTCACTACCCAGAGTTACATTCAAAGAAACCTTAAGTTAAATGCTGATGCTAACAATAAAAATTCAATGAATGAATACTAACAGCAAACAAAATCATTAAGAATTGGAACTTTAACAAAAAACTGAGCTACTTCACTGGAGCATTTCATTAGATTTAATAAAAAGAGATATTTAATAATAAAAGATAATAGTGTTTAATTAAAATGTCCAAATAATGAAACAGCAATCGATTAATTATTAATATAATAACTAAATATTAACTAAGTTACCATAAAATGAGCTAATTCTACAACCACATTTGAATAATAAACCTGTAGGTTTTACAATTTGGAGTTGCAATTTGAATAAATCAGATTTTAATCAATATTGAATTTATTTATATCATTCAGTATTATGCCAATTTTCTTTGGCAAAAATTGCCATGAAAATAATGACAATAAATTTTCAGCCAAGAATTTGTAAAATATCTCGAATGAAATGAAATCGCCCCAAACTTTTGCTTAAAGCTACTCCTTATTAATGCCACCTTTGTCATTTGATCTACTTTCGAACACAGGTTTGTCAATAGTATCATTAAAATATCATTACCATAGAATTTTTCAAGGATATAATACTTGTAGTATGTGAACTGATTTGTTTAATTATCTACAGTAACACTGGGAATAGGCCGGTTATAGCTTAAGGAATAAACCCGACATCTCATGGCAATGGAGAAAATTTTTAAACAGTTGAATACCAGTTTACACATACAAATAAACCTAAATGAAAATTCCACAGAGTTTGAAAGCATAAATCAAATGTAAGACTTTACAAAAATGACTATTATGGCTATTTATGCATAGAAAATTTTTCAAAAGTAATCAATTTATTTGATTTTCCATTAAAATTGGTATACACCTTGACTTTTTGAATGACCTATCCAATTCCTTACTAGTAAATGTATATTTAATGTTATTTCCATTTCACTTTGCCCACACTCTCCTTGATTTAACATATTATTATCGAGGTCTGCCACAAGTTCAAATGGCGATTTCTTAGTGAACAAAATAATAGCTTGATAACTGATTATGAAAATTTCACTACAAACCACCTTAATATTAATATATAATAATATAATTAATATAAAATTAAATAAAAATAAAATATTTATATTATATGATAGGTGGGGAGTCACAAAATGTTTATTTGATAGTTGTGTCCATCCAAAAACCTACCTTAACCGGTAGATTATCTAATAATAATAAATTATAAAATAAAAAAATATATTAATACAAAATAATATATATAATAATAAAAATAATATTCAGGTCCAATTTGACTTAAGCAATCACCAAGATTCCCACTGTTCTTTAAAATATAAAAACAAGATTTCTTTTACTGAAATGAGAAACATGGAAGAGGAATACTGGGAGACGGGAACCTTTATCATAAATACAAATAAGAAATAATGATTAACTCACAAATGATTTATTCATGGCCTTCTTAACCTCATCATTTCCTTCAGTGTATATCTTCTGAAAGAGAGCATTAAGAGCAGCATCACCCTCGGGTTTCTCTTCTTCCTCCTCCTTGCTGAGTTGCCCAACTAATTTGTCCCAATCGTGAGCCTTCAATGCGGAGCTTGGGTATTTTGGTGGGCCCGAGCTTGTTGGGGCATTAAGAAAGGCTGAAAAAATTTAGTTAAAACAAATAGATTGTAGATAAAATATATGAAGGAAGGGCATCCAACTTGACACCACATAACATCATATGTTATGTGGTGTCAAGTTTGATGCTCTATAAAAAGGTCTTTCATTCTTTCTACGCACATGAACTGGTATCACCACACTGGAAAAATGTTGGAATAAAGTATTCATAAATAAAAAATCTATTAATTAATTAAAATGAATCAATTAACTCATCCTCATTCATGAATCTAATATTGTGCTAGAATTGAATGAAAAGAGAAATTCAAATGGACAATTTTATAATAACAGCATAATTCAGGAGCCCAAGGCTGTACTCGCTTCCCTCAAGAAAGGTGCTTCCCCATCTTCCAAGAAAGGAGAATCTCTAAATCCAAGTCTGTAACTTGTTTTTCCCAAGATAGGAGAAAGATGAATTTTTCATAGAAAATGAGTCTCCCAGCACAAGTCCGTAACTCGTGAAGCAAGTTCCAGGAGATTTCGCTGGGAGAATCTATCACATCAAACCAGAGAGGGAGAGAGTCCTTAAGTTTTCTCTCTAGGAGAAAATGCGTACATGAGTGATTTTCAATTATTTCTAAAATTGTGAGCCATGTTATGGACCCACGAGATTGTATTCTACATATTAGGAGTAATTAGATGAAAATAATGACATACAATTCAGCAGAAGAATTATAGATATTTCTCAACAATTTTTTTTGGATAATCAAATCCATACCTTGCCCATCACAATGTGAAAGTGTTTTCGTGTAGGGCCTATCTTCAGCTGGTTAGTTTGTTTACGAATAAAGAATTTCCATTTCAGGTACACAATAATTATAATATATGTAACAAGCAGGATTTAGTTGTTGGATATTGTTAATAGTTGTAAACATACAACAATCATTATTCCTATATTGCAAGCAAGCAAGAGCAGCACAGGTAATGTTGGTAGTAGTGGTTGCATTAAAATATATATAACAATTAACTTGAATGTTTAAGTATGAAAATACCTGTTTTCTACTTCCGAAAATAACTATGTTGATACTAATATACCAATGTATATATTTAGGAATACATCTTCCTATTCAAATTTTCTGGTAGATTGATTCAGTAACATTCTCAAGCAATTTATCATCTATAAATATACCAACTCTTTCATACTAGCCATAATCATCGGTACAGTCCGGTATGGAACCTGAAGATGACGTTGAACGTCAAAACCCAGGTCATATTGTAATGAATTTTCTGTGGAATCAGTACCAGACATGCCAACTTTCAAAAATGAAAAATCGGGAGGACATGCCAACTTTCAAAAATGAAAAATCGGGAGATTTTTAGAAGTGTATCACGAAGTAATCACTTTTAATTACCACAATATTTGCATGGCACCTTAATCCCTTTATGACACTTTGCCAATTTTTAATGAATGTCACACTTTATTAACATGTTAAGCTAAGTACACAATTTGAACAGTTCATCAAGAACGTAAGAAGGAAAAATCGGGAGTCTCCCGCTTAAATCGGGAGAGTTGGCATGTCTGCAGTACTATTACTCTGGAAGTTACTATTTTTTTCATTTCTGAACCTGGTAATGTAACATGCAAATAGCTATGAAGAATATAAGTACAGATATAGAATAGAAAGAAGAATATAAGTAACAGATGACTTCATTGGCTTGCAAAACGCTTCCCATGAGAACTTCTCCTCTTCCATAAACTTCTTTGAATCCAGAGTTTTATACCTTTCAGTCAGCAGAAAAAGTTTTCCTGTCAGATACAGACTTGAATCAGGATAATTCTACGGAAGAAAATGTCTTCCTTTTTATATCGGAGATGAAATTTCCAGACTTGGGCCACTATATACCTCATACATTTTGGTAAACAAGCACCTGATTATAGCCATGTCACTAATGGGTTCTCTGCCGTTAATAAGAAATACTTATGCTGATTTTGTTAACCAGTGTCCATGATTCCACATTTAAAGATGACGTGATGCCAAAATATTTTGTCATAGATCTAAATTAATGCAAAACCAACTAAATCCAGTGCTCTTGCACGAATAAACAGCATCTATTCTGGAATTAGGAAATGGTGAATCACCATCTAGCCTGGATAGAAAACTTGATTTTTAGAAGAAGAATACGAGGGTCATCCGGAAAGTAGTACCCGTTCGTGCCGCATGAAGTGCTGACGACGCGAGTAGCCGCTGGACGAGGTCAGATAGCTTCAGTGGCTTGTCTGCCTTCTCTGAGCCAAGTTGCGTGATGCTAGCATTGCCTGTGTTGTTTCTGTGATTGTTTACAATGTTTAAAAACATTGAGAACGCCGCCAGTTGTGAAGTGAGGGCAGTGATTAAATTCCTCAATGCAAGAAACGTTCGCCCATGTGATATTCATCGCCAATTAAAGGAGGTGTATGAAGACAATGTAATGGACGAGTCGTCTGTTCGGCGGTGGTGTTGCAACTTCAACATGGGGAGGGGGAACACACACGACGATGAGCGTTCGGGGAGACCGTCTGGCATTACAGACCAACTGGTGAGCTCAGTTGACGAATTCGTGAGGAACGATCGGCGCGTCACAATTGATGACATCTGTGAGCATTTTCCCAATGTTTCTCGAACAATTGTTCATGAAATTGTTTAACACCATCTGCATTATGCAAAAATTTGTGCAAGATGGGTCCCTCGCATGCTTACAGATGAGCACAAAACCAAGCGTATGGCTGCAGCACTGACGTTTTTGGGACGTTATTCTGATGAAGGAGACTCTTTCTTGACTTGCATAATTACTGGTGAGGAAACATGGGTTTGTTATGCATCACCTGAGAGTAAACGACAGACAGCGATGAAGAACTTAAAGAAGGAGTGACCCTGTATCTCAATGAGCTGGCGGCGAAGGACTATGCAGCAGGAATACAGAAACTTGTCACACGTTATGACAAATGCCTTAATTTGCTTGGAGATTATGTTGAGAAGTAGTTTAAAGTATCCTCTTTCAAATAAAATTTTTTATGTTTGTTAATATTTACTTTTGTGTCTTTATTTCACGAACGGGTACTACTTTCCGGATGACCCTCGTATAAGTTGGGATAAAGTCAATTCTAGCTAACAAAAGCCTATGGGAAAATTTTTAAATTACGACAACAGCCAATAGGCCAAAAAGCAAAGTAGATATGTAAAACCTTGATGATGTTGACTTTAGTGGTCAGATCCACAAATAAAAGTTTGTTTTAGGCAACTTGTTAAACTGGCATGAAAGAAAAATTAATAAGAAAAAGAATAAAAATTTTAATATTCCTTTACCTGCTGGGATGGGTGTTACAACAGAAGCTTTAGCATCACCTTCCAGTGCAGCCCATCGGAATCCATCCCTTTTCTTCAACTTGATTTCAATCTAAAGAAGGTAAAAAGTAGAACATATGGTAAAAATGAAATTCCTGGCTAGATGATCTTAAATCTAAGTGTCCCCAAAAATTGCATTATAGCAAGCAAGGGATATTGGAAGCCGCTAAAGACACTATAGGAACCGTTAACGGGAAAAGGATAAGGAAACCATGGGTAACGGATGAGATGATTGCAAAGATGGATGAGAGAAGAAGATGGAAAAATGTAAACACAGAGTTAGGCAAAATGAAGTACAAAGAGTTAAACAATAAATTGAGAAGGGCCACAAATAAAGCAAAAGAAGAATGGTGGAAAATGCAATGCGAGGATATGGAAAGTTTTCAGAGGAAGGGTGAAATTGGTACACTAAACAACAAGGTTAAGTTATTATCGGGAAGTAAGAAGGCAAGATCTGTGCTAACAGTTAAAGATAAGTGGGGTAAGATAATAGTTTATAAGAAAAAATCCAAGAGGGATGTAAGGAATATATAGAAACACTGTACGGCAGAGAATTTAGACCGACAAGGTTAGACATAGAAAAGGAACATGACGTACAAGAAGATAGCTTAGGTCCAGGAGTACTAGACTGTGTGATAGAAAGGGCATTAAGGGAGATGAAACCATAGAAGGCCATAGGGGTAGTCAACATTCCTGAGGAACTACTGAAATGTTTAGAAAGTGTGAGAGGAAGACTATATTGACTGATTTATAGTATCTATGAGGAAGGAATATGGCCGGAAGACTTTGTGAGATCAGTGTTAGTTCCTATTCCGAAAAAGGTAAAGGCTACATTTTGTGAGGGCTAAAGAACAATATGTTTGCTATCCCACGCAGCTAAAGTTGTTCTCAGGATCATTAACAAAATGATAGAGAGTAGCGCAAATGATTACTTAGGGGATCAACAGTTTGGGTTTATGAAGGGGAGAGGTACGCACGATGCCATTGCAGTAATGAGATCACTAATGGAGAGGAATATAGAATACAATCAGGACGTATTTGCCTGCTTCGTAGATTTTGAAAAAGCCTATGATAGAGTGAATTGAGAAAAATTAATGCATGCATTAAAGAAAATAGGAATAGATTGGAGGGACAGGAGACTGATCCGCAACCTGTACATGTCTCAGACTGCTCAGGTGTGAGTTGGGAACGGAGAGTCCGGATGGGCATTGTTAGGAAGAGGGGTATGGCAGGGTTGCCCATTGTCACCGGTGCTGTTCAAAGTATATGTGGAGGAAATGATTAAAGAGGCATGGGAAGAACTGGAGGTAGGAATGAAAGTCGGGGGGGGAATTCGTAAAATCGGTTAGGTTTGCTGATGACCAAACATTAGTCGCTCAGTCAGCCAAGGGGTGGCAAGCATTGCTGAGTGAATTGGAAATTCAGTGCGACAGATATGGGATGAGAATTGATAAAACAAAGGTTATGCGATTTTCCAGAAATAAAAATGCTAAGCCAAACATTAAAATAGGAGGGAAAAAATAGAGGAGGTAGAACAGTTTAAATATCTCGGAAGTGTTTTGGACCAATATTAACATACAGGTAAGCTGTAAGTATTTTGACAAAGGTTAAGTAGTAGGGATGTAAGGAGAAGAATTGCACTAGGCAAGGAGGCTTTCTCAAGGAGGAAGGAGCTGATGACGGGGACATTAAGAAAAGACTCGTAAAAACTTTGATATGGAGCATGGATATGTACGGCACGGAAACGTGGTCCCTGAAGCAGGAGGATAGACATAGATTGGAGGCTTTTGAAATGTGGGTGTGGAGAAGAATGGAGAAGGTGAAAGGATCCGAAAGGAAAACAAATGAAGTACTGGTGATGGTGGGTGAGGATAGGGGTTTGTGAGAGAAATCCTATGGAGGCAGGAAAAATGGATGAAAGGCATGTTGAGCGATAGTGGAATGTTGAAGAAGGTAATAGAGGGGAGAATATTAGGCAAATGAGGAAAGGGCAGGAACAGGAATGAAGGGAGGAAGGAAGTACACAGAGATGAAGAGGGACCTGATGTAGAGTAGGTTGCTGGATTGGGTTTTGTTTGGAGTTACTAAATATTTATTTGATAGTTGTGTCCATACAAAAACCTGACTTAACCGGTTGGTTACCTAATAATAATATATTATTAGCGCAGAAGTATAATCACAAAAACCCTGGGTATTGGCAGAGGGAGACCAATATAGGGAGTAATTGAACCCACAATCTCTGGATTGACAGGCGAGGTTGAAGCTTCGCCGTTCACCAGGACCAGCTAAATTGTTTTAATTTGTGAATTCTGGCAGTTTCAACAAGATATACCATACGCAGCCGGTGTTACATGCACTTTTATTTTGGAAAAAAATCCACTGAAAGAATGGGTTGCACCCATTTTCGTTTCCTTCCCGTTCGTCTTTCCTTGTTTATCCAGGAATTGCACCAGCTTACAGGAGTGCATTTACCGTCTTCAATTTTGCCGTGGAATAATGCACTATTTTTATTGTGAACTTGGAAAGAAATTCCGTCGTCGCGTAATGTACGAAACTTTCGCTGCGGAGAAAAATACCGGGAACGCGAAGAACTGAACTGATTTGGGGAATATAACAATCTCAAGCAGAAATATACTTTCTTTTTGTCACTTTCATTTCATTTATGTTCAGACTATTGACATAAAAGAGAAAGAAACTGCAAGTTTTTCATGCACGTAATTTTGTCGGCCCGTGACAAGTCACCAGGCGGCTGAAATACAAACTGTTATGACACATTGTGGTGCTACTTTGCAAGTCACTTCGAAATAAACGTAGTAGTAGTAAAATAAGGAGATCACTTATGTTACACCATGGGTTTATATATGTTCCTTTCGTGGTATTTCCTGGCCTTAATAAAATTTGCTCTGAGGTTTTACAGGCAGAAATGATAAATTAATCTGCAACACGAAAGAAGTTAAAATGCTACCAAAGATAATTGGCTTTTACCAGTACCCTAAACACGGATAAAATAATGGTACACGAATACAAACTTAATATAATTGATTATAGTTAAGAAATTTCGTCACACAATTGTCCTCCCGAACTATTTTTGGTGGTTTTTTTTTCAATGGGAAAACTGATTTACAAGTTTGTGCCTGGAAAAAATCTTTCTGGAAGACTTTCCACGTATTTACTGGCTTTCTAGCTCCCATGATTAACAATTAGCAAGTAGGTTAACAATTTCATAATAAATACAAATAACTATTTATTAAACGATGTATTATAAATTTAAGTAACTTTAGAATTGCTACAAAATTATAATGGGATAACACGATATCACATCTAATTTGTGACTAGTGCTGTGTAGTATATTACCATATTGGATTACAAAAAACTGTATTAATAAAATAAATATAATGTATAGCAAACCTTTGAGGTGAGCACCCGATGGGAGCATTCCACTGGTACAACACTGTGCGCCAAATCTAATTCTAGAGAATATTCATTGCCATTAGGAAGTTTAGCCGAGCAGCTAAGCTGAAATAATAATAGAGATTAGAATAATTTAATGGCCCATCAGCGTATGATAAATTCACCATTTTCATTTTATAAAAGGCCCTCATAAGTAACTGAAGGAAATGGAAGAGAACGCGTAAGTTAAAGTGATACCTACAGCTGTCTCGTGGTAGTTAATTTTCACATCTTCCGGATTAACATTTTTCGCAAGAATCGTTAAAACGACATGATTATCAGTCTGATACCAATCGTACTTTATCTTTATCGCTGTTACTTGACTAGTCAGCTTTTCAGTGTCACGTTTACTTGGCTCCGTTGACGCATCGGTCATGACTCTTGTTAAGAGTATAACCTAAAAGAAAGGCACACAAGAAGGTAAAAATTAAAAAAATAGATTTTCAAATGTCGTGACTCAAAGACGACTCGGCAAGTAAATTACCCCGATACTTGATTTCTGAGAAGTCAGCCTCTTCGTGTTTACACTTTATAGTTACTAAATTTTCGTCACCTAGAAGAGGGCAGCATCGTTTAAGCGAATTTACGGCAAATATACATATATTTTTCGTCAATTCATGTGCCGATAAAATTCTAAATACTTTATTTGAAAAGATAAATCGTTATTATTTCAAATTCAATAATGGATGTGAAATATAAGGCAGTCACTCCAAACTTTTTGCAACACTATAGCTGATACGTAGGCGCGGTTTCCAATTTTTAAATGGCAGCCTTCATAACTTCGTTTAACCTCGGTGTGAACTGAGTATTTGAATATTCAATCAAGTGATACTATTTTTACCATTTGGCACTTAATATAATTCCAAGAATTGTTGTATTATTTATATGATCATAGTCAAGTTTGAAGTCATATTGAATGTAATAATTGATAATAGATGAAACTTAGAGATCTATGAATAACCTCAAAATGTAAGTTATTGGTATGTTGTAATCGCTCATAAAGCGGAAATAGAGAAAAGATTCTTTCGAAGAAATCTTTAAACCGATGAAATTAGTCGTGAGCTTTCACATTTGATTTGAGCCTGCAAAATCGTGCTGGTATTGGTGTTTACTACATAATTTTTAAAGGGCTCTAGTATTCCAAATGAAGTATTAGGATCAAATTTCGTCTACCATTTCTATTTTGATGGTCATATCTTTGAAGTTTAACTGCATCTGAGACATTTGTGGCATCAAATTGTCTCTCATGTGGAGCATATATGGGCTTATTTCCACTGAGCCTTTCCAAACAACTTCTGCTTCATACTTAGCTGTTTTTTTTCTTTCTTGAAGTCTCTTGTAGCTACACCTTGGGAAGTATCTCATCTGGGACATTTTTATCATGCTGGTTTTTATTGTTCATTGGTATTTAGTTGTAAGACGGGACAAGGATTCTAGTCAAGATGGAGATGAAGACGTCAAATCTTAAGGCAAATAAGATTATAACTGAAGTATTGTTATGCAGTTGAAATAGAGAAGATAATCCCCTAGTAATACTTGAGAAAGAAACGGAAAAAATGGAAGCATTCTGCTTTTTTTTGCTGCAAGACCACTATTATCAGGAGAAGTAAGGGGGATTTAGTAAGCAGAATAGAAATGGTGAATTTGGTTTACCTTGAGAGGAAACAACTGCTAATTGCATATATCACTAGGATAGACATGATGAAAATTGGAGGCAATGGAAATGGAGGTTTACAGAAGGGTGATAAAAATTGAGAAAGAGAGAAATACATGGTGATCATCAGTGAAGAATGAAGCGTATGGAAAACAAGAAGAGGAAACTTATTGGACACATTCTGAATGATAGCTTCCTGAAGACCATAATCAAAAGAAACATATAGGGGAAGAAATATGGAGGAAGGCCAAGAATGAACTGTGAGAAATAGGTGATGGAATACATATGTCAGTGCTAGGATTTATGAAGAAATAATCAGGTAACCACATAGTTGGATGAAGTGTTACACACCAATCCTCAAGTTGATATCTTGTGATGATGAACATTTTTCATTCTCTCTGGCTTTGAATAGATCGATGTATCACCAGAGATATTTCTTTATTCAATCGTTTGTAGCAGAATTGGAAGAGGGGATGATGGATCTATCCCTATTTAGATACTATGGAGAAGTGGAGGAATCAATTGGTGTGAACACCAACCTTCATAATATGCAAGAAAGTTTGAAATTAAAATAATGGATAATAAGAACACAATTACTGTTCTCCATTTTTTATGTGATATATTGCAACATAATGTGATGTTTGGTGCAATCATCAGAATTTGATCAAAAGATGTGTAACTGCAAACTGTGCTGCTGAGAAAAATTGTTTTGTTGGTATAAATATTACAAGACAAATTCTTCATCTCCTAGAAATCAATTTCCAAATCTTTGGCTTGCCAATTATAAGATATTACTTTTAGTTTCCAATAATAAGTTTGTAAACCATAATTTTCAATAAATTAAGGTTTATTTGCTAGAATAATTTTTATCTCTATTAATATTATTTCTAGTACACCCTTAACTTGAAAAATGAGAGAAAACAAACAATTCAGTCCCTTTTAATGCAGAATTCAGTATTTTTTACAAAAAAGAAATACAAAATTAATTTTTATCATCCAAGCCATCACTGGGTTAACGCATGGGCAGGGACCAGTCCTGGTGCTGAGTCAAGAATTGCATGAGCACACTGTTCTCAAACTTGAGTTTGGGTTAATTATATCTGAGGATGACATTCACCTTGCCCACATATGTAGGTAGTGAGTGAAATTGTAAGCTTGCCAATTCCAACAGTGAGAAAAAGTTTTGACCATTTTGAAACCAATTGAAACAGCCTGGACTAATAATCTTTGATGAAATATTGCCACAATTTAAGATGCACGTGAAGAAACTGTTGTATTTAAATGGTAAATATCAAACTTTAATGCATGGTTTCCATAACTTTATGCAGAATCCTTACATTTTTAAATGCATGACAGTTCCACTAACTACATATGTGTCAATAAATATGATTGTTTCTTCCATCTTACATGGTTGAGTGTTGTCAATTGTAATGTTCCCTCCGATGTTGCACTTATATTATACTGTCAGCATTGATCAAAGAATGTGAGAATTTGATTTTTTTCCCAGGGGAAATGATGATGCTGGAGTAAAAGACTGAATAGGAGACCATATTACATATCATATGGGACCATTTGGCAATTCAATTTTCACATTAGGGATTCTTGACTCTACTGTACTCTCCGAATGGTTTCTTTTCCCATCCCATGTGAGACCAAATAACACTTGTGGAGAATTCTTTTTTCAGGAAGAGGTTTGTACACATCATCAGTCTTCATCCATTTGAAGAATCAGGGGTCTTCCAACCAAAAGGGGTCTACAACACCACTGCTCGAAACTATTAATACCTATTGACGTAAATAAATGACAAAGAAAAACTTTGTTTCAATCCACCACTTTATTTCAGGTACGACTAGTTTCGACGCTACGGCGTCATCCTCCGTATGAGGATGATGCCGTAGCGTCGAAACTAGTTGTACCTGAAATAAAGTGGTGGATTGAAACAAAGTTTTTCTTTCTCATTTATTAAAATGAACTTCCACAAAGTTGAGGCTAAAACTATGGATTTACCTATTGACGTTTTTATAAGTCAAGCCACTTTGCTTTTCCATATAAACTTTTTCTTGTCATGACCCAGGTTTCGTTATAGCATAACATCATCAGGTAGGGGATATAGCATAACATCATCACAACGAAACCTGGGTCGTAACAATAAAAAGTTTATGTGGAAAAGCAAAGTGGTTTGATTTATAAAAATGCCAATATAAAGATTTTCCACCAAGTTACGCCAGAAACTATTTTATTTATTAATACCTATATGCTATTATGTCAATAGATTACATAATGCTAACGCTCAAATGAAGAATAAAAACCAAATAACCAATGATAAATATAGATGATAGTTAGCTGAATTCATGAGCAATGTGAAAATATCCACCTTCTACATACCTTTGCTCTTCTGCTTTGCAACATAAGTTTGAAATTTAGCCATCCCATCCAATGTATTATTTGTAATGGGAATTGTATTATCTAAATTTGATGAAACACTGGTGTGGTAAAGGCTATTTCATGTGAGGCCTACATGACCAAAGTTTGATTCTCCATGCAGCTAAAGTGGTTCTCAGGATCATCAAAAAATGGGTGGAGAGCAGGGCAAATGATTACTTATGGATGATCCTTTTGGGTTTAGGAAGGGGTGAGGCAGACGCGATGCAATTACAGTAATGAGATCCTACTATCCCACTAATCAAGTAGAATATAGAATACAGTCAGGATGTATTTGCTTGTTCCGTAGATTTCAGAAAGGCGTTTGATAGAGTGAATTGGGAAAAACTAATGAGTATGTTGCAGAAAATAGGACTAGATTGGAGGGCCAGGAAGCTAATCCCCAACCTGTGTCTCAAGACTACTCAGATACAAGTGGGGAATGGAGGGTCTGGATGGGCAGTGTTAGGAAGGGGTGTAAGGCAGGGTTGCCCATTATCACCAGTGCTGTTCCGCATATAGAGCATATATATGTAGAGGAAATGATCAAGGAGGCATGGGAAGAACTGGAGATAGGAATAAAAGTTGGTGTGGAATTTGTAAAATCAGTTGGGTTTGCTGATGATCAGGTTCTAAGTTGTCAGTCAGGCAAGGGGTTGCAAGCATTGCTGAGTGAATTGGAAACTCAGTGGGATAGGAATATATGATATGCATGGGAATATATGATGGGAATATGTGGGATGAGAATCAATATTAATAAAACAAAAGTTATTCAATTTTCCAGAAAGAAAAAGGGTAAGCTTAACATAAAAATAGGAGGGCAAAAACTAGAGCAGGTAGAACAGTTGATGTATATTGGAAATGTTTTGGACCAACATGGTTAAAGTAGTAGGGATGTAAAGAGAAAAATTGCACTAGGCAAAGAAGCTTTCACTCGGAGAAGGGAATTTATGATAGGGATGTTAGTTAAGGATGTTAAGAAAAGGCTCGTCAAAACTTTGATATGGAGTATAGTTATGTTTGGTGTGGAAACATGGTTACTGAAGTAGGATGATAGGCATAAATTGGAGGCTTTTGAAATGTGAAGAAGGATAGAGGAGCTTAATGAAGTGAACAGGGAGAAATCATTAGGAGGTTGGAAAAATAGATGAAGGGCATATTGATCGGCAGTGGGATGTTGGGTGGAATGAAGGGAGAAAATGCATGCAGATGAAGAGGGTCTCGTTGTATTGTAGGATATTGGGTTGTTTTGAAATATGAATAAAATAGTGGAGATATGAAGTTTTGAGATGAAAATAATAAATTTTCTGTGTCTATACCAGTGCATTTTTTATAGAATAAATGAGGTTAATTTCTGGACAACCCTCATAATTTGATGAAGTCTTTGCAATAAAATTTGAAATTACCTAGTAGGCCAGGGTTTTCATTACAATAGATAAGGGCAACAAATTTTCACTTCCTTTTCTATCAACACTTGGAAAATATTAGCAATATATATATATATATATATTTATATACAGGCATATATATACAGCAAATATATGCCATACATTCCTTCATATCACAATATGATTAAATTCAGAAAATGATGCATTTATGTGACCTTCGGGAGAGGTAATATGATCATAGCACAAATTAGTCCATAAGACTTTTAATTGCCATTCACCTTGTATGATCGATCGTACTATCACGCAGTTATATTTCTTCAAATACACAACAATGATACTCAAAATTTGAAGGAATTATTACACAAAGATGAATAAATTGACCTCAGAATTTTTATTTACTATTTTATTTGACATGAATAACAAAAACTAAAAATTATAACAGAAGGAAGGGCAATAAGCTACAACATTAATTCAAGCTTTTGGGAAATTGATTTTTATAGTAAAAATTTAATAAATACCAACCTAGAAAGCAAGATAAACAGTAACACAGTTCTGTATAGGTATCTATGAAAGCCACAGTAATTACATGGTAGATATAATAGTAATAAAAAGAAAAATAGTTCTGAATATAACAGGCTTTATACTTCTGGAGTTTATATTTATAAGTAAAACAATGCAATAAATTGGAGTCAAAGTAATTTGTTAAAAAAATGATGGTATGCTAATATAATTTGATTCCCTGGTAAGAAGATAATAAATACTATTTTTTCTATGAAAATCTTATCTCAAATGAAATTTATAGTACAGCATTTATCCACCAGTTTTAAGAAAAAATTGATTTAAAATTTTTTTAACATTTAAATTTAGCACATGTATTTACACTGTTAACCTATGTGGAAAAGCAAGGAATGCTTTACTATGTATGTCAAACATTAGTTTAACAAGAAATACTTCTTCAAGTACCACAGCCAAAGATAATTTCATACTTCTACATAGAACATGAAATATGTAACTATGTGAAGTCAAAAGTCATAAAATGCTCTGACTTATTAACCAATCAATTTTTCTGACAAAGATACATAGTTCATATGTTCCATTTTATTTTTATAACTTTTAGATAAAATAATCTATCATGTTTCAAACAGTAAATTGCTAAAACAAAGCAGAAACCCACATCTGAAGACATCAATTTGACTCATGCATAATCCCGTACATATTCAATAAAAAGTCAATATCCTTTCTCTCGATTCCTCTAAATGATAAGTAATCATTAACGCTAAATATTTAAAAAACTTTCTGTCCTTCATTCAAATTATGAATACATAACTCTTGAGGATTGAATATGAATATACAACTCTGCACACAACAAAATAAAAAGTATATTTTGAAGTAATGTCATTCTTAATTTTTAATGACAAAATGACAATAAATCACCTTCTATTATGCATCTCAATGGCATGAATCAAGTTTGATGACATAATAATAGAAAACCAAATATAATCTTCCCTGCAACAGCATACAGTTCCATTTCAAATAATGCACTTTACATAGTGCAAATGGAAAATAAGTGATACAGTGACATGTACAGACAATTTTACATATTTACAAAGTTTAAAAATGACTTAGAAGGAGAATCAATTCTCCATAAAATAGAATGTGAAACTTTTCCATGAGACAAGGAAAGGAAATCTTTCAGACTTCACCATACAACTTAATATGTATGCAATTTAAATGCATTTTTAAGAGAAATCATTAAGTAATTATAGAGGATCCCTGAAAATATAATAAAAATGCAAGCAAGTGAATCTACACCAGAAAAAATTCATGAGAGAGAAAGAAATTTAAGGATTCACTACATTCCTCCTTGAAACAGGAATTCTCCTACTTTCTCCTAGAGACTATCAAAATTGTTCTCTTAATAAAAGATTAAGGTCATATGTGAAATCTTCTGGGAATGTACACTTTACGGATTGTCTCGAGCGATAATTAAAAATAAGAATAACAATATTTATAATTTTGACTAATAATGCCTGCCAAGAATGAATACTAAGAATGGTAAGCCCAAGTAGGTACCAATTAAGCCGAGATGAATTACAGTGTAAATTAAAAAATGTTTTTTTCATTATGAGATGACAAGTTCAACATAAATAACTTATGCTTGGAGGAGGAAAGTGATGGGAAACAATATAATTTCACATTAAAGCATTTCAAGCAGTGTAATAGAATGCCAACTTGCTACTAGTAGTCAATAATCCACAATCAAAATCATAAAAAAGTTTGATTGCGTTGATTTCTCACTTCTTCACTAAATTATTGCTCCATCTAACATTGTAACAAGAGAAAAAAATGTAACAAAAATTGAAATATTAAAAAATATTTGGCATATGCACATGAAACAGTAAAACACAACCACATTATTTCAGCATGTATCTACAAAACCACTTTGAAACAATAGGCGCACTAACCTTTCTGAGTTTTTAATTGAAATGTGAAATAATTTAAAATAATTGGTACAGCAAAGATTCACTTCCTCTTATAAAAAGCAATGAGCATAACATATATAGTCTTTATAGTTAGTCTAATGCATTTTTATAATTTGAAACCTATTAAACCACCGGAGTTCTAATACAGCAATGAACAATTATCAGACTTCTACATTCATTACAACCTTATCATTCATATTACTATTGATATGGACTGCACTTCAAAGATGTTTAGGTTAGACAAGTGACAATGTCTGAGAAAGGGGACTGTGGATGGACATTTGCTGCAGTTCCAAATGTTGATAGGAAAGTTTGCTTCTGGCTGTCATTAGTTAGCTGAAATAGAAAAACTTCATTAATTTTCATCTATAGCTTCATTGGATTAAACAAGAATATTTTAATTGTCATTCATAACATAAGAGAATATGCTAACTCTTTATATAAAACACATACTAAAGTAATTAAAGACTGATTTTGCCTTAATTCTTTGGAATATTTGATAATAAGAAATGTACTATTCAAAAGAAAATATACATTACCCTAATACTGACCAACAGATGAAAAACAAAAATATTTAAGCATAATATAAATGAATTTGATAATTTTATAGAACAGCATCTATAATTATATTTGATCAAATTATAGTTTTAGGCATGGAGAATTCATATAACCACCTAAAAAAGAGTCCATACCACTTCCAACCAAGTCTTGAATTGTGACCTCTCCATTTTGATGGAAATTGTGGACAACATTTGAAAGTGGACAATGCTGCCAGATATTAATGGGGAGTAATTGATCTTTTTATGGAAAATGAATTAATTTAAATTTTTGATAGGAACTTTTATAATTGAAAATACTTCATTCACATTTTATAATGATACGCCCGAGACAACGAATTATCAAAGACTTACCTAAGCTATTGCTTGTGTCAGCCCATTTGCCCAATAAGGTATTTTACATTCTATATACTACATTAAAAGCTTGTGCATTTAACTTGAATGGCGAATATTATAGTTTTATTGGCTATATGGGGTAATTATTTCAAAGTATATTTTACTTAAACCATCAAGCTACTTTTCAAGTGTGTTATCCGTGCAAAATGTGGTTGTGACATAAATGGATAAACATTCATGCAGACTCTCATTTTCTAGTCCCATAGATTAATTGGAATTTTTTAGCAATGAAGGTACATTTTCTCCATTTGCAGCAGGGTGGAATTATAGTTTTTATAAGAGCACAGAATTATCATTAAGTGAAAGCAGAATGTATTTTCCGCAGAGAACTATACCAATCACGTAGCCAGGAAAAAACATTTGAGAGGCAAAGGATGAATAATGACAAAGGATGACTGACATGGATTCATATGTTTAAATTAAAGCATTAAATAATATTGAAAACTTTTGACTTTCTGAAATTAAAAAAAAAACTTTTAAGAAAAACAAGATATTCCAAACATTTACTTAATAAAAAAGTATACTGATGTGTCAAAGCATTTAATTATCTTAACCATGGTAATTTTATTAAAATTTTGAGGTGCTGAGTGTAAATAGTTTGAATAATTGAGAGTTTAATTTATATTAATTCAGTTTTTAAAACTAACATTTCCAAGTCTGGAAGTATTTTATAAAAAAATATATATACATTCACCTCCGCCATCCCCACCTCTCTTGTGTTCGTCCTTTACGTGTTCCTTTCCCATTTCCTTCTCTCTATTTCAATGTGAAAGAATATTTATTCGCCGTATGGCCGTATTTCGTGTTTGAATATATATATTTATATATATAATGTAAATTCACTAATAGTCATAACAAACACAGAAACCAAAACACACAAAAGAGAGACTCACTGGTTCTCGAATTTTCGGTGGTCCAACCACCTTTCTCAAGAGGAATTAGGAACAGAACTGAGGCAGAGGAGGTCCCGATAGCCTTTCCGAAAGGAAGGCTTTCGAGCCTTCCTCTGCCTCAGTTCTGTTCCTAATTCCTCTTGAGAAAGGTGGTTGGACCACCGAAAATTCGAGAACCAGTGAGTCTCTCTTTTGTGTGTTTTGGTTTCTGTGTTTGTTATGACTATTAGTGAATTTACATTATTGTACACGTTCATGGGTTTTCCAAGAAAGTGACTATATTTATATATATAGTGTTTTCATTTCTTTCCTTTTTATCTATTTCTATGTGTGAAGGGAAATAGTGCAGGCTTTTAATGTGAAATGGGGAGTAAAAAAATAGGATGACTTTTAGCTTAAAAAACATACTATATGGCAGTAAAAAAGATCAATTTTTCATTGAAATCTTGATTAAACATTACCTCATGATAGAAGTCAGAGGCTGCAATGCATAGCAATCGCCGATCTTCAAACTCACATCTGCCAATTCGAGATTGAACATGTGGAAATCTATTACAATGTCAAGGAATTTCAATAGAATGTGTGGTCTGAAAATAGGGTTAATACACAATTTGCTATGAAAAAATTGCATGACAAAATTACAGATGAGCAGTGTGAACATTTCCTTTGCATTTTATTCATAAATGCTGAAGACTGATAAAGGGAAGGGTGTTATGCTGTTGAGGTAGGGGTAGGAAAAAGAGAGACATGTTAGATGAAATGAAGGGAAGTGGAATGTAGGTGGAATTGAAGACATTTATTCTAGCCTGGGATGTCAGATAGTGTCTTGTTAGGCGAGGCCAAGAAATTTTTGAGGGTACAGTCTGGGTCCATCCAAAAGCTAACTTAAATGGTAATTACCAAATAATAATAACAATAGTCAAAATTCACTAACAACCAAGCTTTAAAATAATTATGCACAACACTAGTGGGACTACTGATTGTTTGCTATCAGTTTAACAGGGACATTATTTCGAGGATATCTGCAGGTATGTGGGTGTAGATGGTAAAAAGAAGTGGTTCACACAATGCTTGATTTCTGTGAATGATCTGTCATAGTAAGAATACCAATATTTTTTTCAAAGAATTAGACAACCCCACAAGAGGAACTCTGACCTTCAGAAACACCAAAAGGCTCCATTAGAGATGGAATTATTGAAGATAATGAAATATTTGTTTCAAGTTCTGAGCCCTACTCTTAGTGGGAAGTCCATCACACTCTTGAAATCAACCAATACATTTTCATACAACCCCAAATTTTTACACTGACAGAGGCAAATATTTTGACTGCCATGACAAAAAACTTTACTCCCAATTAAGTTCATAAATAATTACCGGTATTGGTTATGTACTTTCTCAAGGAACTTTTCTATTATGCTACTTGAGTTATTTAAATGTATAAAACTTACACAAGCTTTCAAATGGTTGATAAACCATGAATTAAAAATTCATCATTATGTAACTAAAAATAACATTCAAATAAAAAGGTCTTTCATGAATAGCACAATTCTTTTGTGAACCAAGAGAAATTATAAACTGCTATCTATGAAATAGTAGACCCATATTTATATTTGAAATAGCTAAGTGGCTGATTCCAAAATATTATCAATAATACTCATTATACCATTGACCATTATAATAAAAATTAATGTTTACAAAATTGACACAATTATCCATAAAAAGAGAAAGGATACATAGCTCGAAGCCAAGGATTAGTTGAGGCACTTATGAAGAAGCATGTGAGAGACCATGTGGCCATGCCCATTGGAGAACACTGAGTGAAGTTTGACAAGCTCAGAACAACCCACTCTTGTAAGAGAGGTAGTTGGGACTGCTGACAAGCACTTTCAAAAACCTGTAATTATTTTCCAGGGAAAATATTAAATTACATTATCATTATTATAATTGATGGATTGATAATTATATATGATTATTGATTATATAATTCAACAACTTTCATCTAACCACTCTCTGGAATTTTTTCCACGGCAAACTTAATCCTACTGCTATGGTCTTTATGATCTGGGACCAGGCAAGGCAGTATTTCATTATTGGATGAACCAATGCAACATAAAGTGTTTTAGAGGGCTAACATTGCTGAATTCCCTTGAGATTATAACAATTAAACCCCATGGCTTTAGGGATCTTTGAACCAGGTGATTAATATAACTGTTAAAATTGAATTTAGAGTTATGGTACACACATAATCTCTTAAAATGCTAACTTTACAGGTTGAATTACAAACCAGTGAATAATCATATGCATTTAGATACACATTATTGCATTTGTAAATACAACATTACATCTGTCAAGAATGAAATTCATGTAGTTAAGCCATACCAATTTTTAAGTTATGTAATGGCATTTTAAGACATAAGACAATGATATTGGTATCTTTTAACATGATCATTTTTAAGATTATCTGTACATATATAGCTGAAACTATACAGGTAGAAGGGAATTTCTAATATCTTTGATAAATATATTAAAGAGAAAAGGGTCTAAATGAGATCCTTGCAGTATGCCAGTACTTACACTGAATAAATTGGAATGAATAGAAATGATTTAAACCATTTGAATCCTATTAAACAAGTAAATTGTAAACCAATAAAGTAGGGCCCCATGCTAGCTATGCTGCAACATTTGTAATGGATGAACAGTTTTCCCTTTCCAAGTGAGATGTAACTCTCCCATATGAATGGAGAAAAACTATTTTCTAGTTCTATTTCATCTGTGAAAATGGCACACAGGTGAATTTAAGCAACTGTATGAGCTGTGGAATTCTTTTTGATTCTTTTTCAAAATATAGGTGAGCAAAAAGTATAACAGTCATGAAAAAGTATTGAAGAAAAGAGCTTCTCTTTATATCATAAATGCATCACACAGACATGTTGGATGGCACAATTTAGTCAATCTATGTTAGGCCGACATTATTGCCTTGAGACAAACATGGGACTTAGGGTTGGCAAAAATGAGATGGAGGTTACGAAATATTCTGTTAATGTGGCACATTCTTTGTGATGCAATCAAAAGCAATACTGCTGTAAATCAAATGTAGATCATTCCACCTTCTGGGAAAAATTGAAGCAAAGTAAGAGATATTACCTGAAAAAGCACAGCTGCCAGTAGTCGACGGTGGGGCTGCTGGCTGGAGAGAAATTCACCGATCACTTTGGTGAGAATTTCTGATGGTGGGAAGAAATGAGTCAGGAGCAGGGGGAGGACACCACATACAACTTCCACTTCAAATGGATAGCCTCTCTTGACCCTAAAGAATACAGAAATGCTAAAAACTTTCATGATTTTTAAGACAACGCTTTCCAGTTCTCTTCACTGTGATGATAATATGCCAAGGTCAACACTCGTCAGTCCCCAAAAATATGGTGACTGCTTACATGAAATTTTAGCTACTTTTCAAACATTCAAGACAAAAGAATAATGGATTTATGACACATGATGTGGCTAAAAATTCCAAGACTGTTTTATTTGTGGAGTAATTATATATCAGTTAACACTGTAGGTCAAATCAGACAAAAATTTAACAATTAAGTTTTTCCCATTTTATACTGGAAAAGCAGTGAAAGACATGTTTGTGAAATAATTTTTACTGGTTTAAAATGTGACAAAGCACTGAGGTAACTTTGAAATTATTCTTTATTTATTATTAAGTCATTTTTTTATGATCATTTATTTCCATTTAAAATGGAAAGCATATTTAACAAATGATGGGAGGAAAGAAGTACACAGAGATGAAGAGGGACCTCATGTAGAGTAGGTTGCTGGATTGGGTTTTGTTTGGAGTTACAAAATGTTTATTTGATAGTTTTGCCCATCCGAAAACCTACCTTAACCGGTAGATAACCTAATAATAATAATATTTAATGAGGAAAATAAAGGATATTTAGCATGAAAAAATAAATATATAAGGGTCACTAACCTGTCAAACAGGGCTGATGCCTGTTCCATTGCATGCAGAAGATGTTCTGGATTTGGAGAATCTACTGCATCAGGACCAGGTACTTCTCCTTTCTGATCTATACTGTTCCATTCTCTCTGCACATTATTCAAACCTGAAATGAATTTAGTCTTAACAAGTAGCCTCAAGTACAACAGCAATATTTGTCCTTTCCTCAATAGTAGTTTAAGTAACACGGAAATAAATAAAGTAACTAAGGAAATAGAAGAAAATAAAACTATTTGTAAATTATATGACCAAAGAGGAAGATTATGGATTTCCATGGATTAATAAAATGACTTCCTAATTTCACTAGGATGATGCAATTTTCCCATAGTGCATGCCAAATTTTCTGCTATCAGCTCTCATGATTTTATTTTAACTCACTAGCTTGTTTGACCTGATTTAATTATTGTAATTTTGGTTTCCTTGGAACATTCGTAAAGATACAGCCAGGCCTAGAGGGCCAATGCCACAGAAGGTTTGAGTAACTCTAAATGTAACATGATAGGGAATCCTCTCTCACCTCCCAAATACAAATTTTGCTTTGCTATCAGGATCAACTTTTGATTTCAATTCATTAAACATTTAATACATGATTTAATGCTATATTTTCACTCAAGATACCCCAAAATTTTGTCTTATCAACCAGCAATAATTATGTCATTAGTGTCGAAAAATCATAACAACAGGGTAAATATGCTTGAGCCAAGACCATGATAGCTCAGGGTAGTCAGCAGTAACTCTACTTATATAATGCCCAAAGAAATCAATCAAAAAAAAGCACCTGTTTTATATAACTAAAACATTATTCACATATTGGCAGACCCAGGTCATATATTTGCAGGCCTAATAAGCTTTTAATTGAGCCCAAAAATGTTTTTTAATGACCTCACAGATTTCTATCAGTAATAAGCTCCCTTCTTGGGTATCAACACCTGAAAATAGATAACAATATCACCTAATTTCATAATTCCTTGCACCTCCCTCATTGAATTCCTTTGGCCATTGAATACTATGATATCTGGTTTGGAAATGAACTAGATGGTGGATTATTTGTTTGAAAATCATTAGTTAGGTTTATAATTTCTTACCCATATACATGCAGGAAAGAAGGAGTTGCAATGCTGGAAGAGCTACAACTGGACTTGTATGCCTGAGAAGTTCTGCAGCTAAACTAGCAGCACTTATCCTCACACGGCTTCCAACAGGACACCCGGAAACAATGAGGCGCTCCAATCCCTTGAGATATCGAATGTGAGAAGTTCATTAAGAGTCAACATCAAACAATTTTGAAGCAAAAAACTTAATGCAAGTTGGTTTGAATAAGATCTATTCATGGTAAGAAAATGGAATAAAGCAGGTGGTATCCAGTCAATCAGTTGTTAGAATCAACATTATTTATTTATGGCAATAATGCCTTTTACAATAATATTGAAATTCACAGTGACACATTATTACACATGTAAAGTGAACATATAATAAAATGATTAAATATACTTCAGTTAAGTGTAATATTTAAATTGGCAAAATTACAATGGTAGAAATGCAATTTGGAGAAATTGTGAAAGTATAATAGAAGTGTGCCTCAGAAAACATACAAAATTATTATATTAAAATAAACATTTTAGGATAAAAAGGAACAATAAAAATGAAGATAGCATCAATTTCATTAATAGCCATTGAAAGTCATTGTATATACTTTAAATATATTATACAAGTAAATTATTCAGTAAATTTTAGTCATTCGAGTAAAAGTAATAATAAAATTAAATTTAATTTGGTTCTTCAAAGACCAAATCAAACTATTAAATAAACATTGTTTGGGCTACAATCAGCAATTCTTTGCAAATGGTCCACAGATGAGAAGGCCATTATAAGAGGTATCATGAAGAAATCATTAATGCTTTCCTCATGAGGCAACACTGTCTAACAACAGATTCACATAACCTTTTTGACTTATCATTCAATCTCACTCATTGCTTCACACCCACATGACTGGCTTACAGCAATCATTATATATGCACACCAACACCATTCATCACTACAAACATACACTCATTTGAACATAAAAGAAAACTAAAACTAGGAATTATCACTTGACTTAATTTAGTGGTTGGAACAACTGCATATGGTAGATACTCTACACTATTGGCACAACGCATAAGTTAAACTGATTAACATATAATCCATACCTGCATTAGTGCCAAATATATCCTTAGAGTAATGGAGTGAGATTTCGATGGGGAGGAAGAGAAGGGGTTGAAAGGCCCACAAGATGTAGGGGATGATGCAGGTGTGGAAGCTACATGAGAAAGCATGGATAGTGCAAGACGGAGAATAGGTGGCAGTGAAGCAGTGCCCTCTCTGCCATCAGAATGGTGTCCTGATGCTGATGGCTGTGAAGAAAGAAGTGGTATGGTTTCTTCTCGACCTTCTTCCAAAGACTGCAACAGGGTAAATATCAATGCCCATAGGAGCAAGGTATGTTCTTCGTGGTGTTCCAATTCGTATGATCTGTAAAAAAAAGCCATTTATTAGGTAATTCAGCATTTTGGGACCATTTTTCAAGCATTTCATTTTAAAAGTTTTAGACTAATGTGTTACTTTTGAAAATCACATTTTTGAAATACCTGAGTTATATGTGGCATAACATTTAATATCAATGTTAGGATCTGTATGCGCTACCTACTAGGAATTGGAAATTGGCTGGTAGTTTATAAAAATGGGTCTTGATGAAATCTTAATTAAAACTACAGTAAACGTGACAGCAAACGGAGTGTTATTCTCCGTATTACATATATTTCTAGAGTCTTAGATATCCTCCAAGTCTCTGGCAAACATCAGGTTTTGCTGCTATTGTAATAGTGCGAGACATACTGAGAGGAGTTGACAGGAGTTGTGTTTAAAATAACTACACCCACAAGAGCTGGATAGGAGGCTAGGAAGCTGTCATGTACTCACAGAAGACAAAGAGATCCCAGAAGGATTTGTATAGCCTTCTGCTATTGGCGTATCTATATTTGTCCTGCAGTATGTTATGCACTTTAAGTTCTCTAATGGAATTTTTCACTACACAGGACACATCTACAATTAGAACAACTAACTTTACGGAGCAGTAGGTAAAACTGTCTCAATTTGACACCAGATCTTTATATTTAGTAGGGTTTTCCATTTTCTTTGCAACCATGTTTATTTTAGCCAGTGCTGAAAACACAAACATGAACATGGAATGTGCAAGATTGCCAAGGGCAGTGATACGAGGTTTGGCAGCCAATGACCACAATATGGTGGGGAAGAAGCATTTTCATCAAACAGTAAAAATATTGTTTCTACTTACATCTAACATTGGCTATGAGGTTTTCATTTGCTCATTATAAACTTCCAAGAGAGGACAGCTCTGAATTAATAAGCAAGATGGATTGTGAAAGGATAATAATTGATTATGTTGATCTGTGTTATGGTAGGGGAATGAGGCATGAGAAACAAATGCTGATGGGACCTTTCACCTAGCAGTTACCCTTTGATCTATTACCATTGATCTATTACCCTGTGCTGCACAGATACTTGAATGTGGTTCACATTTGTTCATGATTAGTGAGTGCCTATGACAGTCCAATTTTTATTAATATTTTTATGAAATCATAATAATACTGCTTCTGCTTATGGTTTCATCCAAGGGTCACAGGTTTGATTCCTGCCAGGGTGGGATTTTTTCCACCTAGGGCTGGGGTGTTAGTGTTGTTGTTATTGTTGTGTTGTCATTGTTGTCCGATGTAAAGGCTAAAAAGTGCTGTTTTCGGACCAAGACGAATATGACCTCTTACTATGCGAAGAAATGCTACATAAAAGCTGTTAGATATATTTGAATGGGTGAAGATTTTGAATGTATAATTGCAAAAAAATATACTTTTTATTTGAAAATATAATTGTATAAATTTTGAATTTTACTTAATATTAAAATTTAAAACTATTTAAATTCAACCATGAAATTTCATGGAATCCACAATCTATAAAACTTGTTCATTTCATATTGAAATGAAATAATTTCAATATGTCATGCAAATTCCATAAAGTTATGCCTGAGACAACAAATTGTTCACTTCTGTTCATGAGAGTATAAAAACACTGACATGAAGCTTTCTCTCCCAAAATATATTTCACACATAATATCTTGAAACGATTTTTTATGCCTCTAAAAAATAATGAAAACTATTTTTCATCTACTTACATAGTTTCATGAGACAACAAAGTAATAAAAATTTAGGACACTAACTCTTACATAATTACTTTTAAAGAAGATATTAAGTCAATTTATGTTGCAGTACTAATACAACTATATATTTTTTACACTCATAATTTTGTCCTGAAACTAAAAAAGTCATAAATACATGTAAGCCTTTGTGATAGCATGAAAGTTCTCATTAACCATGCTTCTATTGTCTAATAAGGTGACAGAGCTATTGTTTACTATTGCAACTGTCAATAGCTTGAAACCCATCCATCCACTGGAACTATCAAAACAAAAACTGGGAAGTAAAACCATGAACTAAAATTAAAAACAAAAACTGGAACCAAAACTAAAAAAAAGTTAAATCCACACATCACTAGCCTGAACATAAAATAAAGATACAACAAATAACCTGAAATTAGACATATTCCTAGCAAAATATGGGAGTATCAAACTCAAATGAAGATATGATCATTTGCTACACTATCTTGGGATTGATATTTCATTTTTTTCAGTAGTGCACTATCATTAATCTCTTTTAATGCATTTCAAGACAAAAGAATCTTCAGTAGATATGGTCACAGTTATATAAAAAAAAACTCACCCCAACTCATCCCCAAAATTCCTTTGAATATAATCCATTGCAATAGGAAGTAGAAGCTGCAATTCACTGCCCAAAGGAGCCTGAACAATTCCAACACCACTAGCAACAGCCCTGCGTACCACTTCTCCAGCCTTTCCTGATAACTGCTGCATGTTTATTTCCCCTCTTGACTGACGAGGGGTACTCCGTTTCAAACTACCCATACCAAGGGAGTCATCACGATTCCCAATGGGACCAACTCCACCCACAATATGGTTTCGTGAAAATGCTGCCTGAAGCAAATAAAGCAAACCATGAATTGAGGCAAGCCTAGTGGGCATGAATGAACTCCTGAGTCCCAATTCAAGAGCACGACGAACTCTGTCTTGTGCCTCCATATCCTGAGGGAAAAAAATTATTGTCAGAAAGCAATGCATATACAAGAATAGAATCAATAATAATACATAGTACTCATCAATGGATACTAAAGCACTTTTAATCAAAGAGATTAAGTACTCCATAGCTTCGTGTATAAGGCACGAAATTTCTTCCTTCTTCAGGTCAATGAAAATCTTAATCTGACTAAGAGTTAAGAGAGAAAATTATCTGGCATGACCTGAATCAAATTTAACTCTGGATAGCTCTAGAAATTGAAGGGTTCTACTTCATGCGAGAACTACTGTGAACATTGTAGGAAATTTTAACTACAATGAATTGCCTTCTCACCATTTTTATTTATTCACTTATTTATTTAGTTTGGACTGAAAACTATTGATTTACTTGTAGTTTATTCCATAAAATTTCCAAAGTAAATTTTTCCCGTCCTCAACTAATACTCGAGCCATAGATTTCAGATTGATATTTGAAACTGAAAAGTAAACTTAAATTTATCTTCATGGTGCCATATACTCAAAGACATATAGTATGCCAGAATATGCAAATTATTATTTGTACTCTCATTCCTTACTAAACTTGCTCCAGGCTCAAAATTGAAAAGCCTCATTAACTTTGTTAAAAACTACACTTAGCTGTTTCACAACACTTTAAAAGTGTAAATGTTGGAAATTAGAATGTGTGGTTTTAAATTAATCTCAATGCTAAGTTTCTTTTGTACCCCTGTAACTATCCTTTAAGGCCAATTTTTAAGACAAACAAAAGGATGTATGTACAAATCATAATTTCACATTAGAATATGGAAACATAAAAGCCATTCAACAAGCATGAATTATAAATATTTATTAGGGTAACCAAATTGAAGTGAAGATTTTTCAGCTTGTGATTGAGGGAACAATATACTTACAGGG
Organism: Hetaerina titia; assembly: GCA_037158775.1. Classification (NCBI taxonomy): domain Eukaryota; kingdom Metazoa; phylum Arthropoda; class Insecta; order Odonata; family Calopterygidae; genus Hetaerina; species Hetaerina titia. The sequence goes on from CM073770.1 coordinate 79,344,018, forward strand.
CTTGCTGGGGACATATTAGCAACCAGCACAGCTGCTGCTTTGCAGGCTCCTAACACCAAATACTGAGATGTAAGCTGATCTTCAGGAGCATGTATTCGTAAAAGACTTAGACTTGAGCGTAACATCCTAGCAAACTGCATGCCATCCGTGAACAAGTCAGATAAAGCCAACAATGATCGAATACTTTCTCCTATGATGTGCAGAGGGACTGGAGACTACATGAAAATAGCAGAATATCACATTTAGGTTTGGATTATGTTAAGTGATAGTGCCAGATTGAAGAATTAATTATAATAGGAAACAGCTCTTTGTGTATACATACACGTACACTATGCACTAATTTCTTTAGGATTTAAGCTTGTCCTAATATGAAGATATTTTGATGAATTTATTCACTGGAAATCATCCATTTGAAAATAACAATTTTTTACAAAATAGTAAACAGTTAGAGACCAGCACAAAAATATGTAAAAAGAGAATAAATCAATTACATTGTCTCTATGTCCAAAGAGTTCAAAAGTATTTCAAGCAAATTGAATAATACCATAATAGAAGAATAAAATGATTATCAAAATCATAGAAATACATCAGAGAAAAATGTTGTCAATCTATTTCATATTAAATGAAATTGAATGAAAAATTATATTTGACATGTAAATCATTTTCATTTTACCCAGGAATTATTTAGGTTATTAGAATATGGTCGTAGATCGGAGGCTTTCGCAGCTGTTGAGAGATGCAGAGGTGGTTCTTGGGTTAGACTGCGTGAGAGACATTTTTGGCTCAACATTTCTCTCCCGTTGCAGGGAGCATCTTCAGGAGCGAAGTCATCTTGCATGCTATTCCGCCGGTATACTATATATACCTCAGCTCTCGGTCCTTTCACTTTTTTACCGTTAGGGTCTAACGGCCATGTTTCTCTGTTCGGCACCTTTCACTTTTTGACCCTAATGGTCAAAAAGTGAAAGGACCAAGAGCTGAGGTATATATACCGGCGGAATAGCACGGAAGATTACTTTGCTCCTGAAGACGCTCCCTGCAACAGGAGAGAAACGTTGAGCCAAAAATGTCTCTCACGCAGTCTAACCCGAAAACCACCTCTGCATACTAGAATATGGGTCTCAATCACATTTATTTTTACAAAACATGGGGATGAAATAAGTAATATACTTTTTAAGATCTTTTGAACTTGCTGCCATGGAAAATCATGTACCAGAAAATTATGCAGGCATACATTTTTTCAAATGATTTGAACTAAAAACGATCTAATTCCAGCATAGCATTTGGTATGAAATTTTCATGGCTGATAAAGACTACTTGGTTTCATCTTCATTAAGAATTTTGGAGTTTATATTAATACACACACACAAGCTTCACATAATAAAGTGCAATGACACAGCAATATAAAACCTTAGGGATGTAATTGGGTATGAGGCTATTCAGAGTCACCATATGCAACAAATAAATAGAATTATTTGAGGCAGTTCAAACATTTTCTCAAACTGCTGTTTTACAGTGAGTATAAGACTCAGTCTCTGGAATTCCTTGGTGTAAGTCTTTCATAGCAAATGAATGAAGACTAACTTTGCCATTTCCACAGGACTTTCTATTGAAATTTATGAAAATTTATTGGAAATTAGTCTTCATTCTTTAACAGAGAGTATACAATATAAAAAAATCATCCCATATAAGAATTAATTAATTTTTATGGAATTGAATAAACAATATGACAATAGAAAATATTGTTTTTTGTTTCCTTACAAAACAGTATTTGAGGAAAAGAGGTGAAGATTGGCAGAATAGGGGCATTAAATTGACAATCATTAAACTTCACACATCATTTGCCTTTGACAAACTTTATCATTCCCTTGGGATAACCTAATACAGTTCTAAATTCCCATTCCTGCATATTGAAATGTGTGTTAACATAACATACAGATTTATCTTTTATAAGAGTGCGTTAATTGTGCATAATTTGGGTATAAAACTAATATATCAATCTGAAATACAAAGCAAGATGGTTGTTCTTCAACAGATTTTGAGGGAGAATAAATAAAATAAGTTAACACAGCTAATGAAAATAAACTCACTTACTTGAGAGTTTGACCACTGAGAGTAAAGATCAAGGAGAAAAAATAAGCACGATGGTAGGTCAAGGCCACTCTCACTCAAACGTAGGGCACGCTCCAAGCATTGCTTTGATGCTAGAGAAAGAAGAAAATACAATGGCATTATTTCATTATGCAACAAAAACTAAAAAAAGTGGATGAAGCAGTACATATATTGAGTCCACTTCGCATTGACCTACCTTTATTCTCTGGTTGAATGTTATTTTCATTGTCTTCCTCATTTGGGTCTGACTCAGTAAAAGCTCCAGTAGATGTCCAAAGGTATTCCAAAGATACTTGGCTGTGTCCATATCTACATCAAAGATATCATCATTCTATTTTATAGGACTGATGTTATATATGAACAGTGGCATTGCAAAAAAAAAATTCTAGAAAATTAAATATAGGATTGATTGAAAACCCCACCTGAAAGGGTTGTTAACCTTCTCAAGGTTTCCTTGGTGAAAAACATCTTGCAGATGAATGCCACTTCCAAGTAAGCCAAAGTCACGTATCCTCCAGCATAGAAGTTCATGTATTGATGCTAACTTCTGACCAATGCTTATGTGATAATGAAATAATACAAAAAGAATTAGAACCAGTATTCGACAATTAACATAACTAAAAATTTCTGTTTAAACTAATGCCTACTATTGAATTAATAAACTACTAAATTACTTATGAAAACAGTGTACAAGTAACCTTTGATAAAGTAAGATTTAGAGGATTTTTTTTCTTTTTTTTATAACAACTGTGGCTGGCTTTATGGATGTCCTTAAAGGGATATCCTTTTGTTTCAACAACAAACCCAAGTCTGGTAAAGGAAGAATGCTGTTACAAAAAACAGAATTTTGAATGAAAAACACAAAATAAGACGAAAGTAAGTTACCCTTAATATTTTGCACAAGGTCTTAGTAACAACAGTACATCTCATTAAAAAAATAACAACATGAAATGCTACACATGATAATATTAGAAGCCTGAGAAATAGCCTCGGGACAAAGTACGTCATTGAAGAGGTAAGAATCAGAAAAGATCCTTCCCTCTTTTGTATTTCTTCTGCATTTATCTTTTAAACACTCACCTAGAATTACGAAATTCCAGAGGATTATCTCTCGACTGGTGAATGATGTGACTGACACTAGGATTCCCTGGTATGGGCAACAATAAGGTCTGCATCAAAAGTGCAGTCATTGACTGTACAGCTAAGCTATTAGCCTAAAACAGCCAGAAATAAAGAATGAAATAAGAGAATTAAATATTAAACAAGAGATACCAAAAGAACTATATTTATGCATAAAAAATTGACACACATCACTTTAAATCATAAAATGAACAAATTTAGTGCTCAGATAATTGAGTATAATAGTATTGAGCCAGCTGGAATGTCATTATTTATAGTGCCCATTTTGACATAGCAGTGAAAAGATGTGGGTCACTGTATACATCTTCAGCGTCAATATTTAAACCCTCAGAATGGTGCATTGCAGCCCTCCATTCTTCTTCACTCCCTCACCCCCTGATATCTTCTACTTATCACTGCATACCAAATTTTTTTATTTAAAAAAATTTTCTTTCTCCAAAACTTTTCAGCAGAATTCTGTAGAATTTAAGTCAAATTCAGAATCTGTGCATCCATTAAGGTTCTGAAATAATATAATTGGGTTATTGACCTCTTTTCCCATCCCAGGTGTTTCTTCAACAAGTATTTAATATATTTAAACCTGGATAATGCAATTGTGAAATGCCATAGTCTCAAATAAACCCTTATGTATTCACCCAATATTCATTAGCTTAATTTACTGAAGCCTGGAAAATGCATAACAACTTAAAAGGTTAGACACTTCATTAGAGAATACTTCTCCTGGCTCTGTTTCTTAACCAAATCGCTGATTCAATGCAGTAGATACATAAATTAAGTCTTGAAATACATTTGGAAAAAAATTACGGAACCTTGAAGCTTAAATGAAAATTTTACACGAGCATATCGTATAAGTCAAGATATAGCTTATTAAACTTCACAACAATAGTCATGCTGATGTCTAATGAATCAGAGCAAGAACATTTCTTTTCAGTTTCCCATTACATCAATCCTTTATTTATCAACTAATTAACCTTATGGGAAAGATCATCTCCAATCATACTCTTAATGGTGAGCAAAGGATATGGTGAGAGAATATTCAGGGTTAAAAAAATTAAATTAAATCAAGCGAAAAATGATAGTGAGTGGGTTAGGACAGAACAAATGATTAAACCAACATACAATAACAAAACACACTCTGGCTAAGGTGTACTAGATAACATTGACCCTTGCCTGTCGCAAGCACTCAAAACACACAGGGCTTATGAGTGATTTCTCCCTATGCCAGTGGCCCACCAATCACACGTAATAAAATGAAAATAAATAAATCATGTACTCTCTAGCATGGATATACTATATAGTATCTCTAATAGTATCTTGGATCTGTTAGATGAATCTCTTGTAAGCCCTGTGTGTGAGTGTTGAGGCTAGTGAGGGTAAATACCATTAAGTATATCTAAGCTAGAGAGTAAGTACTTTATTTACTTGTATTTATTTTATTGCAGGGTATTGGCGGGCTGTTGGCATAGGGAGAAATCTCTCATAAGCCCTGTGCATTTGAGTGCCTGTGATGGCTGAGGGTCAATGCTATCTAGAACACCTTAGCTAAATGTACTTTGTTATCGTATGCTGATTTAATCATTTGTTCCATCCTAACCCACTATCATTTTTCATTTAATTTAATATATTTTTTTTAATCCTGAATATTACCTCATCATATCCTTTGCCCACCATTAAGAGCACGTCTGGGGTGGATCTATCCCATAATACTTATACGGCCATAGTTACCGTTCCTGTTAACTCATTAATTAACCCAACAACAAGTCCCCTAAAAGAGTGAGGATGAAATCAGGATTAAAATAGGAAATATTTTGTGTTTTTTGATGCAATACAGGAACAATTGGATTATGTCTTGTCAAATTTGGGAATATGTTGAATTTAATTCAAAAGCACAGAAATGTAACTGATATACAGATTTCAGACTCCAATGAAGATGGGTAAATCTGACTTGTACTTAAAAAGCACTGGGACATAGAGATAAGAAAGCCCTAAGAATGTTTGCCTGTTAACCATACATCTATTTCCCAAGCAAATTATCATGAGATAGTCTTTGGTATGGTATTTTTCCAGTGGGACCTTCTTTTCTCATGAACAAATTACCCAGAATTGTTTGGGCATTTGAGCAGTCCATACCTGTGCCATAAGGAGGGTTTCATCAGGACTAGTGCCTTCATTTGGACTGGAACTTAGCACACTCAAGAATGCTACCCACATTTCTTCAAACTGTTGCCTGCTTATCCATCCCAAAAGTGCCACACTTTGGAATCAATGAAATTGAAATATTACATTTAATAAAGTTAATATTCTCACTTAGATATCCATTTTTTGCAGCTAAAAACTATGGACAAAACAAAATACTCACAGGATTGACTATAAACAAGAGAATACTGTTTAATGATGCAGCAATTATTATGTAATGTTAAACTGTGACTGAGTATGAAAAATTTATTATTTCAAATCCTTTCATGCATTGCTATTCCATATTACAGGGTCTATTCCAAAAATAAGCAGACTCAAAATTAATGTCTTTTTGACTCAAATGGTAAAAAAACTAGAACCCACCGAGGTTCCCTTTCCCCACCCCCAACCACAAAATAATGATCATACATTCGCACATTACATAACAGTTCACTGAAAACTGACATGGAGATCTTCAGAATATTATCACCAACGGACTCAAAGCTTTATTCACATAGGGGTGAAATTCCACATTTAAAGATGACAATTATAAAAAAACCGTTTGTGTTCAATAATTGTCCAATAACTTTCATTTTCATGGCCAGAGGTAATTTACTATCAATATTTGATATCCTCAGTGCCTATATAAATTGACTTTACCGGAATATAAACTGCTCCAGCACCTCCACTTCCTGTAGATACTCAATTGGGAGTGGTGGTAACTGAGTTTTGTAGGAACCAGTAGGTTCCACTTTCCAACCTTGCTTCAAAGCTTCTGGAGGGACCAGAGCGTAAGAATTAACAAGGGGCATCCTAGCCAGTCCAATTACAATACACCTGGAATTAAGAGGATGATTTCATCAAAATTATCATACTCCAAAAATGGCACAATAAATCTTTTGACTCTATATGAATAGAAAATTATTTATTTTAGCGATTCTGTGACTATTATATAGGTGTGGTTAAATAAAAATGCACAAATAACACAAATTTAAATTTTCGGAAAATATACAACTAAACGTAAAATGTTACACTGAAATAAAATATGTGGGTTGGTCAATAAATCCTTATGAAAAAAAAAGAAGAAAGATTATTTTGGGTAATATTTAAAAATGTTTCAATGTAATCTCCTTTTAGCTTGATACACTTGTTCCAGCATTTCTCCAACTTTTTCAAGTGCCCAAGAAGTATAATTTCCGAAGGTCCTCAAAATAGGCACCTGTGTAAGGGATGACCACCTCATTCAACATGAATTATTTTCTGCAGAGCCAAGTTCTCAAGTTTGGATATAAAAAAAGTAATTCAAACTTGAATACCATGATTTTCATCATTGAAATGATGCAGGTGTGCATCCATGCATTGTCTTGATGAAAGAGAATTTTTTTTTAGCCAAAGTAAAAATGAGGGCATTTTTTCTTGATTTCTTTGCTGTAATGGTACATTAAAAATGCATTATACCCTCCATTCATCGTTTGTCCTTTTTGTAAGTAATTGATGAAGATGATTCCACATGCACCCCAAAAAATCATGGCCATCACCTTCCTTTCACTGTTTCCTTCTTCGAAGCCGGATTGCCTTTAGAAACCCATTGTTTTTAACTGTTCCTTTGTCTCTAGAATGTGGTATTGTATCCATGTTTCATTCACAGTTGCATATCAATACAGAAATTCATCAAATGCCTCCTAATCGATCACACAATTGAGTTTATTCTTTTTTTCCACAGAGAGCATACGCAGCACTCATTTTGTCAATATAAGTCCAATATAATAAGTCCAATGTTTGGCACAAGACTGAAAACCCTGTACCTTGTTATATGCCTGTGAAATCAACTATTTTGCAAACTTTGGTTCATCAAACACTCAAAACCATATCATAGATTTTGCCATGTCTTGATTTGTAATGACATTCATCATTTGTGGATGTACGGCCATGCTTAAACTCATTTACCCAACTGTAAACAGTCACCAGCACATGAGCAGATGTACCATGAACTTCATCTCAGCCTGATCTTTCTGTGTTAAGCCTTTTGAAATGGAGGTGTTTCAAAACAAACAAAACTCACTTTTTTCTATTATTATGAAGAAACAAATGTCTGTTGATCCGATCAACTATGAAAATGAAATCATGCGATGGATAGAGCTGAAACTTTAACAGAAGTTTAGGAAGAATTAAGGCTTTTTACAGAAAACTTTTTCTGATAATATGAGCACTACCTCTGGAATGTTCTAAAATTTTATTGAATGGCCCACTTTACCAGGTGATTCATGCACCGAGGTCACTTGCTGAACATAATACGAATATCATTGTTTGAAACAGTAAGTTTGTGCAATGAGTATTAAAGAAATGCCATTGCAACTAAACACTCATTTATAGATAGCAATTAAAATGTAAGCATTTCACTAAACCATAGTGAAAAACTGTATGCACTCCATATACAATATCATTGATCATGCAGCTATTGGAATCTAGTGTGGAAATAAACTTTATAAAAGCCATATCATCAATCTTATGCATTGACCCAACTGTGGAAAGACATTTTGATTACATCTTTTAAAGTGCATATGACATAGTGTGCTCAAGAAATACTGTTCTCAGAAGGAATAGCAATTTTTTTGCATAGGTGAACGTGTCTAATCAGTCCTCCACGACTTGGTATCTCAGCCTAGAAGAAATGATAGATTGCAAATTCCACATTAGGTCCTACCCCTTCATTTACCACAACTGCAAGACGTTTTGGAAAAGTCTGACAATGATTTTGCAACACCAGTGAGGAAAACTCACTCAAAGAAACGTGCTGATGCCTGACAGTTCTCAGGGTGTTTGTGATGTCATGCCACCACATTTCCTTAAAAAAGGAAAATATATCAACAATGAAGTTTATTGGCATGTTGACAAATGTAGTGAAGCCATGGTTGGAAACTATGTCAGCTAAAAGGCTGTGCGTTTTCCAGCAGGATGGTGTACCAGCCAATACGAGTCATAGTTAGGCCTCCTAACAGCCCAGATTCAAATCCGCTGGACTACTCTGAATGATGCATGGCTGAAAGGGTCACAAACAAGTCCAGATATCCAAACATTGCATCATTGAGAGCCATTATTGGAACGACATTCATGAATATGGACTGTGGTGCATTAAAACGGGCCTGCGAATGCTTCAGACGGAGAATGGAGGCTATCAGTCAAGTGAGTGGGGGCTACATTGAATAAATTTGTTGTTTATGATCACACAAACATACATTACAGACAAAAAATTATGTAAAAATTTTCAATTTGTAATAAAAAATGTTTGGAAAAATTGTTTAATTTGTCTGGATTTTTGCAACGCATCCTATGTAGCAGAGCTTTATGTTAAATTGTATTTAATATGATATTACTGGTAATTTAATCAAATTTGGTAAGTCTTGAATCCTGCATTAAAGAAGCATCAATAAGAAAACTGGAAGTTTAGGAAAATGAAGTGCGTCATGCAGACACTTAATAGTTATTACTTTCTTTTCTGAATAATGGATTTTAAAATTAGGATACGAAGAGCATAAACATTGAGGAGAACTGCTACCCTCTTAGCACCAAATAATGTTGAGAATTTATAATCAAATGTGCATCTCACTACATTACAGTAAGCATCACTGAAATAATTGAAACTTACTTCAATGGAGTGGCCAAAAACTTTGGTATATTTGGCATCTTTACTTTGGTTCTTTCCAACCAGTAGATGAGAGCAGAGATCTGGAGACATGGGTGAGCACTTGTAATTTTCTCAGGGTCCTCAAGAGCACCAGCAAGTCCTGTATTTTTGTGACAGAAAGATCAAAGAAGGAAGTATATCAAATTTAATACTAGTTAATAATAACTAGCTGATGAATTTTGAAGTATGGCCACAAAATTTCACTACATGCATATAGTATTGTGAAAGGAACCACTTATGTGAAAAAAATACAAGACCGGAATATGAATCAAAAAACAAAATATTTATAAAAACTTTAAAGTTCTTGTAGCCCAGGATTTTTCAACTTGACAAGTAAGTTTCAACTAAATTTATACCAATGAATGCATATATGTATATTGAATGCACTAAGATCTATTCATTTTCACCTAAATGTTATGCCTGCAAAAAGTAGAACTTGAAATTATGTACTGTTGACATTGAGGTTAGGAATGTAAAGTTACCCATTATTTTAGTCACTCTTTGAGACTATGTTTTGAAAGCGAATTGAAGGTGACTCCACAAAGTAAATACCACAATATCATATGGAAATGGCTGGTTTACAAGATCACAAATTGAATACAGAAAGTGTAGTTAAGCACATGAAACAATAAGTTTAGAATAATAACTGAATAAAGAGCATGCACTAATATCAGTAGTAGTAAGTTAGGCCTGAATCAGGTTAAAGCAAAAAGAAAAGAAGAGAGTGATTATATGTATAATTAAACCACAATAACCAACCCGAAGGTTGGTTTCATAGTGGATGCTAGAGCTCACCTAATACTAATCATAAAGTATAAAAGCTCTGAAGGGCAAGTAAAGTCACACACGTCACAGTTGGAGGCCAATTTCCATTTCCTGTGTTGTCCAAGGTTACCAGTACGATCTAGTACCCAAAACAAATGTCCAACTTGGATAAACCTTATGGTACTTATGTAAATTCGCAAAACCATCACTAACTATTTCCCTCATTTGATTGGACTAAAATCATGTGAATGGAGAAAAAGTAAAACATGCTGTTCTCGTACAATAATGATGGCGGTTTAAGTATTGAAAACATTTCTCACTACAGTGGTAACTATACAAACCCTGTTCACTGTATAGTTCAGTTAACTACCTCTTGTATTAATAAGGAACGACTGCATATTTTAAGTTCAATTGCCTACTTCTATCTACACCCTGTCCTGAGAAAAAAAAGGGTGACCTTAGAACTTCAATGCACTTTGTAACTTCACATCAACAGTTTTTCATCATCCTGGTTAATTTAAGTCAAAAATTGCAAGTAAGAATTTTCCAACAGGAGTGAATTTGTACAGTAATTCTCCATATGCCATTTCCTCTATTATGCATAATTAACTCTACTATCAGAACATGAAAAAGTCAAATATCTAATTAACCTTCTGCAAAATAGTTTATTGCATTTAACATTACTGGATTCAAAGTGACTCATTTCAGCAACAAGTACCACCATGAAAAAAGGATGTCAAATGATGTTTCGTACTATGTAGTTATTTTCAGCAGTCAGGAAGTTACGATAATACTCTGTAAAAGACAACCATGCGCTACTTTCCACAGTCATGAGTTGGTACTCACAATTATAAATATGATTATTGCATTAAATGAGACATTATAAATCATCAGCCTGTCTTACTTAATTTGAAAAAAATGGAATTTTGTATACAACATATTCAATATGTTGATTATCTAAAATAAGGTAAGATAAGAACTTTAATGGCAGTTATTAATACATCTAAATATAATGAATTAATATCTGAAATTTAGGTTTCCTTCACTCTTGGGAAAAATTGAACCTGAAAACAAAGCATCAATCTCAATTAAAATTCCCTTGTTATCTTACCAGATGAAGCTATGCTAAACGGATAGGGTAGGTACTGCTCTCCCCCGAGGAGAAAAGTAGTGAGACGCGTGACGGCTGACACTCCAGAGGCAATCCAAGTTACAGATAGATGGCTACTGTTGTTGGAAGATGTGTCACCAGCTAACCATGCACTGAGAACAGAGCAGCTAAGCATGGCTGCTGCACCTTCTAGTGCATAGTGTAAGCTCTGTGGCTTGGGATGAGAACCATTTTCTTGCATGACCAGCCAATTAGCAGCCTATAAGCAAAATATACGAGTGTTACAATTAAAGTACTTCCAAACCCCCCATTCCAATTGGTAATACAGGTATCATAATCACAGGAATGCACAAAAAATGACCACACCAATGATTAAAATGCAAATCATACCTCAAGGCAGAGTATTCCAAATTTTGAGAGATCTTCAATAGATTCTTCTGGGACTTGGTATAATGAATTTTTAGATGGAATGGGTTTGTCTTGATTTTCAACGTTTTCAACATTACTTTCCCCATCTTGTTCTTGTGTTACCGAGGAAAGCGTGGAGCTTAAACGTGGTAGGCCATGGAGGTAGCATGTTAAAGAGGGGATTATTTGAAACAGGGCATCCCAGAATTCAGAATCTGCAAACAGCTCTCCTAAGCGGGAGGAATAACGGTCCTCTTTTTGAGTAGGAGTACGGCCAACTGGAAGGAAGACCTAAAGAGAATTGAGAATATTTGTTTTGAATCATGAATTAAAATCAAACAAATGATCAAATCATGAATAAAAATAAAAATTTGGACCTCAAATCAATGCCATCAAGGGTTATACTTGGGCACAAGTTTTTGAACTGGAAATTTGCAGATGCATATATAAAACTATGAACAAAAGCAAATAAAAATAATTAAGGGAAAATGATAAGAAAAAATTAAGGAGTCAACTGGAGTTACTCAGAATCCAGTATTCAGCACGACAATTAGAATGTCATTATTTTACTTTTCCTTCACTTCCCTCAAACAAATATCTTTATCTGATTACCTTCAAATTTGTATCACTGAATCACAATTGAAGTATATTTAAGGAATAAATACCTCTATATACTGTAATGTTTCTGAGAAATAGAGAAACTCATTTAAAATTCCATCACTTATAATGCTACTCTTCCCAAAACATGCTAATCCAATTTCCTCAAACTTATTAATAAAACAAACAATAAAAAAGTATTACTTAAAATGCATAACTAACCACTTATTTCAAGCCAATTTTTCCCATCCATCCTGGATTTGCTGTCTTAATTAGTAATCATAATTTTGTCTTAATTGGCAGAGAGTAGTGTATCATTTTAAACTGGCTTACATAATCTTTAGTGCCCTCCTTATACCTTCTCTTTGAGACTCCAACAAATTTAATGAAGCCGAATACTAAATTAATATAACTAAATTAATATTAATCTGCTTCAAAGCATTTTATTACCCAATTCTTATAACAGGTAACATTTTATTGCTGCTGAACAAATACTTTAAAGGTACAATAACAAAGAAAGATACTCTCTCTACAGACAACTTCAGAAAACTTCCAGAAAATGACTAGAAGGCTATCACGCTAGCTCATTAACAATTTGTGGATATATTGGATACCCCACATTATACACCATTAAAATTATGAACAAACACAGAAATACACCTTGTGTGGGTGATTTTCACATAAAGAGAATAATTGTAAAACATGGAGATTTGAAACTCTCCAAATCATCACATTTGAATGTTTATTGGTAATAAAGGCCATGAGTTCAACATATTTTATTTCAAAATCATTTCTGTGGGAATTGTAAGTCGTGTTCTTATTCTTTTTTCAAATACTATGAATACATATTACAATATTTATCGCCTGAATATCCATCAATTCATGATTCCCATCTCTATTTACAGCAAACATATGTACATTGGGAACCAGGGTTGCAATAACTACTGCTCAGTCTCACACCCAGATCAATACATATATTGTAAACCCAATTACCATAATACAACATTCAGAATTGCACACTGTGACTGCAAATAATGTTTGTGTAATAAAATATATCCTGGAACAAGGATACAATAAGATTCAAACCACAATCACTACCATTTTCAATGGTTGCAGGTTAATACCAATCTTACTTCAAAAAGCAACCATTATGATGCGAGTATCAATTAATGAAACAACTTATTATTTTTGCAATTTTAAGCTTTTCTGTTTATATTTATTGAATATTTCTATAATATAATAAAAATAAACATTGTGTTTATTTACTAAATAGAGTTACCATGAACAATGTATTCCATTCCACAAACAATAAGGTGAGACCTTTTCCCAACCAAATTCTTTTTAGTAATACACTGATTCCCACCAAGTTCAGCACTTCCCACTGAAATGTTTTGTTAAGCCAAATCATAACGGCACATCTATAATTCCCTTTTGAAACTTTTTGAGACAAATAAATAATAACAATATACAAAATAGAGCATCGTGAGATTTGAAAAAAATTGGTATAGTCATTTGATTGCATTACCTAAATGAAAAAAAGTAATCCAAGATGCACAGACATTGGCCTATTTCTGATAATAATTCCAGGTTAGAAGTACTGCCACTCATATTAATGAAAAAGTTTCAATCTTTACCTTCATTTTAATGGCAAAAGTTTGATTCTTTACCAAAGGGTCAATTCTCTCCATGTAAAGTTTCCTACCATTTTTATATGATTTCAACAAACCAACACTAATCACAATGACAAAACAAATACATATAACATATTAGAACTTTGGAATATTCAGGTGGCATGGTACTTCAGGTGGCCTGATGATGACTTTGTAAGTCGAAACCTTGGTCGTGTGTAATTAAATTTGTGTGGAAGAACTAAGTATTTTCTTTTTCCATTATGAATCGCTTCCACAAAGTGACGCCTCAAACCATTCTTTTTATTAGAACTTCATTTGAAAATTTGAGGTATTTACTACAATGATAAAAGATTTAAAACCTACGATAATTCTACAAAGTTATGTACATTTTGGGTGCTCATAATTCAAGGTTTCACCCTGTGGATAAAGTAAAGTGCTGAACAATTATGTTCATTTTATTCCTTTGCTAACAAAACTATAATAGTACCTTCACTGAATAGGTATTGATTCAGTAAAAACCTAAGAACATGGTACTTGAAAGCATAACAATGAATTTATTCCTTCAAGAAATTTTCCTTCACGATGACTTCCAAAATATATTAAACATTCCAAGGCTATAAAGAGATGAAATAAAATAGACTCACTTGGTGGGGCCTCGGAACCAATCCGTTGAGGCGAGTGATGCTCTGAAGCAGAGTGATCTTTGATGCTACATAAAGAGGTGAGGCAGATTCTGGTGATTTTAAATCTTCAAATGATCCAAAATTAGATTTTGACCAGCCTTGAAGAGCCTTGGAAAAACAAGTTTTTATTTCACTATGGTATAAGCATAAGTTCGCACCACAAAAATCTGGAGAAATCCCAATTCTAATGCCTTCTCAACAAGTTTTTTGACCCAAAATTCTATTAAATCTTTCAATGGGGTGTTATCTGTCAGTGAACTTGGAAGGGCTTGCAGCAAAATAATTAACCAAGCCAAAAATTTTTAATAGGCCATCTTCACACTGAGATAACATTGCATCAAATTTAATATAATCAAGGCATTATAGAAAAGGGTAAATCAATTATTCTACCAGGGTAATGAAATAGAGAATGCCAGTCCACCAACATCCAAAAGTATACTTAGTAGCTGAAATAAGAGCTCACAAATCTTAGAGCTAATCAATAAGCCCTGCTAATCTTCTGGTTGGTAGCCAAATGTTCTGCCTCCTATGCAACAAGCCATCAAATTTGAACAGTCAACAACTGAACATCAGAATCATTTGGAAACAAATAATAATATTAAATTCCCAGTACCCCCAAAGTGGCTTTTTTAAAATGGTTCCTGAGTATATATACTACCAAGTTATAAATGGTGATTTTACAGGTGGACCATGTTCAATTAGAGGAAAAAATACTAAACAAGCTATTTTTCAATTTTATTAGATGAGTCTCTTGATAGACAGCAGCCCTGAACCTTTTTTGACCCATTAAACTGACTATTATGTCCAAACTACAACATATTATAGGTTAACAAGCCCTGCTCTTTCAATTAAATCTTCATTGAAATTAAAGACAAATTTCTGAAATTGTTTCTTCAATGTATGAAATTCAGGTATTGTTAGACTGATTAAAATAATAAATCATTTAATGAAATAACTGTGCACTGTTACACATAACTTACTGAAAACAAGGCTATGAAATAAACATTAGAAAGTCATGAATCACAGAACATGTTAAAAAATACCCATTGGAATAATCCATATTAATTTCTTTATGTTGATTCTAATTTCAGCATTGCACTTTTTTATACTAACTTGTAAAGTGAGCTGTAGGCCAAGTTTCAAACAGTTCTCAAGAACAGATCCATTAAAATCTTTGCAGGACATAATGGATATTATGTCATCAAATTCAAGTTTACTTAGAAGCTGAGCCACTTCCTGTCCAGAGCACTTGGATTCACAACATCTGAAAAATGAAAGTATGTCTAAAATAATGAAGTAACATACATTTAATGAAAATATCAATACCAGATCTATTTTAGTACTCTTATCAGGTTACACCCAAAAAATTCAAGGAATTGAAAACTTGACTTGAAATAAAGGACATAGGTAATACCATTATGAACACATGCTTGAAAATAAAACATGTATTTATTTAATTATCCACTATATATATATATATATATATATATATATATATATATATATATATATATATATATATATATATATATTATGATATCATTTCAAGAAAACTATTTACAAACCTTCTTTTTACTTGTCCCAAGTACCAACTTTTATTTGCTGTGATGTTACGAACATTCGCAGGGTTGAATGATCGGCCATGCTCTACATCAATCGGTGAAAGATCATAACACTGAGACCCTAATTTGTTCAATAGGCTCACAAGACGGCTGTGCCTGGGAATTCAAATAATAATATCATATAAAAAATTGAAAGTCACTTGAGAGTGATCAAGTTGAGAAGCAAATTGAAACATTAGGCATAAAATATTATTAGTACAAATAGTATGGAAACTGCAGCTTACTACAACCAAAATCTCTTGTATTAAGATATTTGTCAATCAAGTCTTAATTTTTCTTCTTAATAGGATAACTCACTTTCTCATTAGCCTAGCTTCCTGCATGACTTCAAGCAAATTTTCAAGTGCTTCTTTGGGTAACTGGCCCACTGTTGGAGTTGGCACTGGAGTGGTATCCAGCAAATCACCAGGAGACAGAGACAGGGGTGATGGTGGTCTTGGTGGTGGCTGATGCATGTGTTGAACAAGAAGAAGTTCAGCACGACGGCAAGCAAGAGCTGATGCTCGTCTTGAAAGTGCCAGATGAGGGCAAGACAAAAGACGAGGGACCAGCAACTGGGATAACAGAGCTCCACTCTGAGATGGGTGGACTCCTTCGATGCATCGTAAGAGATTCCAGGCAAAACTGGGCTGCACGCCACAAAAAATGGCAATTATTAAATTAAAAACAAAATGAAAATTTGTAAGTGCAAAATTTACATTATCCCTAGAGTTTAGAATTCACTGGCTTTTCTTATTGTAAGGAACAAGAATATTTTCTTTTTTGGGTCTATTTGATATGGTGGTTGATATGATTTAGCCAAGGATGAATCTTAGACATTGGTCATTAAAAGAGACACAGGGAAAATGAGAGAACCACGATTTTCAATTTTAGAGTTTCCTTTTGTGGAGTGGGATATATTTCCACAATTATTTAAATTGGAACATTGATCATCTCATACATTTTTTATGAAAAATATAATGTCCAATCAAATCCTGCAAAAAAATCAATATCATTCCACTTCTATCAAATTACTTCACTGCCATCTGCCCCTAGTGGGATAAAATGGGAATGCTTCAATCTACAATAAACATCTTGGTACCACATGCATTGGCCCTCATAATTCTACCAACTTTGAAACATCTTCCTGTACCTCATTTGGTTTTCAAGATTTAAAAAATGCAAATTTTAATTCCTCACCCTGTATATGTATCTAATGGATACATAATGAATTAGCTTATTAAAACAGAGTATAATTTGTGCATAAGCTGCCATTCATGGAATGAAGTCCTGAATTTAATTCAAATGAGCGTAAAACTTTCACCATTTCCTTTGCTATGAAAATCTAATTTAATATTTTAAAAGTAAAATGCCATGGAAATAGTCAATTATGGTACTGGACCATTCAATAGTAAATAGCATTGCAACCTAGATGCAAAATTAAATCTATGAACAGCATTTCTCTGAATTTTCTTAAAATTAACCATAAAATAGCTTACTGGGACATATTGAAATGAAATACTTTACTTAGTAATTCCACACAATTTATTTTAAACAACACGACTCAGGTTTTGATTTTGAACATCATCATCAGGTTTGTTTGGAAATTGTGTGGAATTACAAAGTAAGGTATTTCATTTCAATATGTCATGCAAATTCCATAAAGTTATGCCTGAGACAACAAATTTTATTAGCTTCCTAGGATTGTCAAGACAATATTTTGTATGGATGGATTTTTTAATTATTCATTAACAGAGTTTATCACATCATTTCCACATTAAATTCAATTCATGAATAGATTAGTTAGGAAAATGCTTCACACACCCCTTACACTAACTCAAAGGACTATGTCCAATGCCATCATTTGAGTGGTTTTATGACACCAAATCCAGCATTAAAACAGTGACATTCCGAGATCTACGTAATTTTTGGTCTCTAATGAACTTAAACAGTACACTTACACTAGAGAGGTCTTGACATCGTGATGCAAGAGCTTGGACTAGAAGGCCACTTGCAGCTGAGTTCTGATGTACAGCTGCTATAAAATCCCGAACAGGAGGTTCCCCACTTAATCGAACCACAGCCTCTGTATGACCAACCAATAACCAAGCGGCATGCTCAGCCATTACTCCCCTAACACCACCACGCTGTAAATACACAGAATTGCAAACTCTCAAATATACCATCATTGTGAAAATAAAAAAAATTCTCACGTGACAAATCTCTTTTTTTTAAAAGAAGTAATTCACTCTTATGCAATATTTAATAGTTAGTGAAACTCATTAAATTTTAATGACATTCCTTATACCGTACTTCCCAGCCCATAAGACTAGCACCTAAGACACATTATGATTTTTCAGGTTAGAATTTACGAAAAATCCTTAGATCAGACCTAAAAGTATTTTAATGTTACCACTTACTAGGAAGAAAGTGATTGCTACATTAAAAAATTAGAAATAATATAAACCTTTATTTAAGATAGAATCCCAGAAATTCATCATTACTGCTCTACAATCACACTCACATTAATCAAAAGTCAACAATCACACACAGTAATTGTCACAATGGAATTGTACTTGTATAACATTTCTTTCATACTCCAGTGGCAGTTTTTGTGCAATTGTAGTTCTGGTGTGAATGCAGAGACCATTTCTTTTTGTGAATCCTTCGCACCATAAAATTATCCTCAAACAATTGGCAATAGAAATACCTATCACTAATTTTCTTCCTTCAATTTTAATTATTTTTGTTAAAACAGTAACCCTGTTCTTCCTGAATATTATCCAGTTCTTAACATATTCCTCAACCTTTGGTCATCAAGGAACATATGAATGTATAGTTTTTTACTACTATCCATATTCAATGTAAACAAAAAATACCGGCAGTAAAAATTTTTTAAATTACTTACTGCCATTCAAGTTTACGGTCCCAAAATTTTTGTTTACATTGATTCACAACCGTAGCTACGTTCCTTGTATATTTAAATCCATATTCAATACAATAATTTTCTGCTTCCTCCATTCTCATATCATCTTCTCAATCGGAGGTACGACAAATGTTTATTTCCATGTACTGAAGGGTAATTCATGACTGTTTTTGCAGGACATGAAGTTTAAAATCTTATGACAATCTTCTTTCTTTTGATCCCACACAGTTATTCTAATTTTAACTTTTTATGCAGCACTTAGTTTCTATGCATAAAAGCAGATATGTGAACTAAATAGAAAGTACTCATTGAACGACACTATCACACTACTTACAATTGAGTGCCCACGGACTCAAGGAGTTTGCTGCGAGAGATACAATGCTTGAGCAGAGGAGTGAAATCTCCATTAACCCAATTTGTATGAGTTTTGCAGCAGCACCACATGTGAGATGAATCTGAATGCCCTACATTGTTGACAGTTACAATTTATTTGGCAATTTTTAAGGAAGTACTGTGACGAAAATATTAAAGTACTATTTCTTAATACTGGCTCAAAACAGTGTTATTATTGCAATTTGTAATGAAGACATCCATTTTCTATGCTGAGGAGGTAAAAAAATTCTTAAGAGAATAGCATTTTTTTCCCAGGAAATTGGCTTATGACTTGTAGGACTAAGTCATACCCATATGACCATGGCCCATAAGATGCATGCTGATTAAAAAAAAAAGTACACCTTATGGGCTGGGAAACACTGCAATATTTAATCATATGTATTGCATTAATTTCAACAATTGCACTTTTCATTCAATCCCATCGAACATCAAGTTAAAAAATAATATTATTCTACTTATGAAATCTCAATTTTACACTTGATACAGACCGCTTATAAACTAATTTCTAACTTCATGACAAATATCAGCCTCCTCCTATGACAACTCAGTAAACTGACTGCTGGTATTCCAAACTTGTTTTAAATATATAAAGCTTGAATAAAAGTATGGTACTAGAGGACAATGCAGCAGAATTTCTGTTATAATAATTTGCATTGGGTTAGAATTGACTGGGATATGCATTAAAAATAATGACTACATATGCTGGAAATGCACTGAAAATATCAAGCATAAAATCAAAAAATTCAAACATTAATCCTACTGAGTAAAGCCATTTCAAACAGCTATTAAAAAAGACATTTAAAGCAGTAACCTTACAAATTATAGAACCTATCACATTGATTATCATTCTATTTTATGATAGTATAATAATTCATTGGTGAGAATCACCAGGAAGAATGCATGACACGAAGTAGTGAGCAATCAAAAAATAAGAGTTCCATTGCCTCTGTAAGACTAAAAGTGGATTGCCCTCCAAATCTTCCAATGATATAATATTTTTATTTTGATACTTCGTCTATCACTATAAATTAAGTACTTCCATTTAAAATGTTAGCCTTTCATGAAAGGAAGAGGAATTTTAGAATCTCCTCTTAGGATAAGAATAAATACCTCTGCATTATAGAAATTTATGTCAATAGACCCAGGGTACATTTGTCTAATTAGTCTACAGAAGATGCCATTGTATATAAAAAATAAAGAGAACCTAATTTCAATAAAAATGACCCTACAGCACAAAAATCTAAAGTTACATGGCCTTCAGTAGGTCATATATCATTCCACTTACCAGAAACCCACAGAATAAAATTGTTCCTGCTTTTTTCACCACCTCTATGTTGCAGCAAGGAGAGGTGCCCAAGCTTTTGGTCTGCAATGGGCTGTATGGAAAACAATAAAATTATTAATATGTATGTTACATAAATTCTTAATTATGTTTGTGTAATTTTATTTTTTTTTCTGGCTAGTAATCCAGTTACTGTAGTTCTTGACACACCCTATACGATTACATAATTGTATGATATTCTGTACCATACTATGTATTTGTCAATTGGGAAATAAATTATTATTATTAAATATTATTATGCTTTAAAAGAGGAAACTTTTGCCAAATTAATGTTGGCTAATCATTTAGCTAATAATTTGGCATTGGGCAGTTAGGCCACTGATTACCCAATGAAAGAAGGTTCGAGTCCCTGTGTCATGTTGTCAAATGACATAGTCAGTTGGCATTGATTATATTTTGTCCTTAACATCAAGAATCATGCAACTAAAAGCATTTTTATTGTTAAGATCACATATTATGTGTTACGTATGGATTTTTATAACCCCAGTTCTCTGAATATAGCCCCCTTTTTTGCCCAAAATACTGGTGAAAGAATAATGGGAGGAGATAATTTTTGCACTCAAAAAATAAACAATCAAAAATATTAACACCAGTAGCATGTCCAGCAATAATTATGTTTAAAGTCAACCTCAATGCTTAATAGATGATTTCTTGGCACATAGGCTATCTCTTTTAAATATTGAATGTACAGTCTGTTGTGAGATTCAAAAATACCTCAAAAAAGAGGCTTCAGGAAAGCCGGACGGATATATTAAGGAAATACAGCATTTGGGATTAGCAACAGATCATTTCAGACTTAAAACAAGTATTATCAACCAACCTGTGAGCAGAACCATTCAATGGAGAGGGCTCTTCATGCAGACCGAGCATTTGAGACCAAAGGGATTTATCACTGACTTCTAACAAAACAAGAATGTAGCACCAAAGACTTGATAGCAGTGGGCAAACAGGTGTTAGCTCCAGGAAAAGTTTGCTCAAGCCACTGCGGACACCTTCACCTTCATTACCTGGCCCTTCAGACTTGACTAGCTCAATTGCCACAGTAGTGACTCTAGTGTAACTTCCTGAAACGTTAAATATGATACATACTTTATGCATATTATGTAATAGTAATAATTAACAAGTCATTGGAGAATGCCACTATTTATAAATAATTAGTTGGTTTTGTGATGTATTAGGGTGCAACCGGTTGACTAACATTGATTTTATTAAAGAAAATGCAAGTGCAAGTCAGCATAAATGACAAAAAAGTGGAATATTATACAAATGTTTAACTGCAAATGAATGGTCAATTTTAAAATTTGTCATCATGAAAGTGACAATGATGATCTAAACTTCACAAGTAATTATAAAGTTTATCTAGACTGCATAGATACTTTATGAATCTATTGGATGAATAGGGAAATGCAAAATTTTATTCAATTATTAAAGTTATGTTTATAAATGCCATGCTAATTAAATAAGCAAAGAGAAAATGATTGTGAAACAGTTGAGTAATGAGGTGGACGGAAATTGGACCGATAGTGACTTAACTGCTGATTATTTAAACTGAGTGACTGAATGCTGACTACGAAAAGAACTTACAATGACAATAAGTTACTTAATTCCAATAATAAGTCCAAAACCGCATGGGAAATAATTAATGAGTGTAGAGGTAAGAAAAATCCACAACTTGCTCTCCCCAAACTTTGTAATCCTGAAAATAACATTGCCATAAGCTATTCATCTCTAGCTAATAAATTTAACAAACATTATGTATCAGCTCCTTGCCCAATTACTTCTCATGCTAATGTGCTTTTTGCAAATGCACCATCATCAATGTTTGCTAAGCCTTGTTCTGAAACCAATCTAAAAACCATTGTCTCCTCACTCAGAAACAAATTCAGTACAGGCCCTGATGAAATTCCTGGTAAAATTGTTCATCATTGTTTTGAAGCCATAAAAGCACCCCTTTTATTCTTAATTAATGAATCATTGACACAAGGGATTTTCCCATCCCAATTAAAAGAATCAAAAGTAGTGCCCATATATAAAAACCATGGCTGTGTAAACGATTTAGACAACTACAGACCAATAGCGGTCCAAAATACATTTGCTAAAATATTCGAAAAAGCCATGTTCATGCAAATAGCACCTTATCTTGAAAAAAACCTCCTACTTTCAAATTCTCAGCATGGATTTAGATCTGAAAGGTCTACCACAACTGCCATATGTCAGGCTATTGATATTATACTTAATTCATTAGATGCTAAACGCAAAACTCTTGGAATGTTTTTTGACTTGTCAAAAGCTTTTGACAATGTAAACCACGATAGACTACTAATTAAACTCAATAGAATAGGGATTAGAGGAACTCCTCTAAACTGGATGAAGCCCTACATTCACAATCGGACTCAGAAAGTAGTGTTATCAGTGGATGGGTCAAAATATTCATCCATAGCATACCGAGTCATAAAAGGCGTTCCACAAGGCTCAACCCTTGGGCCACTCCTTTTTCTGATATATATCAATGACCTACCTAGCTGCTTACAGAATTATGAAGGAATTACACCAGTGCTGTATGCTGATGACACTAATGTAATAGTATCGACAGAAACTTACCCCAGCCTTGTGGAAAAATCACAGTCTGTCACACTTGCAATAAACAAGTGGTGTACAGACAACTTTCTAGATCTAAATGTAAATAAAAGTAAAATAGTATACTTTACACACAATAAAAATGCGACTGATGATCTGCTGGTAAAAATTAATGATCAATCAATTGAGAATGTGACGGAATGTAAGTTTCTAGGCATTTCTCTGTCTGCTAATATTTCTTGGGATATGCATGTAAAAGCCCTTCAGCATAAGCTCAGTTCAACTTGCTATTTATTAAGACACTTGTATGAAACTACAAGTAAAAGTATACTATTGAATTTATACTACGGGGAAATTTATTCAAATATAACCTATAGTATAATATTATGGGGATCAGCTGCTATCTCTCAAACCATCTTTAAAATGCAAAAGAAAGCCATTAGAATAATTACCAGGAAACCTCACAATGCCCCATCAAGGCCTATTTTCCATGAATTAAAATTGCTACCACTCCCGTGCATATACATTATGTTCTTAATTTTGTATATTAGAAATAACATTGGAAACTATTCTCTTAACTCTGCCTATCATCATCACTACACCAGAGGAAGGAACAACATCCATTATGGGAATGTTAGAACTAAAGCATTGAAATTAGGACCCAATGAAATGGGCATCAGATTATATAACAAACTACCCAAAAGTATAAAGGAAACTAAGGGAACTGCTGCATTCAGGCATAAATTAAAAAGATATCTACAACGCAATATGTTCTACTTGGTTGATGAATATCTCAACAACATTCCTGACTAGAAGGTTTATACTCTTTGTTTATAGCAATTGTCATGGTCTGATTCATGTTAGTTATTCAATTATTGCCTTAATTAATATTTCATGTGCATGTAACAGCCAATGTTCATGGCGTTATGTCATATATTATGTAACTGTGAGCACCTTTTCATTTCTTTGTATCTTAATTAGAGCCTGTGTCTTTGTTCCTTATTGATGTGCCTTATATCATGCACATACACCATCCACCCGGTATTTTGTATTGTGATCTCTGGGCAAATAAAAAGTAATAATAATAATAATAATTTAATCACCTCTTACTCGATAGCTCATTTCATTTTGTTAAAAAACTTCATGATAATTAATGATTGAACAGTTATTTATTGTGATCACCATATAAAAATGAGATCCAATCTAATTACTGAATATAAATTAAAAATTACAAGATTTTTGTGATTCACTCATACCTTCTGCTACCAACATCCCTTATGGTATCTCTTAAGAGGGGAAATAAAGAAAACTTGCAAAGATGTGTATGTATACCATGAGGGAAATAACTCTCATACTAGCGTTAGAACTGAAAAAAAAACATTCATTTTTCAAAATTAAAGTAAAGATCCATTGAATACAATGTGTAATGAACATGAGTTCATTCTAATACAGTTCATGTTTTTAAACAGTTTAATTCAATGTCATTATTTAATTTTTATCCCTGAGTGACATGCTCTACTATAAACCATAAACCATGAACTATAAACACAGTAATCAACCTGAAAGTCGGTTTGGTAGGTGATGGTAGAGTTCAGCCATTACTAAGCCTGATGGCGTGTGAAATTCACACATCAGGGTAGGGGGGCTAGTTCCTTTCCTTGTGCTGGTTATGGTTTCCCAGGAAGATCTGATACTCAAAAAATCACATAGCTTGTGTGGAGCTGCAGGTGCCCAGAGAGGTTTCCCCAGAAATCGAACCCAGGCCCTCTGGTCAGTAGTCCAATGCTCAACCCCTGGACTACCACGACTCACGCTCTACTATATATGCAGTTATTTTTCAAATTCATTAAAATTTATTGAGAAGCACAGTGGAGCCTTGCTTAACAAGCACCTTACATTATGAGTAATCCACATCACGAGCAGAATAGTTGGTCCCAAAAATGACTCTCTTAACGAGTGACTCTTTGGATACAGAGTGACAAGAAAAGATGATTTAATGATTGCATGCCCGCTACTTCAGTATGTGTTTAGCCCAATGCTCTACCCCTGGACTACTGCGAACCACGATAATGTTGACATTACACCAATAAATATTTCAGGAATAAATAGGTGGCTTAACCAGACTGCAAGGAGCAAAAATCACTAGATATGTCTGGAAGAGGAGAAATTTGTTAAATTGAAGTGAGGGTCAAAGAGTTTTCTGACTTGGCCAACAATCATGCCTTAAAAAATAAAGAAACTCCTATGTTCACATAAAAATTCATAAATATGACCATGAAACATTGATACTAATGAAAAATACAGAAGACTCACACAATTTTTTGGCAAAAATTTCATTTTCAAATCTTACACAAATAGCTAATCTGAAATACTATTTGGTTGGCTCTTTTGAAAAAGAAGGACTCGCATATAATGTATTGGCTGTAAGCAGGCACAAATGAAGAAATAAAATATTACTAAAACACTGCATACCAGATTCAAACATATGAATACAATAAAGCAGGAAATGGCAGAATTGTTCTTGCAAGTAAGTTGAATCTCTTTGAGAGGCAGGGTCAAACACAATATGGTGGATCTTCTTCACAACAACTCTCATTACATGAAAGATAAACCTGGGAAAGAAAGTATCAGTTGTTAAAAATAGAAAAACACAAAGATAATTCATTCTCAATAGCATTTACAATGCAAGCACAATCAGGATATCCTTGAATGACATTAGTTAATATACTACCACTTGCTGGAAGCTGCAAAGATCAATTAAACAGGAAATTGACAGCATAGCAAAAGTAGATAGGAATGTAATGAGTAGGCAAGTAGTATTCATGGAAACTCAAAAAGTTAGCAGAAAAATCATCCCAAAAGTATCTCAGATTTTTCATAATCCCAAGGCTATTAAAATTTGCAATAAAAGTTTTAATCTGATCCATATTAATCAGTTATCTCAATATTTAATACAAGAAAAACATCAGTATTATGCACTGCAAGTTGAACAGATTAGGTATATTATAGTACTGGGTATGCCTCAAAAAGAATTAGAATAATTTTATCCCACCAACAGAGATGGCTGGTGTATGGCGGGAAAGGTGGTGGGAGGTCTTGGGAAATCATAGATACCTGCATCAGTTGTTTGCGGGCTCTAAGTGCATGAATTGCGGATAGACTGGACCCCTGTTCGAAGGTTGCCTCATGAATTCATGATGCCAAATTCCATGGAGCAAAGATACACAATAAAATTTTGTGTTAAACTAAGAAAATTGGGTTTGGAGACCATAGTTAAATATGCTTACAGAGATGAAGTCCCAAGGAATGGTTTGCTGCTGGTACAAGTGGTTCTGGGAGGATAGAGAGAATGTTGATCCCATCAACGACACAGTGCGACAAAAATGTGCAAAAATTGAGAGACATGCTCAATTCCAACTGAAGCTCGAGTGTCAGAATGCTAGCAAAAGAGTGCAATATTCTGAAAACCACAGTGCATCACATTCTTACAGAAGATTTAGTCATGAGGAAGGTGTGCTAAGATGGTCCCCAAAGTGTTTTCAGAAGATCAGAAGGCTGCTTGTGGGACAATCTCATGTGATCTCTTAGACTGCCGTGAAAGTGACCTACAGCCCCAACGTGACACCACCGGACTTCTTTTTGTTACCAAGAATAAAAAGGAGCTTGAAATGCAACCATTTCGGAATGCTGGACAATATCAAAGAGGTTGTGACAATTTGCCTGATCAAGTTTCCCATCAATGCCGGGCAGGAGTGGTCCAGTGTAGCAGCAATCCATGCACTCTAATGGCCCGCAAACAACTTGGACAGACCCTGAATATGTATTCAATTTGTTAATGCATAATGATAAGGATAACATGGAAAACAACAAATACATAACATCATCAGAATACGTAATTCATAATGAAATCATAAAGGGTTACACGTGATGGGATCAGGCAAACAATTGTATGGGGTTACTCTTTTAATTTCCAGGCAACAATATTTTTAGTTATATACAATTATAGAATGAATTATTAATGTAAAATGTCAATTTATTAACAAAAAAATTAACTATACCATGGGATTCCAGGCTTTCAGAAACATATACACAAGTAAAATTACTACTACTTAAGATTGATCTTTCTTTAAGTCATGACAGACTGTCAAATAACTATTCTTACTTGGCCATTATTAATTCTGGAGCCAGTGGTTCAGGTGAGTCAGACACCGGAGTGAGAACGAGTGCAGCTCCCAGTGGATCTGCAGGGGGTGCTGTGGCTTCATTTTTTAAGGGTTCAGGTCCTATGTGGGGCCCCAAGGAGAGCCCAAGAGCCTCCAATCGGGCTAGAATGGCCTCTTCTTTTGCTTGTTGTGGTGAGAGTAATGCCAAGAAGACACCGAGCACCATCCCAAGCCATCTTTCGACTCCCACAACCTCCCCTTCTTTTCCAGAAGGGGCATATTCCTTAAAAAATCAATTTAAATACACCAGTTAAAATATTAGGTAATTATTTGACCTCTGAATGAAAAAAAATATTAATGTTCTAAATATTTAAAGTTAATTAATGTTCTTAGTGTTTTCTTGGTGGTCAGAGAGCATAATGCATATATTATTCAACTTCCAGCTGAAGGCAGGGACCTTACCCAGCTGGATCTGAGATGAGTGATTTTCAGGTGACCAGATATTCATGAGAAACCACAGGCAAGACAAGGAAATATACTCATACCACCACACTGAATATCTCTTGCCTTTAGGCTTACAATCAGCTAATCTGTAAATTCAGGGTGCGGAAACATAACTTCCTTTTTTGAAAAGGTTTTACCTTTGAAACAAAGGAAGTTATGTTGCTGCAACTTGTACAAATAAATACGATCTTGGCCCTGAAGAATACAAGTTTGTGTTACATTTGAAAATATTAACTGAATTTAATGTCAATTTAATTACACAACCTGGAATTCATAAGGTCTTCTGGCAAATGTACTCCACTGAGCAAATAGAGCAACCAGTTTGTTTTTGAACAATTACATGACTTGAAGTAAGTTCATGCAAAAATGTGATAACTGCAATTTTTTTAATCACTATTTTGTTACTTTAAGTACTTATTTTGGTTTGAATGATATTCATTTTAAACAAAGTATCATATATGAGTTCCATTTATGAGGGGTGTTCATAAGTTAGCAGAAACATTACAGAAACAGAAAGTTTTTATCACTAAAATGTTAACCGCACCCATTGGTGGATTTTTGAAATTTACTCTCCTTTAAGGCGATAGAAGGTACCTATTATGTGCATGGAATGGACAATATTTTGCATATTTCTTATTTGAGGCCCATTCAACTGTCATCACACTGTCACTGGACTTGTTGGTAATGACCAGAATAGAATATATCAATAAAAATCACATTTATAAATAAAATATTAATACCATATGATTTTTTGATTTGTGTGTTCTTTAGTTCTTCCTGATGTGAGTTATCATGCATGTAAATTATACCAATTTTCTCCAAATACATTTGCCATGAGACGTTTACACACAGTGAGAAACAGGTTAGCTTGAATTGCTCTGCTCAAATCTCTTGAAAAGGAGAAGAAATATAGGTAACATGAAAAATATTGAATGCACAAAAAAAATGTTACTCTTCTTTTTTAAATATACATAAAATCATATATGCAACCCGCATTTGCATCTCCTAAACATGCTTCCCCTAAAAAGTATATGCTACTTATCCTTTGACGGCCAAGAGTACCTATAGATTAGGCCCAAACACTATCTCAGAAAATAATAATGGAGATAGATTACTAAGAGAGCCCTCTCTACTAAGTAGTTGATCTAATGCCTCTATTTAATGAGAAATCTGGTTTATACTTTGCATCTGAACACAGTATTTGCTATCACAAAATCAAGAATATCTACTGTTGATTAGAAACTGATTCCTTCCAGTGCTATGCATGTTTCATTCAAAACACTCACACACAAGCCACATGTGACAAATCTTTTGACCAGCTTTGTCAGAGATTTACATAAGCCTTCAAGTAAAATGCACAATTATGTACTACAATAGTAGTTAAAAATACTAAAATAATCGCAATAAAGCAACAGATATTTCATATACAGCTAATACGGATAAATAGATAAATGGGATGAATCAGATTCAATCTTATCTATGAAGCATCTGCCATTAAGTTTAAAAGAACTGTGAAACAAATATCATGGACGAAATCATGTTCTGTTAAACAAATTAATTTTTCTAATTTACAAATTCATAACTTATGCTTTTATAGCTACTGACTTCAAACAATTATACACAAACAAATAAGAGTAAAAACATAACTTGTGTAAACGTAGAAAAGACAATCATAAAGAGTAACAAGTGAGGTAAGCTTGTAATATGTCATGCTAATTTTAAAGTACTCTGGATTTCACATTGATTTTAAAACTAACTCAAACAGGACAGCTAATAAAATGTACCATTAAGATAATTTCAGTTGTGCTGACTTTGGATGATGCAAGGTTTTTAACATCATCATTGACATCACAAAAAATTACCTCCACTACAAATTTCAGTAACATGATTAAAAACATTTTAACTACTGCACAATTGAGAACATATAAGTTAAGAGAAATGGTAGATAGAAGGCCAGAAAGATTGCTTACAATGGCAGCCATTTGTGAGGGATGATTAGATGTGGAAAACAGGGTTCGCAACAATGGATCCACAGGACGTAGTACGGGAGGTGCTAGTGCAGCAAGGAACCGGTGAAGAGATGCTTGAGGGCAACCAGGTCCATACATTGCCATCCTCTCATCTCTTTCCCCTTCAAGACGCACACGACCCCATGCTACAAGGGGCAGGACGGCATCTGCAGCATTACGGGACCAGCGCCGCCACAACTCTTCACTTTCTGTCCGACTCTCTCTCACCACTACTGCGAGGAGGTCCAGAACCTGAAATGGATATTCCAGTAGTAAGCATGGCATAAAACACAATTGTATTTCCTTTCCAAGTACATAAAGGTCAACATTTCCAAATAGCTATCTTTGACGACTCTAATCCTCATAACAAAGAGTCAATCATATTTATTAAAAATGCTTTTATTAATAATATCTAACAAACTGTAAACTCCTCAGTATAAACATGAAGATTTCACTGCAGGCATAATACACTTCACTTTGACAGCTACAGCATTACAGTTCGAAAAGCAATGAAACAACAATAATCCTGAATAACAGCAGGTTGCAAAATCTTCTTTTTTTTGTTAAGTTCATTTAAATAATAGATGTGATGAATCCTTTGGAGCAAATTATTTTGGAGGTTCCCTAGTTCTCCATTCAGGTTTCCAAGTAGAGAAAACTCTCAGAGTGCATCAGTCAAATGTGTTAATTCAGTTAAAATCAGGGATTAGATTATTTGGTCTCTCCAGACACATGGTAGGTGTCTCGACATAATAATAGTCAAGATTCATGAAATGAAGTACGTCATCTTAGGTTTGCATTAAATGAAATGGCCCATAGAAGGAACTTTTGGAACAATAGCTACAAGATTGTTCCCACTGGCTCTGTGGATATAAATGTAGTAGTAGGTCTAACATTCTGAAAGAGTATTGCAGTGAGAATGAGGAGCTTCTGCCTCATATAATAAATGAAAAAATCTATGATGAATATAACCACAAAAAAAACAGATACTGTAGTGGTACGAGTTTACATTATAATGACAAACTATGATATTGACCAAATCTTAATTCATCCAGTTCAGATATCCATGTGGAAGTGGTCAAACAGTACAATGATCTAACAAGATGGTGAGCACGTAAAGAATTGACAACAGTACCCTTAAATACAATACTTTCAAAGTCCACCTCAAAATACTCATTAATAGATTACAGGGGGTTGGTGCACAACAATTTTTTAATGACATTTTTGAACTTTATACAGCTTACTGAGTAGGCCTTGCTTGGCATCTTGTGGAAAAATTTTAATGTTAAGTTTTCAAACGAAAAGTGAAGAATCAGGCGTGATATTGTGGAATCGAGACATAATGAAAACTTCGTTGCAATTTTCCACAGTTAACTGTGGAAAATTGCAACGAAGTTTTCATTAAGTTTTCAAATTGATAGCAAGTTTTAAACAGCCTACAATGGTGTATATCAACAATGTGTTTTCATCTTGTGCCACGTGAGTGAACTGATGACTGGATTGTGAGTAAATTGATGTTTTGTTTCATGAACATGAGCAAAAACAGGCTGTAGATGGTTAGAAAGTTCAGGTTTTTGATTATTGGCCTGCTATGTTCACGGGGCCCAGAATTATTTAGAAACCTCATTACTTTCTTTTGCAGTAAAATTATTTCCACAGTTTCATGTGCATGCTCCCAGAGTCTGAGACCATACCAAGGTAAGTAAGTATGCTCTGAAAGAAAGCAAAGTACGCTATATGGTCTTCATTCTCACATATTTTTAGCCTCTTTAACAAGCACAAAGCCCAGGAAAGTTTTTTACTGACTTGGAAAACATGTAAATTCCAAGTTAGCTTCCCATCAATATTAAAACTTAATACCTTCCAGGATCATTTTTTTTTCATTGATACTTTTAAGAGTGCATACAATATGTTGTGTTTTAGTTTCATTCAGGAAAAGATGGATTGCTATAATGGCTGTTGGATGATGAAGCATAGGATGCAAATGATTATATAGCTGAATAAAAAAAATGTGAAGAGAGAGAGAAACTATTATTTTTTTAAACACATTAGTAAAAACATTATGAGTAGATAAATGAAATAAAAGAGGAGTGTGCATTTTGGAGTTCTGAAAGCAATACAAATAGTGGTAGCAAACAAGACACTTTCAAAAGTAATGATAAAGATGGAAGAAACCATGAGATAGATTTAAGAAGCTACCAAAATGATGGTATCCTTGAAAAAAAGAGATTCAGGAATCAAATAAGGGACTGTAAATGCTAACCAGGGTGAGGTATCAATGATGAATACACTTTAGAACCAATGAAGTGGCAACTAATATTCAAGATACTGGAGAAAGGAACTAAGAATGATGGGTTGGATAGATTGAAGAAAAATGAGCAATATATGGGTTTCTCATGGACAGTAGAGAAAGAAATGGAAAAATATGCAACGTGGAGTTGTTGAAGATAGACCAAAAACTAAAATAATGACACTAAAATCACATGGGTTGGGTAAAGTTGAGGGTGCCCAGAGATGGCCACTGGAATTGAAAAAGGGTTCTCTGGTCAGCACTTCACCCAATGGATTATGCCACTCCTTGAGGACACTAATATTTTGTATATAAATATAGTTAAATTATTTAATTGCAGTATTTATAACACAACTTTGAAGTTACCTGAGGATATTCGGAAAGTCTTAGCAGCATAGAAAATAGAACTTCTCGTTGTGTGTCTAGTTCCTTCAGTTCTGCTGCTTGGGTACTTGAGCCACTTCCTCCACCACCTAACCCTTTTCCTCTTACCACAAAGACATCTTCAACTACTGGAACTAATGCAGGAACACCTACAAAGGATGTTGACTTTAATAGCATGATAAATAGAGCCGCCACTTCTGAGGATGAGAATTACAAATACAAGATAAAAGCAAACTTTTGGCAGATTATAATATCATCATATTAGTTTTACAGTGTTGATCAAAAAAGAAATGAACTAGTACCCAGTAAGGCCTTGATGAAGCACATTCAATCCATGGTGGGTTTAGCTATGAAATTTTGGAACTATAGAGATATGGTTTTCCCAATGGTCTCGAAGTGTACATTTTCCAATATCTCAGGGAAAGTCTTCCAATTATAAAGCAGACTGCTTGGGATTAAGAAATGTGGGCACTATTCACATGCTAAATTCCATCACGATAAAAAATGATGAGGCAATGACTATTTGTTGACTTTAAATGGAATGACTTCTGATTGTGTCAACACAGTTCACAAGATTAACTTTAGAACTTTAACTAATTATTTTCAAATTGCCAATAATATATGGGGATTATCATGTAAACAAAATAACTTGAAAATTTGCCTCTTAAACAAAATGTGATGGGCTAGTTGGCTATTAATCATCAATTTTTACTGATTAAAGGCATTTAAATAGGATTGGTTCATGAATGTGATATATCATATCATGGCCAATTAAGATGCCATGCAACTTCATTTTATTCATAACAATTGCAATATAGAGAAATGAACATAAATTTGCATTAATAAATGAAATGCAGGCTGAGAAATCAACATAAGGTTACAGTTAATTCAATTGTAATTGTAAAGAGAGGTGATGGAAAAAAACTGTAGCACTTACAGTGAGTAACATGAGGCTGTCCACTGGCCATTAAGCCATCACATAGCTGAATGATTTTTGGAACTCCTATAATTGCCTTTGAATGTTGCTTCTCATATGACAAATGAACGAGGAAATAAAATATGCAAGGGATGAGTTCCTCTGCTTGCCTGAAAGGGATTGATTGCAATTATCAATTAATATAAGGATTTAACCAGCAAAAGAGAACAAATGGGAATTGCTCGTGAATTTGGAAATTAATACTTAACAATATAATGGCAAAACATTATCATGTTAAATGAATATGAAAAATATTTTCCGATTGAAATGTAAAGATTTTATGCTCAGTATGATACCATACTGCTCAGCATTTCAAAAGACAATTTACTTTATAGTATTTTTCAGTGAAATGAGCAAGTCGAACATACATGGGAGCTATGAAATATTGATGGCTAAAAAATTACAGTAATTGTGGGTAAGGTAAATATAATACAGGTCATGCAAATTCAGTGGGCATTCATTAAAATGAACATTGGAGGCTCATTTTCTACATGACTATGGCAATAAAAACTAATACATGATAGAGCAAAATCAATACATGCTATGGATAAAAAGTTTCGGGAACAAATTTTTCCTGACGTAACTGTATGTTGCAGTGCTCTCACACCGCACAGGCTCAGTGGTTGGGGGTCTGACCTTCAATGATTGCCAAACCCCAATTGCCTCTGCGAATTTGTTCAGGCTGTGTTTTCAGTGGACCTTTGCTGAGTGACTGGATGCAAGTGAAAAATGCAGCAAACGATTGAACATGTACATAATCGTAGACCATATTGGCATTGATAAGATGACAGTGCACACCATTATCACTGGAAATTTGGCGACATAGAAGATCTGCACCGAACTTGTCCTGAAGGTCTTGATGGACGACCAAAAGTAGAGTTGAGTGTCTACTTGCAAAGACCTTCTGCAACGTGACACAGCGATTCCCCAAATCCCTTACAGTCCTGACTTGGCACCACCAGACTATTCCCTATTCCCAAAAGTAAATTTCTCCCTCAAAGGCCACCACCATGGGACCCAAAGTGCCATCAAAGAAGCTTGCACGCATACCCTTCAGGATCTTCCGGAATCCACCAACCAGGGAGCCTTTGAGTTGTGGAAAAGCCACTGGCAAAAGTTTGTTGATGCTCAAGGGTTGTGCATGAAGGATTTTGAGCCATTGAATAAATATCTGAAATAAATCTATTTTTCCATAAACTTTTCCCGATACTTTTTATACAAACCTTGTAACAACAAGTGGCACATTTCTAGACTTAACCTTGGGAAAACTTTCCATATTGGAGAGAAGTGATACTTAACACTGGTAATTATCACTAAAATAATAGTAAATATATTTGTAACATATAATAATGTTATTAATGTAATATATATTTGTAATATGTTAATATAACATGACTGATTTTCTAACTTGAAAAGTGCACTGGATTTACCAGGTCGGGAGATTCAGTGGAGTAGGGGGAATTGAACAGTGGGGCGACATATGGCTCCAAGGTGAATCTCTAAAGAGATGCCCTATTCACCTTGAGGAACAGAAGGGCAGCCAGCTAAATGCTCAACTTCAATTTTAAAACGTCATCATTAAATTCATGGCACCTAAGCCTTAATCACAGTCAGCAGAGGAGATAAGCACAAAATGAACAGCTAACTGGAGAGGGAGCAGTTCTTGAGGCATTTTATTGCTCCAGTTTCTATTAATGTGAAGTAGCTTTCATCTTAGAAAGGTTGAATTGATGCCCTGACATCATCTCAAAAGATAACACAATCTAGATATTACTCAAAGTCAGATTAGAGGGACCTCATGCCTGTCTGGAGAAATTCATACTCTGAAATTGCACTTCATCTTAAGCTTTGGCATTCCACAGAACTGAAGTAAGAAGATCCACATTGTTTGAAAATGCAAAAGCTGGTAGAGGAAGGCTAAGTAGTGAGATGATAGCCTCCATGATCATTAAACAACTGTTGACCCATCTGAGAGAAAGATCCTGTTCCTCTTTCAAGCAGCAAAGAAAGCTACAGTCCTTGAAACAATGTTAAGAGCTTTTGTTAGCATGAAATCTTTTCTCTGGAAGTGAAGGTAGAGCTTGTGCAATTCTGTCAAATGGCCATAAAGGAAAACCAAATTATTCAGATGCCAGTTAATCAGCTAGTCCCAGGAATGACCTTTCCTTACAGTCTTTCTTCTCATCCTGCAAGTACTTAGTACCTGCGAACATACTCTATGCCATTCTTCAACACTCTCTAGTTATCCTGTGTGAGATAATACAGCTCAGTAATATAGATGTCAATCCTTTTTCATCAACGACCTCCAATATATCAAACTGCACTCTATGATTTTAGTCACTATCAACAAAATTCCCCAGAGATAGACGTCAGCCCAATAAAGGTCAGGGAACCATACTCGCCCATAATTGTTAACTCTTTGGTGGTTTTTTACCTCAACTTAGTCAGAAATTATGGACAAGCATGGCCTTGGGTCCTTCATTGAGCCGGCTGGTTGCTTCTGCATTTCAGCACCAAGTATTTAACATACGTTTCCACACAAGAATCTTGAGTGCGAAACATAGCATAGTCCATACTGTCAACCCTTTGCAATTCCACCTCATCTAAAAACTAGCAAATGACTGACAAGCTTTGGCTTTCTTATTGGTTGTACACATGACATTCACGATTTATTTAACAAATGGTCTGAGTTTGAAGCTAGAGCTTGGGTGAACTCTTTGTTCGTATTTTGTTCAAAGTTATTTCATGTGGCTGGGTTTTTTCTTCCCTGCTGCAAAACAGAGACCCCCTCCACTCAATCTTTAGAAATGCAAGATCTTTGCTTGTAAATATATAAGCCTGAAGTTACAGAATCTGTGAACACTGGTCTCTGAAGTTTCCTATTGACAATAAATACCCAACTTTTGGCTTCCTTGAACCCAACAGCTAGCTGAATTTACCAAAATTCTGGCATATTTACAGGAAAGGACAGTGCAGCATCACTACTACCATTTTCACATCCTTGTTGACCACCCCAGTAATACCACCACCACTCACTGCTGCTGCTCTAGCCAAATTACAGCACCTGCTATTGTCTCTTGAAGCAGGACAATCTAACTTGATACAATCCATAGGATCATGGTCATGTGCAACAAGGGAATCATGATCATATGAAAACAGACTGAAATCAAAGTGGAAATCTTCATATCTTAACTATCACCACCTGTAGCAGATACACTGCTCCAGGTTAAAAAGTACATCAGCTTAGCTTTATTGCTGAAGGTGACATCCTAACTTCACGATTATTGGTCAAAAGTGTTGGGCATTATTGTCACTGTTACACTGAACAGCCAACTGTCACAGGTTGCTGTAACATACCACACACATGACGTACCACCACATGGAAGACTTCTCCATTCATTAGAGACATTCAAAATCACTTTGAAAGTAACCAGTATTATTGAAAGATTTTGAACACGGCATACAATTCATGAGACTTATCCCAATGTGATGAACCCTTTGAGCCATGAGGGAGAGTTGAGCACAATAGGGGCTGGGGATTAGGCGGAGAGAATGAGCATAAGTGAATCAGGCTAGGGCTAGATTGAGTGGTGGTGAAAAGGAAGTTAGCTGGGGAGTGAAGCCATTGGATTGACATCAGCTGGTAGGTAGAAAGTAGTACAGGGTCAAATACTTGGTCTGCAACAAAGCAGGCGAGTTTGTACCTGTGTGTGACAAAAATCAAATTAGAGGCTGATAATGCCAAGTGGAACTGAAAATGTGGGTGTGGCCAAGACATATATTATGCCATGTGTACTTTCACTCATAAAATGGTAGGTTAGCCTGGGCCAGCACAAAAAATAGTAGACTAGCTCAGCCAACTCATGCTAGGCCAGAAAAGAGTCCTAAGTTTACTTCATCTAATATATCTATATCTACATAATACCCCACAAGCTGCCGCAAGGGCATGTCGCTGAGGGAGATGATCACACATTTTACTAAATGGCCATATTTAGCCACTAGCAGTTAGAATGACCACTACTGACATACCATACAAACTTTTTGTAATTTATTTGAAAGTAGATATCAGTAAAAACAACTCTTAGGCACAATGATAAAAACATAATCAATATCATTTGTGCACTAATTCTGAATATGAAATTAAGGCACTTCTATAAATATAAGATATTATCATTTTCTTACGGAATTTGTCCAGATTCGATGAACTCAAATTGTTTCAGCACAAATCCAATGAATATCTGCTCTGAATCTAGGAGACAGTAATTAACACGTAGTTGAACTAATTGGCTTAGCAGAAGTAAAACACGACATTGAAGCTGCACATCACTGGTTACAGTGTATTGCTACATATGAGAGAATAAAGAAGAATTATATTTACCCAATTTTCACCAGATGATTTAATCTTATGAATAACCTATTTAGCAAACTTAAGTTAGGTATAAATTACAAATTCATAAATAATGAAATTAAGAACCTACAAGAAAATAAAGAATTAGAACTACCATATCACATATGGAAAATGTATAATTACATATTTAACCTCTGACTCACTAATTTATTACATAAAAACAGAAATACTGGAAAACCTTCTGAATAACTTAGGAGCATAAATTCTATTTATATGTCTAAATATAAGTTTTGAACAAGTACGCAAAGAATTGAAATAAATTAAAATACCTTCAGTGCTTTGATGACCATAGGCTCAAATAGACGGATGTAGGATGCCAAGGATGCCTTGTCTGAACTTCTCCCAAAATTCTTAAAAATAGATGAAACTTTCCTTTCACTTCTTCGTTTCAAAGAGTTCAGCCATCTTAGCAGGTTTCAAGAAAAAGAAACAAATTGAGAGTAAACACCTGTAAGGATTATTATTAGGTAATCTACCGGTTAAGGTAGGTTTTTCTGGATGGACACAACTATCCAATAACCATTTTATAACTCCAAACAAAACCCAGGTATGCCTGGTAAGTCGAGTATGCCTGGACCTAAGCTATCTTCTACGTCATGTTCCTTTTCTATGTCTAACCTTGTCGGCCTAAGTTCTTTACCATACAGTGTTTCTATATATTCCTTCCATCTCTCTTGGATTTTTCCTGGTTCAGCTATTACCTTACCCCACTTATCTTTAACTGTTAGCACAGATCTTGTCTTCTTACTTCCCGATAATAACTTAACCTTGCTGTATAGAGCACCAATTTCACCTTTCTTCTGTAAACTTTCCATATCCTCGCATTGCGTTTTCCACCATTCTTCCTTTACTTTATTTGTGACCCTTCTCAATTTATTGTTTAACTCTTTGTACTTCATTTTGCCTAACTCTGTGTTTACATTTTGCCATTTTCTTCTCTCATCCACCTTTGCAATCATCTCATCCGTTACCCATGGTTTACCTGTAGGGATATTTGATCAAAAAGATCACAGCATGGGTATCCATGATACATTGACCATGGAGGTAAATATATATTAACATTACAACAGAGCAAGTAAAACATCTTCTAAGGTAGGATGAACTCTAATTTCAATCAACATGGAATTGAGATTACTGAGAGGCTCATAATGCCTAGGAATCATGCCCAAATATTAAATGGAACCATAACGTGCCCAATTTTAACACTTTTTCTATGCTGACTAACATCATCTCACATTCTATAGATATAATTTTCACATTTGTTTCCATTCTTTACCATCTCATAGATGGAAATTCTTGTCTTACATAGTAATGACTTCATCTCCAATTTCCCTTTCTTTTCAAACCAAGTTCATAATATGCTCTTTTTACTGATGATAAGCACTACATGATTCCCTAAGGTTTTGATGAACAGACATTACTGCTTTTTAATTTGAGCCTAGTATATAAAGAAAAATTTAAGTTAATTTTTTAAATTAACATTTGAATACCAAGTTATAAATTACAGATACAGTATCCTTAAATCTTACTGGACAAACAAGGGTCATTCAATAAGTCCTTAGGAAAAAATAGAAAAACAAATTATCTTAGGTAGATTTTTTCATTTTTCTACATTATGTCCTTTGAGCTCGATATACTTTTTCCAGTGTTTCTCCAACTTTTTGAAGTCATCTAAAAGTTTAATTCTGGAAGGTCCTCAAAATACCTGTAGGCATCTGTGTTGGTGATGATCTCATTGTTTGACATGAATTATTTTCCACCATGCCATTTTTTCAAGTTTAAAAATTACAAAAGTCACTGGAGACAAAATATGGCAAATACAGGGGATGTCGTAATAATTTGAACTTTAATTCCATAATTTTTGCCATCAAAACTGTGCAGGTGTGCATTGTCTTGACAGAAAAGAGTCTTTCCTTGCCAATAAGGATATTTTTTCTAGATTTCATTGCTCAACTGGTGCAATAATGATGCATAATATTTTCCATTTTTCATGTCCTTCTTGCAAATAATCAATATGGATGACTCTGGGTGCATCCCAAAGAACTGTGGTCATCACCTTGTTGGCAAATTTCACCATCATTGCCTCTTTTGGAGCCAGATCAACTTTAGAAACCGACTATTCCTTTGACTCTGGAGTGTAGTAATGTATCCATGTTTCACCCACAGTTATCAATACAGAAACTCATCAGGACTGCAATGGTAAAGTAACCAGCCAACAAATCAACCCATATAATTACATTATTCTCTACTGAGAGCAAACGTGGCAATGCACCTGCTGAATATTTTTCAAATTTTTTACCCAATTTTGCATGTAAAATTGAAAACACTGTACCTTGTGATATGACTGTGCCCTCAACTATTTCAGGAACTTTGTTTTGTTGATCATTGAAAATCATGTTGTGGATTATGTCATCATTTCGGAGGAAGTCACTTCCACTGGACTTCCGGGTTGATGTTCATTATTTTTGGATGTGTGGCCACATTTAAAGTCATTTACCCAATTACAAACAACCACAAATAAAGGAGTAGATGTGTCATGAACTTCATCTAACTTGACTTTGATCTCATCAAGTATTAAGTCTTTAGAATAGAAATATTTAATCAATGCACGACACTCATATTTTTTCATTTTTCTAAATAAATAAAAGTTTGTTTGCTTCAACCAATTATGAAAACAAAACCATGTGATTGATATAGCTGAAAATTTAACAGCCAAAAAGTGAAAGATGAGGCTTAATAAAAGTATTAAGAGCAAATCTTTTCCGATACTATGAGTGCCAACTCTTGGATTTTCTAAGGATTTATTGAATAACCTATATATATTTAATGGACTAGGGGAACAACAAAGGTGAAAAAAGAAGAATGTTGTACTAAGCACTAGGGGACGAGGGTTTTATCATCACCAAAGCATGGGCTTGAAAGCTAACTATTTCTGAAATTTCTGAGTCCAATTTACTAAATTCAAAATCATTATATACCCCTGGCTGGTATCTGTCACATTATACTTAGCAAATGAAAATTTTCCCCTTACAGTTTCTGCCCTTGTATTTTGACATGTAGTTTTCTATGTTATTATTGTTCTTGCTCATATATGGCATCCATTGCATCTTAAATACTTAATGATCAATAAATTATTATTATTCTCTAAACACATATTTTGAATATTATCTTACCCTGGTCCTTCATCACGACTGCTTAAGATACTGGATGCAGCAGTCCCAGGTGGAAGAGAGCTTGAACTGGGGGGCATTTGTGAAGTCAGGGACATGCGATCAGTCACAAAAGGAATGGGTCTCCCTAAAGAATGTGCCAGCTCATGGCAAGCATTTTGAAAGCAGACTGAGTAGAAACCATCACCTGGATGTCGAGTGGAAAAGGGTGGTTGATGCTCAAGACCAATTCCAAGGACTGCCTGATCTTCTTCCCACTGAGCACAAAGGTTGCTTCCAAACAAACATTTTAGAAGCTATAAGAAAGTACAAAAAGAAATAAACTATGACAATTGTAGGGTGACTGAGAGCAATTCATATACATATCCAATTGGGAAAATGAAAAGAATTTATGAAGTTAAGATCAATTTTACTTTTTTTGAAATTTCCAGGAATACATTTTCTCTCTAATCCACAATCAACTAATTTTAAGATGCAGGAAACATTAATTATTACTGCAACATTTATGTGATACATCTTTGATTTACCAAATAAATTGAGAATAACTATGTGGATTAGTTTGGCATGGTGACTAGTGTATTTCCTTCTCAATCAGCCTGAGTTCAGATCCCAATGGCGGCAGAATTTTTTGGAGGTATCCATTCCCTTAATTAGGTGTTATGTTGAGAACATTCCAAATGGAATATGCCATTTACTGGATGGAATGTTAAACATTGGACCCCTTGGTGTCTTTAGTTGGGAGGAGGCTAATGCCTACACTGAATTTCTCTCCACCTTCCCCCATTTTCTGAACATCCAATCTCAACAAAATGACTCAGCTGTCCCTAATGGCAAAAATGACCTTAGCTGTCAGTTGCCCTTTCCTAATAACTACTTCAAATATGTATTTAATTATAACTCAATTAATGATTTTTTTAAGGGTCCCCTGAGAACAAGTTAAATCTCTTTGTTGTTGTTGATGCTAGATGCCACATTATTGTATTCTTTACAGATTTCCAAGCTTGAAAAGTGTTCCTAATTAACACAGAGTTATGCATATTTTTCACATGAACATTTTCAATCAAAGAGTGAAGAATTTAAATGCAGATAAGATTCACCTACCTGATGTACACAGGTCACTGTGGGAGTTGGAGCTAAGGAGACTGTAGATTTTAAGTGACCTAACAATTCATCTGCACCCCTTCCTATCTCATGCAGGGAAGCAATTTCCAGTAACTGTGATAATGCTTCCAAAGTAATGACCAAGAGTCGCACAAATTTTTCACTGGCGTTCTGGTCAAGGGTTATCTAAAAACAATTATAAGAAAACCACATAAATTACCTCCCAATGAGTGAAACTTCAAATTCATAATGATATTATTGAAAGCTGTAACTCTTCACATTGAGACAATTGTGTAGTATACAAAATTCTGCAGAGAAATATCAGTACAATTGAAAACAGGGCTAGCAAGTTTAGGATATTGGTTTTTGCTGAATTAATAATTTCAACACAAATTTTATTTTGAATTATCAGCAGGATAAAAACTTATTCTTGAAATTCTATGCTAGTAAATTCATAGTAATCACGATAAAATGTAGATGCTCTCATTTTAGTTACTTAGGCACAATAAAGAATAACGTTTTATCAAGGAAAAAAAGGAATCAATGAAATGGACAACTATGCAAAAAGCATGAAACTTCACATATGGTAATTTGAAAGAAAATTTTATTATATTAGTCTACGAAAGTTGTTTCAAAGAACTAAAAAAAAATAATCTCCTAATTCAATCAAGAGACTAAATGAAGCCTGAAGGGTAGCAAATGCACATGAATACTTTCTTCAGTATTTTACCTTGTAATTTACATATGCACTCTTGAGGATGTCATAAATTTTCATATAATGTGGAGTAATGGTGGAAAGACTGAAGTATGAGCCTTTCCCTCCTTTTCTCTCTTCCAATTTATCTTCCTTATCTGTTCCATATGAAGAAAATAAGTAAGAGAATGAGAAAAACATAAGTTAATTGTGGTTACATCATTTGGATGACAGAAATAAAATCTTTAATTTCTTAGTTGTTTGAAAGAAAAACAATATTTGGAAATATATGCATCTTTATCAGTGAAATTTCTATTAGAATGGAAATAGAAACCAAGCAGAAATTCAACAATTCATGCAAATAAATTGACAAAACTGGAGGGAGAACTTTAATTCTGATACAAATAAAATCAGGAAAGGCATTTATATAAGCACTCAGTACATACAAGTAGAGTGCAGTATATGATTGTACAGCATGATTGTTACACTCTTCAAAGCTTTAATGAAATTTCATTATTTGGAAAAGAAAAAAATAAGGAATAGTCACCTTTTTTAATCGAAAACTCCTTGGCTTTTTAAAAAAATATTGTTTCAACAACTTTATATTTTTTGAAAAAATTTGGTCGTTTTTTAAGTTTTTATTTTGACCACAAAATCAAAAATTGCCAATAGTGTTTTAATTAAACATATTTGCGCTAACTATTCCTCCCCTTTTTAATTTTCCCTGGTATTCACTAGCTCTGAGAATTCCATATTCTCCTTTTAGGTGTGCAAATATATTGTTTTACCATGGAACATATAAGTCATTAATTAATGATACCGCATTATTTTAATCGGTAACACATGAAAAATAT
The DNA here is from genome assembly GCA_037158775.1 of Hetaerina titia. NCBI lineage: Eukaryota > Metazoa > Arthropoda > Insecta > Odonata > Calopterygidae > Hetaerina > Hetaerina titia. The sequence continues at coordinate 79,387,717 of CM073770.1, forward strand.
GATTCTGTATCAGTGATCCCTTATCAATATTCGTCCTTCTCCAGTCATTTGCTTTTTCTTGACAATAAGATTGATTTAGCTTGTAGACAATAGATACTGCTATTCTCTTGATGAAAGTTGTGTTCTTCTAAACCTATAATTCCACCCTTATAAAAATGGCTGAAAGACAGGAAAGATTTGTACTTTCCATTGCTAAAAAACTCAAATTAATCACAAGGAATGAAAAAAGTGAGTTAATTTAATTCCTAATCACAGACACTTGTTTTAAAAAAGTATTTTGATTAATATGAATTGTATCTCTTTATATCATGACCATATTTTCACTGCATTTTGGTTATCCATGCTTTTAGATTATCTGTGCATCATCATGCATCCATTAGCACAGAAAATTGAGATTTTACTGTAGAAAAGTATTAATTAAGTAATAAAACATAATTACAACCTTTATAGAGAGTAGATATAGGGTAGAGAGTAGGTATAGATAGGTAGAATAGATCTAGAATATCAAGTAAGCACCATCAAACATTGAACATAGACATTAAAGAACCACAACAGAAAGCAAGTTGATACTCTTTATGCAGTAACCTTATTAGTTCCAACAACTTCAATAAACAGTGACAAGAAATTGAAGATGAGAGCATTATGTTTCTGAAAGATATCCTAAGTCAATACAATTAAACCATAAAAAAACCATTAACACAGTAATCAACCCGAAGGTCGGTTTAGTAGGTGACGGTAGAGCTCACCCGTGTACCAAGCCCGACGGCGTGTGGATAGTCACACATCAGGGTAGGGGGGCCAGTTCCTTTCCCTGTGCCGGTTATGGTTTCCCAGGAAAATCAGGTACCCGAAAAATCACATAGCTTGGGTGGAGCTGCAGGTGCCCAGAGTGCCTTGCCTGAGAATCGAACCCAGGACCCTCCGGTCAGTAGTCCAATGCTCTACCCCCTGGACTACCCTGGCCCACTAACTTAGGATATCTTTCCAGAAGTCACAAGAAGCATAAATGGGAGAAGCACTGCCTCCATTACGAGTAACGAATATTTTGATGAAAACCATACTTAACTCAGTCAATTTAAAGCAATAATCATTCCAACAAGAAGAGATACTTACCTAATGAAGATTTTGATGGTGACATGGCTCTTCCCCTATCCAATGAAAGACTTGATGGTATGGATAAGCCATCCACTGATACACCAGAGGACTGGGATGAGATGCCCCCAACAGTTCCCCGTCGCTTGATTGGAGAGGCCAATGCGGCAGCAGCCACAGCAGGGAGGGATGGAGCGGATGCACTTGACGTGGAGATGGCAGAGGTGGGTGTGGAAATACTGGATCCAGGAGAAGGGTTGGGTGAAGGGGAAGGACTGGAAGAGATTGGGTGAGGGGTTAAATGAGGGGGAGGGGTCTCATCCAAAACATGTGCAAAAGTAGCTGTAATTTTGGCCACATGTCCCAAGAACACATCTGCTGAAGCAGCCAACTGTGGTAATACAAATAAAAGTTGTCTAGAAGTCTATGTGCATCTGGCAAAGAGGGATGAGATAATATTATTGATATTTAACATATTGAGTAATAAAATTGGGCATCCACAGCCCTAATATAGAAATGACTACATTGAGATCTCATTGATTCAGAACTGAAGGAAGCCAAAATAAAATTAATGTTATGTGCATTGAACGTGAATTTAGTTTCTCTCTTGGCACTGTGTTATCATCTGATCATATGCTTTTGGGATGGATGAAGGACTTTCTGGTGGATTGTATCAGTGCTACTAGTGTGTAGCAGACTTATTACAGAATGGAATAAAATATAAATTAGAGGACTACTTTCTCATTAAAAAATCTATCAATGTTATGAAATAAGCACAATAATGTAAAACAATTACTACCAAAATGAGTGCATGACTTTTATGATTGATGATATCACATGCATAGAGACCATCACTATTTTCTGCAGGGGTATGCGGTGAGGGAACAGCAACTAGGTTATCAATTAATAGTTATTTAAATTTGTGAAAATTTTTGCAAGGGTGAATGGAATGAACACATTGATCAGAGAGATAAAATAAACCAAATGATTTATTAAAAGATTCATCAGAGACTTTTTTTTATCCGATATTCCATTGAAAATTAGGCCTAGAATATACATCCATCATTTTCAATTATCTACCAATGTATTCCCACTACATAACAAGGATAATAAGTTCTCTATGCTATCTTTATGGAAACCTTTGGCTATCTATCTCTATGTGCAAACCACAATAAGTCATGCTATCCATAACTCAAGAGCCACTAGTATTTTAAATGATTTGGCAAGACAACTATCACTCACTCTACTTCTCATTAAAACAATTATTTATAGGACACTATGTGGTATTTATATAAGTATTTAATTTGTAATGAACTGTGATTCAATTAATTACCCAGTTTTCCCTATTCACAGAATTATATAAGAATTCAACTCTTTTGCAAACCTGATGATGACGTTCAACGTCGAAACCTAGGTCGAGTTTTTAAATAAAGCTAGTGGAATTACAAAGTCAATAATTTCATTTCATTTCAATTTGTTTTGAAAATTCCACAAAGTTACACCAGAGACAACAAATCTTTTACAGTGCCTTTCCGAACACTTACTGCACAACACAGGAGAACTTCTACTACATTTTATTCAATGAGGACTCTTCCTTGACTTACTTGTCTATCACCCAACACAGACCATGATTGTCTAGGAGTATTATCTCCATCAAGAGAACATCCACTGTCCACTCTATGATTGCAGTAAACAGCCATACCTAAAACATAAGAAAAGAAAATTAAGTTAGATGACTACAAAAAGTGTGCATGCATGAAATTTTGTTTTTCCCGGATTTAAATCTGGGAAAAACTAAATGTTATTTAAGTCAAATAAAGAATTAAATCTTCTTCATGCCATATGAATGTTTGTACCATGTTAATATGATCTCATCCAGGGACTTAAAATTTCAAATGCTTAAATTTCAATGCTCTGCAATTGATGGCAGTCATGAGAAGGAAGATGGCTACTGAAACATTTTACCCATAGCAATTGATGATTGGTGGAATAGTGGTGGTAATAATTCTATGAATTCTAAATCAGCCTTGAACATGTATTATCCTTAAAAATAAGCTTAAACATGTAAATTAAAATTTTATAATGTTTTGCAAGATTCCATGCCAAATATATTACTATATTTGATGACATTGCTTTACATCACCAGTATTGTTGAAAATATGCATAAGGGTAGTTTGAAAAGTTCTCAGAATGAAATAGAAATAAATGACTTACCTCGGGGAAACTTTTTTATTTTTCTATGTACTCTCCCTGCACACTAATGCACTTGGTCTAGCGATGCTCCAATGCCTTGATCCCATCTCGAAAATTAGATTCCTTCAGGCCTGCAAAATACCCATCTACTTCGGCTGTTAGTTCTTTGTTTGAAGAGAATCTCCGTCCACTGGGGACAATTTTGAGCTAGGGGAAGAGTTGGAAATCTGATGGAGCTAAATTAGGTGAATAAGTTGGGTGTGGCAACAATTTGTACCTTAGCTCAGGTATTTTTGCTATGGCCTGCACAGTTCTGTGTGGGCATTCATTGTCTTGATGAAAGATGACTTTCTTCTTTCCCAAACCTGGCCTTTTTTACATGTATCTTTTGCTGCAGTTGATCCAGGAGGTTAGGTTAATATTGTCCAGTAATTGCTTGACCAGTGAGAAGATAATCTATCCGCAGATTTTCTTTCACATCCCAGAAAACTGAAGCCATCACCTTTCCGGCTGATCGTATTGCCTTCGATTTCTTTGGTGGTGGTGAATCAAAACATTTCCACTGCTTGGATTGCTGCTTTGTCTCTGGGGTATAGTAGTAGACTCAAATTTCATCCATGGCTACAAACTGACACAGAAAATCTTGTCGGTTTTTCTTAAAACGGGTCAAACACTTTGGATTTTGAGATTGAAATTTACATTCTGATGTGTTTGTGATCCTGCATCAAGCGTGGCAGCACCCATCTAGGAGATAATTTCCTCATATCTAATTCCACTATTAAAATATGATATGACCGTTCAGATGACATCCTTACAGCTATAGCAATTTCTTGCACTTTCAGTTGGCAATCTTTCATGATCATTTTATGCACTTTTGCAATAATTTCTGGGGTTTTGTCACATTTTGGCCGACCACTATGTGGATCATCATCTAAGCTGTCCTAACCAAACTTTAACTTGTTTGTCCTCTTGGCAACAGTTGAATATAAAGGAGCAGAGGCCCCAAGAGTGTTCGGAACGTCAGCTCGAATTTCCTTTGCTTTCATACCTTTCTTTATGAAGTATTCAATCACTGCTCAAATTTCTATTTTTTTCCATCTTCACAGATCACTAGACGGGAACAACAACAGAGAGGCATCCACATTACAAATCTCTTCCCAGAGCAATGACATGTTACATGTTTACTCATAATGGATTACCTATTACTATGCGGGAAACTCATTGTGCTAGCATTGAAATTTGGTCGTGATTCTGAGAACCTTTCAAACTACCCTCATTTTTCAAACATTATAATGGTAGTGATTCAATGTACGAGGTGTGTTAAAAATTAACGAGAATTTTAAATTTTGGGACAATAATATTTATTTATTCTTATACATTGATGTTGTCACCTTTAAAGTAGTCTCCATTGGAGATTATGCACTTGTGCCAGAGCTTCTTCCAATCCCCGAAACACTTCTCAAACTCGATCTTTGAGATAGCCTTTAGTTCTTTCAGCGATGCGCTTTTAATGTCATTTACGGCTGTAAAATGACGGCCCTTCAAGATTCTCTTAATTTTTGGAAATAGGAAAAAGTCACACGGAGCCATATCTGGCAAATATGGAGGCTGGGGCATCGTTACAATATTGTTTTTGGCCAAAAATTCATGAGCAAGCAATGAAGTATGAGCTGGTGCATTATCATGCTGCAAAAGCCATTTTGGAATGAATTTTGCTGCCATGCGTTTCATACCCAAAAAATTGGAAAAAATGTCATGACATGATCCAATCAATATGCCAACATCATCAGCGACCTCTCTAATTGTGATTCGGCAATCGTTCATAACCACTTCTTTCACTTTTTCCACGTTTTCATTGATTGTTAATGTGCTAGGGCATCCAGGACGTTCGGCATCTTCAAGATCTTCACGGCCTTCTTGGAAACGCTTATACCACTCGTAAACTTTTGATTTATTCATAGCAGACTCACCATAGGCCTTTTTTAACATTTCACAAACTTTGTTACACTTTGTTTCATTTTTTTAAGCAAAATTTGATACAAATTCTTTGATCCATTTCTTTTAACAAACGAAAATCGCCAAGATCATAAAACACGTCTAAACTTAGTGGCTGTCACAGACAAAGTCCACAATGAGAACAGCTGAAAGTTTTATCATACTTCAGGGCTTTATCATACAAACATAATAAAAAAAAAGTTTGACAATCAGACTCTCCAAACCCACGAAATGAAAAAATTCCCGTTCATTTTTGAACACACCTCATATTTTTTTTCTTTCCAGACACAAGACCAAAATGAACCATTTTGAATGGAACAATTTCATAAAAGGGTAACCGTTAAAATTTAGCTGAGATTATAGAGAATAAAATTTTGTGGTTGAATCCCTTCTTTTTCTCTCATGAGTCATGCAATTTTACCATTAAAGAAAATGGATGTACATTCTCTTGGAGATTTGACATGAATTAACATTATTGTCACTTGACAACTCAAATTAACTCAAACAAGACATCACAATGATTAGTCAATATTGATCATAACTGGAATACTTCAATTAGGTCATCTGGAAAATTGAGCAAACATGGTCATGGGAAGCCACACTGAAACAGATTATTTAGTCTAAGACTCTGAATAAACATGGAAACAAAAAATAAAAATATTTACTTTTTTGCTAATAAGAAGATAACGAGGAAAAGATGGGTAATACTAAAAGTTTTCCTCAGTTGAATCTGAGGGTAGTCAACCAAAAAAGTGACTGATATAATTTCTTCCTATTGAAAACAGCTGCATGCAACTTGCCATCAGTAGTTTATGAATCTATGAATAAATATGATAGTTTCATATTTGGAAAAAATCACATCTCCACTTAAAAAAATAACAATAGTTTCCGATTAGGTATCACAAAAAAACAAGGTACATAATGAAAAAAATTAATTACATTACCAGATATGAGATTTCCAGCCAATTTGATGAGCCAAGTCTGAGCAGATAAGTCAAGGGAGACAGATGTTGATGTGAGAAGCGTCAATGCAGTTGAAAGAAGACCACAGGCAGGACTAACTGCTGGACTTTTGTAGCTTGATCCAACATCACTGCTTTCTTTACTGTAATTGGGGACAAATTACTACTTATTTTCTGGTATCCAACTGGTACCTCTTCACTACATTAATTCCCAGTATGTAGTATAAGGATACATTATAATATACAAAACTTATCAAAACATATTTTTAAATCTATTTATATTTATTACAGAAATATTATTTTTTTCATTTACTAGTAGCATTTTAACGTGCCAGTACAATGCATACACCACCTAGTGGTAAGGTGCTGGCAATAGTACCGTGGTTATCAAGGTAGTCACTGCAGAAGGGATAGCAGGTTGTTAAGAATAATGAAAGTGTGTCTTAAGTACACTAGGATTTAGTCTTACTTTTGGCATGCAGGCAAAAATGTGCCAAAACTGCCCAGTAGAGTGCCATGACCACTAACAGAAAATAAGCAGATCCGGGTAACCTTGCAAACCAACTCATTGCCAATGTTTAAATGTAGATGAAATAATTTGTATTCACTTGATGATTATGTGTATCTGATCATTAGATTTACAATCATATTGGTGCAATTTCAGACTAATATTAACTGCAGTCAGTGATTGGAAAAAAATAAGTTACTCTTAATTACAGTTGGAGACAAATAAACAAAAATAACACACACAACACACTTATTTTGAATTGTATTTCTATGGAAAGCATGGCTTTTTCATTCCAGAACTAACATTTTAAATAGAATTACCTGATATTTATTAACTTTTTCAAAGACATACCTGGGATTATGCTTTTCTGATGATCTGTCAGCCAGGATACAACTCCATGCCCATGGATAAATGGTGGTTAAATACTCTTCAGAGAGCATGGAAAGAGCCTCACAGCACCCATGCTACGATAAAATAAAATAAATTCAAAAGCATTATTTAAGTAAAGAATACAATGAAATTGTTTTATGGCATTCCTAGACACAACATTTTTATAATGTCTCAATTAAGGTAAAAAATACTTTCATGATAGGATTTCGGTATAGTGCATACTTATGTAGTTCAGGTGATTATTATGCAAATCTTACTGCAAAAATAGGTAATAGTCATGTCAGAAAGATATGGTAATAAGTGCTTTCTTGCTTGCACCTTTTCCTTGCCAAGTCTGAGGAACATAATATCATACACGAAACAATGTGTGAGACAAAGGCAAGAGAAATATTTAAGCACTGAGCAGAATGGTAGAATTCTCTCTCTAATTAGTGGAACAAAATTTCTCTGTAAATGTACCTTTAACAGAATAAAACATACCCAATTAGGTGTAAAATGTATACTAAAATAACTTGAGAAAAGAGACAAGATACCAATCCATAAATGGAGATGTATGGCAGTGTATTAGGTTTCGTAATATAAATCACACAGAACAAATCTTATATTCTCTCTTCATTTGTCGTACATATATTAAAAACTACTGTCTGCTTTCAGTTAATGATGCCCATTTGGGGTTGGTATTCTTCACTAAATGTTTTGCATTGTGAAGTAGTCTTCATCTCTACACAGAATAGAAGAAATATTTGAATTTAAAGGAGTTATGTATTTGTTACTTTTGACTCATTTTTAGGCATGCAAAAAATAATAATCAAGGAAATTAGAACATGGAACATCTAAAAATTTCATGAAAATGGGAGAAACAAATCAATATGACATGCACACAATCACTTCATCAATTGTGTTCTCATGAAACTCCCTGCTCTGCAAATTTATACTTACAGTCAAATACCTAGATGTGGACATGAGGAGAGATTGTGAGAGTAGATCGACAACTCTTGACAGAGCATCTTCAATTTGTGCTACCCTGCGCAAGGAACTGTTATGACTAATCCCCCCAAAAGGCGAGGGTGGCCCATTGAGGTGTGCAGTTGGGGATGGAAGAGGCAAACTGCCCCCTGGGCCCCAACCTGCAGCCACTGGAAGCAGAAATTGAGAAACAAGGCAGGAGGCCCTTGCTGTGGCAGGATCTTGACCTGGATAGTCAGCTGGGAAGAACAAATGTGGGATGATCCTGCATGGTGAAACAAAGGAATCATTGTATTATCTCTTCAATTTACCTCTGTTAAACTGTAGTGAGAATATTTGTTAAAACTTCTGTACCATTAAATGCAGTTACATGTCACAAGGTTTCCATTGCATCAAAAACACTTTCCACCTAAGGAGACTGATAGATCCTGTTTAATTAGAATGTTAAGTCTTCAGTTCTTATGATAATTTTGGTGAACCCACCTATGTCCATTATAAATAATTGTAAAAATAGGGTGGCATAAACAACTGCACAAACATGCTCACAGTTTTGGTCTATAGACTATGGTCTCATCAGCTTCTTGCCTTGGTGACTTACACCATCAAGTCCTAGATATTACCACTACATTGCCTGACTCACCTAGGCATTAAAATCTGTTTGAGAATGAAAAATAAGATGTTCTTCGTGAATCAAGAAAGTAAATATATGTTTTCAGTAGAATTTCCTCCTGAGTAATTTATTTCAAACTTTGATTCACTAATTCATGTTTTAATGGTGAGCAAGTGTATTAAATATGGTGGAATTATAATACTACATATTTTTATAATTATTTTAATCACTGTCTGTAGAAAACCCAATGCTAAGTCTCTAGAAAACATCAGATTCCATTCCCATTGTAAGGAGATCATAAGGATCTTATTATTACATAAAAATACTTAAAATGAAAAATATGTGAGAACAAATCCTCACAATTACACATTAACTAACACGTTTGTTCTTCAGTCATAATTTTATTCCTTAAGTGTTATTTCTTATATCTTTCCATCTCAGTATACACCCACTGTCATATTGTTTTGGACAGTGTCTTGCAAAAACTTTTACATAATATTAAATGAATAATAAAATGTACAATTAACGATCAATTTGAAATGTTTTAATTTTGTTTAATCTCACTTGGAGTGCATTTACTTAATAAAAATTGCCATATTCAAAGAGCGCCATAAATTATTTGGGTCCCATATAAATGAAATCAATCTTGCAAGAATAATGGGAGAAATGGAAATCAAGTGTTCCGGTTCCAGCATAAAAACACCATGTAAGAAAGATAGATCACCTGACAAATGCAACTGCAGCTGCATGCCTAACACGGTTATCTTCATCACCCAGGAGAGGAAGAAGAATTTCATGCAAGACTTGATCTTGAAAATCAGATCTGTGACCTTGCTCCATATATCCTTTGCTTTTATTCAAAGATGTAGACAGCATGTGACTCAAGGAAACCATAGGGAGTTCACTTACAACCTCCAGTAATTTCACCTGCAAAAGAAATAAAAACCACTAATTAACCGGTTCATTTCCATCAATAGTGCCATCTAAACACAAACCTGAATGTCACCAGTTATTGAGATGTGACGACCAAACATTAGACAAAAGAGACAAAAACATTGAAATAAAATCTTTAGCTCATCGCTACCAACTTTATTTTATGCCAAGAAGGAATTCTAAAAACCTGAAGATAGATAATGTAATTTTTTCCTTGCCATTACAATAGTCCTCTTGCCCAATTGTTGAGCCAATTAAATAAAGAGCAAAAAGGTCTTTATCTGAAACCCACATTTTTCACCCTTTTTTAAGCCATCCAAAAATTAGGATTTCCGAAGGTCATCAAAATAGGTACCTGTGCTGGCAATGACCTCCTCATTCAAAGTGAATTGCTTTCCCTAGAGCAATTTTTTCAAGTTTGTAAATAAAAAAAGTCACTGGGGGCTAATTTTGGTGAATACCGTGGATGCTGTTAGAATTTGAACTTCAAAATTTTTATTATATGCTGTACTTGTGATAACAGGATGCCATAGTACTACAAATGAAGTTATAAACTAGCAGCTAAAAGACACTAATTTAGTAACTGATCCGCTTTTGCACTGAATTTTCAAAAATCTCGGCTCCCTCCCAAAAAAGTAGCATCTATTACAACTCCAGTAAATACAAGTATTGAATGCATCACACAGGATAATTTTATGAAACATAAATCCCGGTCATCATCTTTGAAAAAGGACAACTTTACAGACACTAACTTCTTCAGAGAAAAGGAAGTTATGTAATACAAGTAGTTTTTATCGCACCAACTCTTCATTTCATACCTTAACCAGCCAGTATGGATTTTTGTGAAGAGGCAAAAGTGCTGTAAGCAAGGTCTTGACTGAGGGACTTCCTTGACTTTCAAGCAGTGATCCTAGGCACATCTGTATTGCTCCTAATGTCTGGCGACAGCACAGAGATGATTCATCTTCAAGACCCTGAAAGAATCAAGATTATTAATAATAACAATCAATATGAAAACACTTTTGAATGTTTTCCATTAAGTAAAGCTTGTCTAACAGGTTCAATAGGTAATTTTTTGAGGGAACAATCAACACAATCCTTTGGCCTATCAATATTTAGAATATTTTAAGTCATGAGTAACACAGTTAACTCTCATTATTTCATAAATGTGGAAAATATTTAATTTCATAAATATGGAAAAATGCATTTAAAAATAAATTGGATAAAAATAAAGGAAGCACATTGACAATTCAATGAAAAACTACAAAAGCAATGCTGATCCGCTAGAGAGATTCTATGAATTATGGACACCCATCCACTGGCCTAAGATCATGAAATCTATTTTTTGGAGGAGATACTAAAATGTGACCCTCATTCAGCTATCTTATTCTTCAACTCTCACTTCAGTAAAGGAGGGCAAATAGTTTATTCTACTTTTTAAGTTACTGCATGATTATCTTTCATTATCTCTCACAGGAAGTTCAGTTTTTCCCTTATATTTTTCCTTCCATCATTCTCCAAGATAGTAGGTGCATCTAATATTTGTCAAAATTAATATTGCTGCTTTCCCATTTAATGCTAAAAACATTTTTCACCATCCATTGAATGTGATTTCAGACTTTGGAAAACACTAGAAACTAAAAACATGACTACTACAAGCACAGGGCATTCAAATTATATGGTGCAGTATTTTTATGCTTTCTGGAATATGCAAAGAATGTTCACCTTACAGTTCATCTGGTGAGGAGAAATGCATTTTATTATTCACTGTACAACATAAAAAATAAATAAGCATCAAGCTTCAAACAAGAGTCACAATATTACTCCTATTACCCTGCATTTCACACCTTCAAGAGTACTTCTACCACTAGATGAACCACAATAAAAAAATTGCTGCCTCTTTCAGTCCGTAAATACCCTTGGAAGTATTTAAGTTGCTATCTCAACAGGGCTATGAGAGGACAGGGGGCACTCATATGTTACTCAGCCATATTAATATTTGTATACGTACTTAGTCATATACTTATATCGTTTACTTCTCTTCTGTGAGTGACCTTCACCTCCCACCATTTCCCACCATCCCACCTCATGAGACGACTAATTCTACCTCCACTGTCCACCATTTAACAGCAGAGTGACTTGGACATCTTTTATGTCGATCACATTCATTGGCCAGGTAAAAAAGTTATTGAGATAATAAAATATTGGATGGTAAGTTATATGATGTATGAGTCTGCCCATTGGCAGACCTCATCAACTTGAAGGAGGAATACTGGACAAAGTTGATTGGATTATGGCATTACTCGAAGAAAGGGTAAACAGATTCAAATAGGTCTAGCAGTTCTAGGTTCACCTGGTGCATCCTTTTGTATTATATCCAATATATTTTTATGTTGATTAATGGCTTAGCAATAAGAAGCCATGTGATTTGCAAACAGTGGAGTTGCTTTCCCAAGAGACCAGCAGAAGCATGATGCTTATACAATGAATATCTATATAACTCTAAAATATGCAAATGCTTGATGGCATGCAATATCTTGATGGACACATCTAAATAAATGACACGTTTGCCAGATGTGGGACCAGATAATGGGTTCAAATATGATTGTAGATGAATTTCGATTTACCTGTAGAAAAAAGGAGGCAAAGTATTATGATTAAGGCTAGGGTCTACTCTTGGCTTTGAATGATGGCACATGTTGAATTAAGTGGGATCAAAGTAAAGGTATTTAACTGTATAGCATTAAATTCACCAATATCATAGAAAGAGTGAGAATATATTTGTTTAAAATCAAAATTTTGACCACAATAAAAGTTTGGTTGAAAATGATAAAATTTAAGCTACTAGCCAGCATGCCTGTGTTGGTTGCTACATCACATTGTAAACCATTTATTGACAGATACTTCTGAAAGTATGACTATTCCCACTTTTGTATTAGGGTTTCTACCTGATTCTGAACCACTTTTATCATTCAAAGTTTAAAAAGTCAATCCAACTTTGTTAACAATACATTATTACATCTTTTTGTTCTATTTTGTAATCATGACAAAAAACCACATTTTGTTCTCCCAAAAGTGTGGAAATGCTTTACTCATTTATATCTATCATACTGATGAAATATTTAGAAGACTTAGTATAATAACTATTAACAAGAGTTTTAACCTAAAAATGGAGCTATGTATCAGAACTTCCACAGCAAATCAGTTGTGAAATTTTCAGTAATGGGATGCAACACAAGGAAATTCTAAGTTTTATGAAAAATAGAAATTACTACTTCACTTCATTTTGTTAGGTTAACTTCATAATTATGTATGTTCTTTATTAATCCAGGTACACCAAAATGATATCATAATAAGCACACAGCCATAAAATAAACTCACCTGAACAAGAAGGTTGACAAGTTTATCCAGGGAAACTGAGCCCTTAGAAAATGCCTGAAAATCACCACCAGATTGAACAAGAGCTGCCCAAATGAGATTTCCAATGAGAACACAAGTGAGACCTCTCAACTGGGGGTCAGTATGCATGGCAAAGAGAAGAATATCACTAATAGGCTGACCAGTCATCTGATTGGAGGTATTACCTGCAACAAAAGAACATCTGATAGCAGAAACAGCAAAAAGCCTTCCAAGAAATGCATAACCTGCTTTATTTTATCTTCCTTATTGTGGGACTAACCACATTCACTTGGAAATGTCTGGCGGGTTTTAATGATGAAAACTGTATCAGCAAATTCTGGGTAGGTATAAATGTAGGTTGGTATAATAAATAGAATGGCTGGGCAAGAAAAAAAGGACATTTTAAAAAAAGACATTGAGCAAAAGCCGGTACTAGGCATACTCTGAAATAAAGCCGCCAAGGTGGCAAGTCACCGAATAAAAAATTTATATTTTTGTGACTAGCAAAATTTTTTACAAACTTTTAACTAAATCAAATTTCCCAACTTGACTCAGCCATTTGACAGTCCCAACTATGAATAACTTTGCTGCCTATGAGAAAATGAAGGCAAAGACTGCATGCAAAATTTAATGAATAAATGGCAACGGAAATTTGTCAATTCGACCTGAATGCAAGTTTCATGAACAAAACTATGAACACTGATTGAACATACCCTTCGGATCTTCAGACTGTGCTGAAAATCTGACATATTCATCAGAATCTGGTTCAAGGGATAGGAAGAAAAGGTCAGGGCTCAGTGCCAGAGCATTGGCAACACAACCCAATGCAAGTGCTTTCACACTGACACGAACAGCTGAGTCTGGAACTGTGTTAGTCTCAAGGATTTGGATGCCTTTTGATTTGACTTGTGAGTTGCTTTTATCACTCTTTTGTAAAAGGAATGATGCTACCAAGAATCTCAAACAACTGTTCAGTCTAGAAACTCCTTCTTTGGCCTGTAGGGAAACAGGAAATACATAATCAAAAGTGACAATGTTTTATGGCATAGCATTTTGGTTTACAATTAAAAGTTAATTAGATTGAAGAAAAGTATAGTCAACCACAGTTACATTTTAATTATAATAAACAGGGTATAATTTATATGATGGGGTTCCCATATACCAATGGGTACAACCCATTTGTAAAAAACAATTATTACGAAAACTTATTATTTATCGCTGAAATATTATTTCTTTCATGCCTTCATAATAAAATTACTAATATTTTGAAATATAAGGAAATAATTAATTCTTACCCAAATTAATTCTTACCTTATGAAAATCCAAATGTGCAAATTTATAATTGTAACATGGGTGACAATTTAATACATGCCATAAAAACTTTTACAATAAGTGACTATTTTGCACAAAGAAGACGTTTTTGCACACTAATCACCAAAACCATAGTTTCCATTTTAAGCACATATCTCTTGTTGTTAAATATGGGAAATAATAAACAATATAAGTGAAGTTCTATTTTAAAAGCGCTTACTATAAGGTATTTGTGACCCTTGAGTAATTCCATGGGCCGTTGAGGAACTTCAGTCTTATTCTCGATGAGCCTTGTTTCCATTACTGCACTTCCTGAAAAGCACCCATAATTACATCAGAATCCAAGAAAGCAGCGCATATAAATAATCACCCTAGAGTGACTTTTCCATTAGGTGATAAATGTGATAGTATTATGAAATACCATGAGAAATTCTTCATGTGCAGGAAAAGAAAAATATTTCTTTTCATTCATATACAATTTCAAGTAGATAACATATTTACTGTCTCACTAAATAGTACAGTTATTCATACCATACAAAATACAACATTCAAACTGACATTTCAGGGAGACCCCTCAAACAATGCTTTAATTCATGTTAATCCACCATTTTAAGGTCAGAATTACAATTTTCATTTTTTTTGCAGTTATCTATGGAGACGTTCACAATTGTGAATTTTTATTTACATAAGAGTTTAGTAATGTTATGATGGTACATAGTAGGTCAGTCATGCACATACTATAACTGCTCCAATAACTAGTTCAAAATCATACAAATTAGTATGTTTTGGATTGCTGATTATTTTATTAATTTGAAGGAAGCATTACATGATTAATTTTGGATGTGTGTTATAAATATCAGGCTATAAAAAAATAAAAGCAATTGTCATCAAAATTTTGCCTCAAGAAAAAAACTTTAAACCATAGTAATGATGTATTATACTTTTATACATTGCTAACCTCCAGCACCATCAATTTCCTACATCACCATGCCCATTTATTGTTCCAAACCCAGATCCATTAATGATTTCAACAGCATTTAATGGGAAAAATGACAATATTTTGTGCAGAAAATGTTTGAACTACTTATTAAAATATTATATAATTAAGCTACAAGCGTAATCCTTGGACAAAAATGCAGCTACTCTATTAAGTTACAACTCTGACAATCCTTTTTCATAACTGGCTCTATTCCAGAAGGTATTTCAGTCAAATGTGAATTTTTGATGATTTTTCCTCTTTTTTGAGATTGGTCACTGGATATAAAAGTTTCCTTGAGTCTTATAGCATAAAATGGAGTGGGAACGATTTTTGAATGCCTTAGCTGATATGAAATTTTCACTGAAAGGTTTTTCATGATATTCTATGATAATAAGAAATTCATACCTAAAATTGAGGTATATGTAGGTCATTTTTGTGTCAATAGGTGAAACTGAGAGTTTGGGCTGTTCCACTCTCATTCTTCCCACCCTCCAGAAAAGTATTATGCTATAAGCATACTGATTAGAGGTTTTATACTGGGATCTTAAGTATATATTTGAATAAGATATAAAAATGTCTTGTTCAGAATGTTAATATAAAGCCTAATATTTGTATACAAGTATGATTTGCACATTTGTATACTTGTATGATTGGCACATTGTAATTGGAGAAGAGAAAAATATGAGTCAGTAAGATAGAGAAGTATGGAATAGAAGGAAATTCTGAAACTGACAAAACTCAATTAACAAAGTGAAATTATTGATAAAAATAGGAGAAAATGGATAGAGCTATATATCAACTGAAATTGAATTCATGGATTAGAAAACAGATGCTTAAGAAGATAGAAAAGGAAAGGATATTTGTCATTTTTAGTGAATTGAGCATACTACTTCTGTGACTTTGAGATTGACAAATCTGGCATCCTTCCTGGCTGAGACAGGCAAATGCTGCACTATGTGTTTAGCCCCATTGAATATTATTGAGTACTAATCATCCCATCCATTGAAGGCCTCCTTCCACATTTAAGTAGAAACTGGAATCATGCAATGATAAACCTTAAATATGATTTCTCCTGAATACCCCATAATCTTGTACAGAAAAGTAATGAAATGGGGACACCCCCCTTTCCTCCAAAAGCCTTATTCAATTAAATGACAGCGCTTAATTATTTGAGCAAGCATCGCGAACCAATGCCTAAAACCTAAATTGGAGTTCAATGGCACCCACACCAGCCCACATTCCCCCAACTAACCACCACACCTGACCTTCACTAGGTGTTCTCCTAGTTATACTGCAGTATTGAATTAAAAAATACAGATCCAGGACATCTTGTCAGGCATCAGGACAGTTATGCAATGTAAAAGGTTTATATAAAAAGGGTCTGAAAAATTTTTTGCCTGACGTGACTGTACATCACAGTGTGCTTGCTTCGCACAGACTTGGTGGTGGGGGTTTGACCTTCAACATGTGCCAGGTGCCAATCACCTCTGAGCATTCATTCAGACCCCTGTCGAGTGACTCGGTGCAAGTGCAAAATTCAGCAAATGATTGAATAGCGGTACGCCATCAAATGTTGTGTTGGACTGGGAAAATTAGGTAAGGAGACAATGGGCATGATTCGCCAAGTGTTCAAGGATGAAAGCATATCACAAATTACAGTCTTTAAAAGGCACAAGCTCTTCACAGGTGGCCAAGAGTGTGGAGGACGAGCCCCACGTGGGATGGTTGTCAGTGTCAAGAACCAAGGGCAACGTGTGCATGAAGTGCTGAATTCAAATGGTCAGTTAAGTGTGCGCATGATCGCAGATCATATTGTATTGATAAGATGACAGTGCAAACCATTATAAATGAAAATTTGCTGATGTTAAAGATCTGTACTGGGCACCTAGCCATTCCTGCTCCAAGGTAACCGACTACCAGAAGAAACAATGCATCGCAATGTTTCTCCAACCCCTTATGGTCCCGACTTGGCACCAGCAGACTATTTCCCATTCCCAAAAGTGAAATCTTCCCTCGAGAGATGCCACCACGGACCGTAAGTGCCATCAAAGAAGCTTGCATGTGTACCCTTAAGGACTTTCTGGAATCCACCTAACAGTGAGTGTTGGAGTCATGGAAAAGTCACTGGCAAAATTGTGCAAATTCTCAAGGAATGTACCTTGAAGAATTTTGAATTATAGCAAATACTGTATTCATATTATAGCAAAATATGAAATAAATCTATTTTTACCAAAACTTTTCATGATACTTTTATACAAACCTAGTATTCTTGGTTCCGAAAATCCAGAGATTCACATCCCCTCCAATAGACAAGGAACCTGCATTCAAAAGTTTACACCATGTGACCTGTGCCTCAGTGTCTAGCTACATGATTAATTATGTTCCTGAAACACTTTGAAGAGAGGTGCATGGTTTTCTTGCTAAAGACTATAAGGTCCTGAAGGTGTGTCAGTCACACATTTATCTGTAGAGTATGGTTATAATTCATGTCCATAATTGTTATTAGTTTTGGCAAAGCAGTCAGCCAATGGAAAGAGGATAATAAAATAGCAAAAAAGCAAGTCAATAAGTGTGAGTATGACAGAATGCCAGCTTGAAATAAAAAGGGCTCAATTTCCAGGTTTCTGACCCCCTGCCAAAGTACTAAGTAAAAGTTTATTTGCCCTATATTCTTCTTTGTGCATGACAATGCATGCCAAATTAATGATTTCATCAGAAATATTTATCTATATAATGATGAAAATAAATGCAGTGAATATTTTGTTTAAATAATTTTCATAACAGAGACATTTTTGTAGGATCATCAAAAGGTTGTATATTGTTGGTATCAACTTAGGGAAAAGAATACCTATTCTAAAGTACTCTTAAAACTACTACTAATAATAATGCAACTTTTCCTTTTCCCAATAAGTATTTAGGCATATAACACTATTAATTACTCAATAAATTGTGAAATTTATAATGACTGAATATGATATTAAAGATTTAAAAAAGGCACAAACCAAAGTCCAGCATGCACAACTTATTAAGAGCAACTTAAATGTCACTCATGCTACAGTTAATTACAAGTTAAGCAGATACACATTAGGATTAATGACATGCATATATGAAAAAATCTAAATGGTTAAAGTTAATGCGTTAATACCTGAGATACTATCTGACTCCCCATCACCAAGGTCACACTCTTTGTTTCGCTTGTCAAAATCAATTTCACAAAAGATTTCTTCATTGCTGTCCTGTGAATCACTCTTATCGCCTAAACTCCTCTTATTCTCTTCCAACAAATCATCACACAATGAGCAATTTTTTGTGGGTGAGCCCAAATGAACATCACCTATGATCAAAGAGTAAGCATGAAAAAAATTCTTTTTCATTTAGATTAGAGACGACACATCCATTTAAGTACAGACAGTTATATTGCTACTGAGGACATCAAGTTTCATGTAACCTAATGAATTGACCAAGTTAAACACCCAAATCATACCACCAATTTTATATTTTCATGCAGTTTATAAAAGATCCACAGGTAGAATTTGAGTTAATAATGATTGACTCTCAGGAATACAAGAGTGTACAGTAAAATCTCTATATTTCAATAACACTTGATTTCAAATATCATGTAAATGGAAGCAAAGATCAGCTCCCAATAAAAAGGATGGTACACTGCATTCTTTTCTGTATGGATAAATTTCTACGTACCCATTAAAATTCAAAGCCACGATCTGGTCCAGTAATTCACAAACATACTGTTTATTTTGAAATTTTTTTGAAGATAATGAACAAGGGAACTATCAATATTTCTTGGTTATTAGACAACTCAACAATACTTTTCAAAATTACATTCTTACAGGAAAGATATGAATTCTTATTCACTACTCTATAGTAAGAGTGGAAACTGTGAATCATTAAACTTGGATCACCCACATCATTTCACATCATCAACATATTTCATGTGCAACAATTGTATCAACACAAAAATCTTTCCTGACGTGTTCTTTCCCAATTTTCACCTGCCAAATCCACACCATTATATTTTATTTTTCATTGAAAACTGCCACCACAATTCCACCAATAGCTTGAAGCAGAGAAAAGATTTTGCATAATGATAGAGATATAAAAGAAAAAGGAAAGCAAACATTAGTGCAGCCTAAAGGAGAGTACTACAATGGAGCCTTGCTTAATGAGCATAATTCATTCCGAACCAATTATCATAATGCGAAACAATTTTTCCCACTTAAATTAATGTGAAATACAATAATGTATTCCATGCCAAAAAATAAATTATCTTCCAGTTATATTAGAATAAAACTATATACACATTGTTAAGGATCATGAATTATCTTCATCTTTCATTCTATTGTGGAATGAAGCAACCTGGAATTTAAATTCAATTTGCAGAAAAAAAGAATCAAAATAATAAGTTCATTATTTATGAAACATTCTTGATTCTTTTTAGTAGAATGCCATCTAGGGACATTTTTGTGGCTGATGCTTCAAAATTTTGTGGAAATTCAACCCAGAAATACCATTAAAATAAATTTGTAGCATGCATAACCACTAACTTATTAGGGTAATGCTACTTTGGCCATCAATGATCCTGGCATTTTATTAACAAGGTTAACGAAAATCACTTCTGCCTTCTCACAAATGATATAGCCATTAATAGTGTCACATTGCAATTGCTCATCATTTTTCCAAGAAACCTTTCAACATAACTGAGAATACATTATAGCTGTGTGTACATATATTTGTCGCTCCCTTTGTAGCACCCATCTCCTTAATCTTGCCCTTGTTCTTGAGAATAGAGCAAATCTTTGAAGCTGACCAATTGTATGTGCATGCTAGATCAAACATGATCACACCTAACCTTCACATTTCAAATATTTTTCTTTTCATTTCTATGTTAATTTTATTTATTAATGGCTAACTTCCAGTTACTGTTTCTTCAGGGACAATTTTTAAACTTCACACAAAAAAATGCTTCAACACAAGTTTGGAAAAATGTATGATCATTAGCGGAATGAGTGCTAAACACATACTGAGCAGCATGCATGTCATCATTTTGGGAATTTCCCCTCTCCTCATCACTCGTTATGCAAAACATTTCTCACTAAGCAAGTCATTTTTGTAAAAATATTTTTGCTCATCATACAAACTTACTTGTTGCACTAGGCACTCATTAAGCAAGGTTCCATTGTATATGCAGGCAAAGTACTGTTTCATCCACCATAAATCCTTAATAATGCCCAGAAACTCAAGGTATTCATGTTCACTAATGCTTAAACTGTTTGGAACAGTATGCACCAGAATTTTTAGCTAACAGACTGAAGTCATTCATAAAATAGAAAAGAGAAATACATCTTGGAAGTTCCAAGCTGCTTCCGGGAATTTACATTGCATAGGATGGCTTGTTGGACTATTAGGAAATTCCCAGAAGCAGCATGGAACATCAAACAGATGTTGCGGAAGCCTTGCAATTAATTGCAAATACATCTAGCACATAAATTTATTCACTCACGAATGATTACCTGGAAACTGTGTACTATTGGTCACAGAGGAGGAGGTATCCAGCAGTAATGAGATCAATCCTGATGGAGGACATCGAAGAAGTTGCTGCAATGTTTCAAGAGCAGCATTCACTACATTATGGTCTTCATGTTGAGCACACAGCAGACACAATTCATAAACCTGTTAAAATGCAAGCATTGAGTTCTTTAGAAAAAAAACATCAATAAATAACATAGTACAAAGTTCAACTTTGGACAATGATGTCAACCTGAATACAAAAATAAACACAATGAATGAATTAATATTGCCAACCTTCTTTATCAGCAGAAAAGATTGAGCCAAATGCCTTTGTGTTTAGAGCTGGCTTTAATCCATGAACTAAGGTGGTGTAGTAATGACCACAATTACAAAGTTGATGACATTTTATGCATGACAATTTGTCAGAACAACTTATTTCTTTAAAACCAAAAGACATTTACAGTTTGATAGTATTCCTTAAAAGCTTAATTGGCTAACACAAAATGGAAAATCAAAGGATCCAGTTGTGAAATGGTCTAGATAAATAATGTTTCCATTAATAAATTCTCACATTTTTTGCGTACAGAAACGGGACAATGTGGCAGCATTACCCAAGGTTTATTTAATTTGTAGCCGATTTTATATGGATTTTTTTCTAAAAAAATTTAATGATGTCTTACTCTAAAATTTAGATTGATTTTTCCATAAAAAATCATAAAGCAAGATAGGTATAAACCAACACAAAGTGTTTACAACTGGTTGCAATAGGTGAAGTTATTCAAAAGTTAGCATGCAACAAAATATATTAATAGGGACACACAGTAAATAATGATGGCACAAATGCATGAATTAGTATAATGCTTACCAAATCAACACCAGAAACAAGTACAAATATGCGGTCGTCATACACATCAACAACGATTAGTATATGTGTGAGGCAAGAGTCCGAAAGACAAAAATGTAGCTCCTTGGTCAATGAAGATGACTGGAGACCATTTTGAAAGCCAATGCATCAAACTTGAGGAGTTAGCCGTGTTTCAAGAGGGAATTTCCATACATTGATCAATGGTTAATTAAAGTGCCTCATTTTTGTAGGTGACCATCCTTACAAGCAGTAAGTTACCTGAAGTATTTTTTCGATTCTTGGCAAGTGACTCCCATCTTGAGCATGGCGCAGTAAACCTGCACTACCTTCAGTAGCAGCACCTGGAGCAGCAGTTTTGCTAGATGTTGCAGACCCATAAAAATGAGGCAGAATGTATCTCAAACATCCAAGTACTCCCAATATTGGTCCAGCATCCACAGGAAAGGTAGTTTTGCCATTTTCTAATCCTTTGACCAAAATTGGGTTTACAATATCTGTAATGCGGCCAAAGAAAAGATTGAATAATTGTCCGGAAAAGAAACAAAACTCAACATTCACATGACAACATAACTAAAAAATATATGTCTTCTTACCCAGGAGACACTGCAGGGCCCAGTCCAAAGAAGCTAGTGGCTTGCGACAATGCAGGCAAACAGATAAAATTGATGAAGCTGCAGTTCTTCGAGCAACAGCTGATGATGAGCTCAAATTTTGCAGGAAGGCATTCAACAAAATCTAGTTGAATGAGGACAAATTGCATCATAATATTAAAACAGTTCAACATGAATTCATTTGCTAATTGATGGGTGTACAAAAATGTAAGAAATGATTATTTTTTTGAGTGTGATATTGGACCCTAAACCATATATGTGTGTCATTTGGCTGGTAAGGTTAGGCATTTAAAACCACATTTCAAATAAATCAAATTTACATTATTTGAGCTTACAGAGAGTGTGGCAGCTCTACATTATGTGAGTGAAGAAAAATCAGGGTATCAATATTCATTATATACTACTGCTCTGCTCTTTTCATAAAAAGTTGATCATTCTGGAAAAATTAAAATGTTTTAAATTTTCTGCAATGTTTTTTTTCTTTGTCCATGATAGATGGTTTGTTCTTCTTGTCATTGGTATATTTCCATTACATGTGATTTTTCACCTTCTTTCATTGCAATTTGAACAACCAGATTTTTTAAATATACAGGTGTATTATACCTGTTGTGGAAAGGGTTACCTTTACCCATATGAGTATACTGCATTGAAATAAATAAGGGGGGAAAGGCAGTACTAACATGCACAATGTGAAATTTGCTGACAGCAACTGAGTTAAACCATATAATTCAAGACTGGCTAACTCATGATGAATGTTCTTATTACATGATCATGAAATCTTAGCATCCAAAGAAAATTCTATTTGAATAAAAGTAATTCACCTTTATTTCATTGTCGGTGGTGAAACTTCCCAGAGATTTAAATATTTTTTGTAGCGCTGCAGCAAGAGTTTCTAGTACTGCTTCTTCATCAGTTCGTTTAGCAATTTGAACAATGCATGGTATCAGGTAGACTACATATGGTTTCCCTTTGGCAGGCCTATGAGTGAAAGATAAATATCATGTAATAAAGTGATGTTTCAGCATGCTAATAGCACAATGATCATTCAAGCTAGAAAACAGTTGCCCAAATTAGGCACTTCATATAATATTCCAACAACATCATTAATAATTGAATTATGCACATTAATAAGCATCTGCATGACTAATGACAAGGCGATATTCAGTCAAATACATTTCATCCAGAATTTTAATCAGCCCAATTAAATATATGGAAGAAATGGGTGGACAAAGCCATCCTTTTTTGTAAAGATTACCTTCCTTTGACAGTTTTCAGTAAATTACTGTAAACGGGGTGCAATAAAAATGGTTAACAATTTAAACATACCGAATCATATGGCACAATTCAGCAAATCTCCATAAAGCGGCTCTCAGGGTTCTAGCATTGCCATTCTTTTTTATTTCTTTATGAAGTTCAACTTGAATCTTCACCACATTTGTATCTGTCAATGCCTTAAAATATAAAAATAGACAATAATATGACACATATATTATGTCTAGTTATATAATACATATTCCTGAATTACTATTAACTTAAAAGGTAGAGATTCGTAGACATACCCGAATAATTCTGTTGAGACTCTCATCAGCTATCATCCTCACATTTGAATCCTGGTCATCACAAAGTTGTAGCAATGTTTCGATAGCTACACTGATTAGCTGAGAGAAGTCATGAGAACCCTTTACACCAGAATTACACATAGCATCAGCAATGGTTATACAGTGGGTAATTTTTTCCTTTTTCCTGTCAAGATAAGAGAAAATTGTTCAGGCTTGTTTACACGATCATCATTAGTGCATTTTTTAATTTTCACACGTAGGTGGAATGGATTCCTTTAATGAATAAATTGAACATAAAATATCCCAACGCCCCATGAGGAGATTTTTTTGCATTACAGAGGCGGCCTAAACAAAAATTACAAATAAAATGGTTTCTGGAAGTAGATAAAAAAATAACTTAGGTCCAGGAAAATATATAGACATCAGACATAAAAATATAGCTATAGTAATCTTTACTACAATTTGCATCAACAACAACCTGACAGATTCATCATAAACAGGGGAAGACAATTGAACAGTTTTCAGTCCTTCAAACGCCTTTACTAGTTTTTCTAACGTAGCCATGACGAAACTTGTTGATCACCGATTTTCAAGGTATTTCACTCATCTTATAAGTTAACGGAGAAAACTGTGCACGTTGCAATATAATTTTCATTTCCAACCAGTCAACGTTTCATTTTATAAGACCTACAACCACTACCATTCCTACCATAACAAAAACTTGGAGTGCGCAATTACGATTTTTCGAATGTCTTTTGTTTCGGTCTGCAAATAGGCGTTACTTTTAAATCCGACAGTCATGCGTTCGTACACGTTGATAGTTATTTAGAAAGTTATTATGGTTATTATATTTAAATATAATTTTGGATGGGCTATCACCGTACCACTTCATCCTGTACATAAAGAGTTATAAGGTGTTGACCGTATTGAAAATTTTCTTAAGGTACTTACCTACATATTTAATAAAATGGTCGTCAGATAAATGGTTTCATTTTACTGTGCATGTGACCTTAATTAACTGTTATTTTTAAACGATTTTTGACGCTTTAACAATAAAGTAGTTGTTATAATAAATAATTAATTGTGTCTATGTTGATTCCTTTCGATGTTTGCAGATCTAATTGCACAGTTGAATAGGCTATCTATTCAAACCTACCATAACTGGTATGATACGTTAATAGTAATAATAATAGATATAATGAATGCTTCTGGAAGATCAAAAGTTGAAGTACCTTGAATTATATTTCAACTCGAGAAAAGCCATATTAAGTCCTTCAATGAGTTTGAAATCCAGCCCAGGTCCTAATGGTTTGGCGGCCTAACTGGTGTCATCATTCCCATAGGTCAGTATTGATAATGATCTCTACATATCATATCTCCAGTCTTTAATATTTTAACAAACCTCATTCAGCTATTATCCGTTTATGAATTTTCATGCTGGTAATGTTTTACTGCCAAGTACTTGTGTAATTATATGTATCTGTTGCATATCACTCTATAGTGGTACTCCCATAATGCTACGTAGTTAATGTTAAAAGTATTTCCGATATAGAGGTGACCATTGTTCCAAGTTACTGTATCATTATAGAGATTTTAAAGTTTATTCCAGACCAAATTGAAGATATGTAGCATATAAATGGGGTTTAAGAAGTCAGCCTATTACTTTCTTTAGAAAGGATTACTAGTGACAAAAAGTAAGGATTTTCCTTATTGCATTTCTGCACTTTTGTCCAGATATATAGATTTTTGAGTACCTTGAGTAAAAATTCTAGATTTTTTTGCATGAAACTAAATAATAATAGAACGGTATTCAAGAAGAGGTTTACAATATAATGGTATTCATCAAAATTTCAGAGTGAAAAGAGCCAGTGTATTTTCTACTAATATTTTTCAGTTATTTTGCTGTACAAATAAAATATTAAATTTAGTTTCCATCTCTTTATAAATCATGTTGAAAACGGTTGAATGGTGATGGGTGGATTTTAAAATAGATTTATGATGATTATTAGGGGGGGGGGGGAAGCTTTGGCTGGATCCCCAGTCTCCTGGTCTATTGTGCTAACTCATATCGAATCAGTCTGCTAGATGGAGATTTGAGACGAGAACACCATGATAAATATATGGAGGTGGTGAGCCATGATTAACTTCTATCATTCTATAAGCAATTTTATCCTATTTGGCCATAAATTTTTCTTTTTGGTTTTGTTTGTCTTTTTTTTTGTAATTTGTACTCATGATATCATCATGGTTGATATGATGAATTAAGAATATTCTAATTCTCTCTTCTATCATTTAAAATACCATTACTGCTGAATATTTCCACCACCCACTTTTTCTGCCATTTTTTGAAACTACCCACTCTCTGCCCACCATATTTAAAACTTCATCATTTGCCTTTCTTCCTCACCAATGTACATGTATTCTCCATTTTTCTCCACATCCCTGTCTCAAAATCCTCCAATTTATACACATCCACTTGTTTCAATGACCAAGATTCTGAGCCATTCAATACTATTCTCCAAATAAATAGTTTTCACAAGGTTTTTCTATATTTTTACTTAAGGTGTGCCTATATTCACCTCCTGCATCTTTGAAAGTATGTCTTTACCTTATGCAGTTCTTCTTTTAATACCCTTACTCCTCTGCCCACTCTCCTGCAGACACTTCCAAAATAGTTGAACTGTTCTGCCTTTCTTTATTTAACTCCAATGTTTACGTTAGTCTTCCTATTTCTTGAGAATCTCTTACCTTCATTTTCTTATGATAAATTCCCATCCCATGCCGATCAAACTAATTTTACAATTTGGTAAGTAACAATCGTAACCTCTTGACTGACTGTTAACCATCGGTCATAAAAATAATTTGCATGAAGACTTCTCTGCCTACTTCGTGCTTTCACTCCAGCTTCCAGCTCTTCCCATGCCTCTCTTACCCTTTCCTGTACAAATATATTGAAAAGAACAGGTGGTAATGGACTTCCTTGTCATACTATCCGGCATAGTCCTACTAATCCCAACTCTCTTTTTACTATCCACACCTTTGTATTTAGAGGTATGAACAGGTCCTAGATGAGTCATATATCCTTAAAATCTACTCTTATCCTCTGCAAGTTATCACAAATTTTGCACAGTTTACTCTGTTGAATGCCTTCTTGAAATCCACAAAGCGTACAAATTCATCCTGGTTGGACTCATGTTTATTTCTACAAGTGACCTCATTATTGCTGTACTACTTGTTCTTTTATCCATCCTTTTATTGATGGTCTCAGGTACTTCCATTGTCAGGGGTGAAAGTACACTTATAATCCTCATATACTACTACTTAGTATCATCTTTTGAATAATTATTGATATTAATCCAACAAGGTCTTTGAGCCAAATTCTTCTCTCATATATACTAGAAATGAGCCTATAAAAACTCTTTCTTCTTCATTTTCCTAAATTATTGAGTTATTCTGAAGGCATGTTATCTATTCCCAGAACCCTATTCTATTTATTTACTTTAATATCTTTTCTACCTTGTACTCAATTAATCCCTTGTTGGTATCATATTCCCTTTCTATGTACATAAATATAACATTACACTTTATATGCACTTATACACCATCCAAGATTATCAGGCAACACACATCACTGTATTCGGAAAAGAAATGAGAATATAGCTTGTCTTAGGAAAAGGTTTAATGACAAGAAACTAAGCATTCAAATTATAGTGATTTTTATACTACTTAACAATGATGACGTTTGAGGTGAAAAAATTCTTTTATGGTAATACTTGGATTTTTGTGAGTAGCTCAACAGGCTCCACCATAATTGTACCATCATGGAGGACTAGTTGACAAAAGCAATTCCCTAGGGTTTATATTATTTTCTCCTGGGAAATTCAGGTAGATGTGACCTATATCAAATGCATTATTTACTATTCTACCATATCCAGCAAACAAGTTTGGTTACAGGCCACTTCTTGGCATGTTGTGATGGTGAAACAGTGAGTTAATGCCAAAGTGAAGTTGAATGGTAAACAATTATGGATTAGGACTTTAGTTCGAGCTGAACCAAATTTTTATACTTTGTAAACAAACCATTAGGGCTTCATTTTTAAGAAGCCTCTTCTGGATGACATTTTGGATTCATTCTATGTTCTATGATTTGATAAACTGATGTACAAAAAAGGATGTAAGGGTTGCCAAACCAGTGTAGGTCCACTTTGTGGGATAAAGTTTTGTTCAGCCCTTATTTCAGGTAGAATCATTTTTCATTGTTTTTGCGACAGGTGAGATTCTGAACATTTATCTCATGCTTACTTGGGCAAACTTAGGGACATGTAATGTCCCTGCCGTTCATTGTGCTTTTAGGGCAGAGATTTAGCAATTAGGAATAGGCATTAGTCAGTTTAAAATCTCAGCATTCAATTTTTTAAATGGTCGCCTGTAAGCTGAAGGATCACTTCAAAGTATCCTGAAAGTCTTGCTGGAAATCTCTGCAATTTTTAAGATCCCCAAAGATTCATCTTCAAAACCAGTGTTTGTACTTGTGACTGAAAGTGCTAAGTTATTCTTACACTTTTTGGTGTATGTCAGAGATAAGATCCTTTTTTTCACAGTATCAATAATGACTGTGTAGTCAAAGTTACCCTCAATGAATCTCTTGCCACTGATGAACATTAAGTATAGTAGTGCTTGCTTGCTGGGCCACTGGAGCATTGCTTGCCAGATAATGTAGATGACCTGATTTTTATGAAAAAAGCTCAGGATCATTTTAAAGCTCCTCCAAATCATTTACTCAAGAAATTTATTCTATGCAAGTCAGAAATAAAATTGAATTTGCCTGAAACTCATTGTGTGGACGGAACACGAGAGAATTTGAAACTAGTTTAGGTGGCTCACACTCTACAAATCAGGGAAATAATGGAAATGGAGGGCAGGGTGAGTTAAATATTATTATTCCTGGAGATATAAGTCCTCAAATTGGCATATTTATTGAATACTTATGTAAGAAATATATTTGCCATAAGGAATAGAGTCAGGGAAGCAACTTTTAATTGCCAAAGTGATGAAGATTTCTTTGATTTTGCTGGCCCATGGAAATACAGATGTAAAAGAGTTTTCTCAGTATCTAGACACATACTAACTCCAGAAATCACTCATGTATACTCTCATTTACAGAAATACTCATGCACTCGTGCATAGAAACATTGAGAGCTGAATTCATTTTCAAGGCCACTACGAAAAGGGTTGGTTGAAAACCTGATCTTGCCCATTTAGATGTAAAACAACACACACACCAGAAGATCCACAGCCATAAACTGTAATGAGTAGAATGAAAAAAGGGAAAATAACAGTTTCAGGCTTAACTTTGTGGAATTCCTTCATGATGAGGGTAGAAAAAGAAACTTTCTGCTTTCACATAAAGATTTAATACTTCACACAACCATGGTTTCAATACTGCACATCATCGAAACCATGGTCGTGTGAAGTTGTAAATATTTATGTGGAAGTGCAGAGTTTCTTTTTTAGTTAAAATTACATTGCATTGGAGATAGTGAAAATTGCATTAAAGTAAAGGGAGGTAGAAAAAAGACTCTAGGAGAAGTAACTTAAGGAAAAGAAACAAAGTGTATAGCATGTTATTCAGTGAAAAGCAGGGCTTCAGATAAACTTTTGGATGAGGGGGTTTGCACTCAAATTCCTGAAAGCATAATGGAAAAAGATGACCTGATGATGACTTTGTAAGTCAAAACCTAGATTATGTGTAATAAAATTTGTGTGGAAGAACTAAGTAAGTAACTAACTAAGTAAGTGTGGAAGAACTAAGTAACTACTTTTTCCGTTATGAATCGCTTCCACAAAGTGACGCCTCAAACCAATCTTTTTATCCTGAAAGCATCTTTGAAACAGATTTTTCATATATTGTTTCATATAGTTTTGTCTCATAAATATCTAGAATAATTACAAATTCGTCAATTTTACAGCTTGATCTGTTGCTGCTAGATACTTGTAGATAATTTCATGGCTCAATTTTTTGATGTTGCTTAATGTGTAACAAAATTTATTGCCCTCTTTTGGAAAAGTTGGAATTTTCTTTGCTTTTTTTTGGGAACAAGATGACCAGTTCTCTTTAGTATTCCTTTTTTTCAGAGGTGTAGTAGAATCATTAAAAATAACCGATTATTACCTAACACCAGCAGAAAGGAACATTGAATCAGGTTGATTGTGCTGGGAGGAAGGGCAAATTAAACTTATGTTAGGCAACCTATGAGACATGCAATTCCTGCCATCAGCAGTATGCTAGTACTGTGCCATGTTAACAAAGGCCTTACTGATCCCTGAGTTATTCATTATAATAATGATGCTGTTTTAGGGAGTGGATCCATCCAATTCCAATGGTTTAAAAAAGGGAATCAAAGTTTAAGAGGAACAGCCATTAACTTTCGAACAGTTTTTACATTATATCTACCAGAATAGTACTAATAAATGAAAAATACTGCCATAATAGTAAGTAGATTAAAAATGCAATGGTAATAAGAGTCAGTCAAATTCATCATAACATTAATTATTTTACATTTCTTGAATAATATTTACACTATCTAAGATTTATTTCTGCTTAGCTGGATGGAATAGGATTAATATATACAAGAGCATGTTTGGGAGTTAATCATTGACTGCTAAATATTATCAATCAGACTGAATGTAATATTTTTTAAAAGGTCAATTTTATCAGAATACAATATCTAATCATAAAGGATGGAATGAGTGTTTTCTATTGTTAGTGTTGAGTACCAAACTGCTCTGTGAATGTACTAATTTGGGCTGATAATTAAATCGTCAGTTGACATCAGATCATGCATTTGTTTTCATTTTGGAGAGTCAGGTGATGTTCATAGGAAGTATGAATATAGTGACTTTGGCAGGAGGGAGGAGATGTGGATAGGGAGAGGATCAGATGGAAAGTAAGAGCAGGGTAAGGTGTCATACTAAAGTTCATAATTTTGCTCAGAAATATGGTAGGGGTGGGTGAAGAGCAGGACTGAGTATGAAGAGATTGAACTTTATGGATTTGAAGAAAATGTCATTGTAATGTTTTCAAGTTTCTAAATTTTATCACTTTAAGACTTATCTTCTTCATTGAACAGCATTGTGAAAGAGACATTGCAGTTGTCATCAACTCACTGGCTTGGCCAAAATATTTACTCTTACCTGTAATTAATGTTGAAAGTCAATAGTTCTTGGTGCTATACATGGGGTTAGACTTGTAGGTTGGTTGGGGGCAGGGTGATCACCCCCTTGATCCTCCATGCCTATGGTACTGTTGGTAGATAAAGAGTTTTGAGCTCACTTCAAAATCTATTGAAAAAATTTAAGTTCCATACAATATTTTGCATGATTATCTATCTATCATCATGCACTTTATATAAGCACTAATTTAGAGATGTTTACTTTTAATAGCAATTTATGTATATTGCCATTATACCATGATCTGCCCCAATGTACATGTTAAGCTGCCACGAAAGAGCCTAAAATATAGGAGACCTGATCCAATTTATAAGAACGGAATTTTGCACAAGCTCACATTATTCATCCACATGACAGATGCAGTAAATATCATATTTAAAACTGAAAAATGAAACTCTTATAATTCGTAATATAGTGTTCATGATAGGATTGACTTCCTGATAGAAAAATGCTGAGTTTGGTGATCATGTATTTGTGATCAGAAAACTTAGCTTTCTTTAACTATACCCATATCTACCAGGCATGTGTACTCCTGGATTTTATTAATCGAAATACCTCTGTATTGAAAAATCTATGTGTACATAATATTTATATTGTCAACTGGCTAATGAAATTGTCATTATCTTAATTTGTACAAATCCACCTCTAAGTCTTCGGGAATCAACTGGTTTCATTGTCATCATAATGCATGGACACTCAGGAGGGTTATTGTGCCAGTGTAGCCACATCCACTACCACTGAATTGATGACTATCTTGCTGATGGCTCATACATCTGGAGCAGATGAGAGCATCTGAAGAGGATGACCTTTTGCAAGACCACTGCCAACTCTTCTGCCTTCATCCTGCAGGATCGGATGGACATGGTGTTATCAATCAGTGAGTGAGTATTGTTGTTATTATATCTTCTACATTTGTGAAAATCTCCTCCAAGTCTATGGCAAATATCTGGTTTTATTGCGGTCATTTTATGGCCAGAGACTTAAGGAGAGTTGTGCTAGGGAGAGTTATGTCCATTACTGACAGATGGATGTCTACTGGACGCCTGCTGCAAGTTCGTTCACCCTTGCCATGCAGGCAAGGATGCACTTGATGCTATTACTCAATAAGCCTTTCACTACACCAAGCACACCTATGATGTGCTTGGTGTAGTGAAATTAGTTCACTATAGTAACCTGGGGACATCTTTTGCAGTTTGTACAGCATATCAGCTTAATTTTTTTTTCATTTTTTCCATCTTCTTCTTATTCGTATGCATTGCCTTAGCTAGAGCTGAAAGCTCAATAACAAGCATGGACTCTGTTAGATTATTGAGGAGAATGAGGTGAGGCTTGATTCCCTACAAATTCCTTAATATGGGGAAGAAATTATTCCACTAGATGGTACATTTATTGTTCTTTATGATGGTCTCGATATCTCCAGGGGCGTAGGACAGTACTGATATTGCATTGATGCCACAGTGGTGTTGAAAATAATAATATAAATCATGCAGAACGTCATTTTGTGGTGGACAAATGGTGACCTTATGTAGTCCAGGTTCGAATCTTCGAGATGACAAATATTTTTCAGTGGTATCCTTATCGCTACTTTAGGTGATTTGTGGAGAGCACTTGGAGTGAGTATGCAGTTCGTCAAATGGGACATTAAGCTGCAGACCCCTTGGCGCCTTTTGATAAAATTAGGCTGGTTTCTCTGCACCCTTCCTCCTTTCCCACCCATCCCTAATGGCACAAATAACCTTAGCTGTCGATCACCTCAACCTAAAACTACTACCACCCAAGTATCATAGTTGATATATTTGGAAATGGACCTTTTATAGCTTAATGCTAAGTGCTTACACATCATTAATTAACTACCACCAACCAAAATAATAAACCCAAAATCTGGTTTTACAAGTGAGAGAGGAGCTTACCTAATATTGAGACCAACAGTGTGTGAACTCTACATATCATGGTAGGTTGGGCCAGTTCCTTCAATATGTTATCTGTAGTTTCTCAGTAAGATGTGATACCCAAACGATCACAATAATTGGGTAAAGCTGATGGTACCAGTAGTTGTCAACCTGAATCAA
Organism: Hetaerina titia; assembly: GCA_037158775.1. Classification (NCBI taxonomy): domain Eukaryota; kingdom Metazoa; phylum Arthropoda; class Insecta; order Odonata; family Calopterygidae; genus Hetaerina; species Hetaerina titia. Next base: position 79,420,915 of record CM073770.1, read on the forward strand.
ACCCATAGCAGTTGTTATTTGGAGAAGTAGCTGACAGGTAAGGTCCATTGTACTATCAAGGATAGGTGGGCAATTTGATAGAGATAGGATTTTCAGGAAATGGAGAAATAGTGCTGAGAAACCCAGAATTGGTATTAGCTGACTGATAATGTCAAGTAGACCACAGAGTCAACTCCAACCGAGAAGTTCACAATTTGATGTCCATCCAATGGGCAGAAGACTCCACTTTAAGTGCTCTTTAGATAACACTCAAGTAAGGATTGGGATGTCATTGAAAATTTTTGCAACCTCCAGGATTTGAACTGTGTCCTTGGGGTGGAATGTATCATTACATTTACCACCATCTAAACCCTCATAAAAGCTATACCTTCTTGTTTGTTAGCCTGAAAACTTGCTATAATCATCGAACTTCTACACCCCATCAGTTCACCATATTAATAAAATTGATCGTGTAAATTGGACTCTATTTTAGAGATTCACACTATCACCTTCACCATTATGCTAGAAATGCAGCTTTATCAGTTACTATTTAGTCACCACAACTGGAAAAAACGTATTATAAACTAAAAGTCATTGATATATGGAAGGATATATTTTTTTTTGCTTGTGGGACACATGTACATACATGTACTCTACACTCTTGTACGTATTTGTATATCATGTACTAGGGCAAATTAGTCATAAAAAACTGAAGTGGAACTGTGAAAATTATTTGACTCTATATTTTGATGACAGAGATTTTTCAGTGGTATCTTGCTGTATTCACTTGCTCTGTCTATACAAGGGTTATTTTTTTAAGTGAGATTCATGTGGTTATAAAAAATATATTCGTTAGAAAAAGTTTTTATTGATTGTTTAGTTTCTTACAAATAATGGGATAAAAAATTTTGTGCTTGTGGCACACATGTACATAATGTACTCTACACTCGTGTACATACCTGTATATCATATGCTGAGGCAAATTAGACATAAAAAACTGAAGCAGAACTGCAAAAATTATTTAACTCTTAATTGCTATCTCCTTGGAACAGACTCCAGAAATCAAGAATTTTGAATCCCAACTGAAAGAAGTGGCAGAGTGTGGTTTAAGTTTGAGTCATTATTTTTATTGCATAGATACAAATAGGTGATTATCGGTATTTCTGATAGGTACCCTACCTTGTGTGCGCTAAGTTGTGGCTACCGAATTTTAACACCATGAAAAGGTTGACATGAAGACGTAAAAGAGTGAGAACCAGAAAGAAGCAAGTTGGGGTGAAATATTGGGGAATGAATGGAGACCAATGAATGGAGGTGAGGATAAGGTGGATGGGTATAATGGGATGGGAAATGGGATTCAAACAGGTAGACGTTCCACCTTCTCCTCTCAGATCTGTTAATTTTTCTCAGCATCTTAGACACTGTTTCGCGCATCCTTTCCATTTCCAACTCCCCTTCCAATCCCTCTCTTAATCCTACCCATTACCCCCTCTTTTCATTTTTATTTCGAATCGCTACAATGTCTCTGGTCTATACCAAGCCCGTATTTCTGGCGTTGTTTTCATTATCTTTTTTTCCCGTTTGCCGTTGTTCCCTTTTCTCTTTGTTTTATTGAAGCCGTCTTCGCCATTTTATCTTCTCTTTTTCCCCCCGAGATCTTAACGAGGTTTCCAGGGGAATGAGGTAGGGTGAAAGGGTCTTAATTGGGAACGTCAATCTGAAAAATATATACGGATTGTTTCGCCTTTTTTCCTTCTCTTTCGAAGACAAATGAAATATTTTTAGATAGCGCCGATCAGTCACACTCAGTTAATGGCCAAAGAGATGATTTTTCCTCGATAGTAATCTTAAGTTCACTTAATTATCATAATTCGATTTATTTAGGTTATTCGCCCTGCGGGTTTTGTTAGCAAAGTGAGGGGCTTCTTTTAAAAGTGACTGCTAATCTCGAAAAATGAAAATGGAACCGAAGAAATTAGCTGTTTGTCAAAGTGCCCAGGGATAAAAAGTACGTCTTCTAATCTTCAAAATAATAAGTAAACACGAATAAGCTTTCGGAAACTTGAAATGTACGTAGACCATGAAATGGGAGATTTTTGCTCGGGGTGTAATAAACAGAGTACAAGTGTGTTTTTAATGAAAAGATTTAATAATTTTTTGGAAATAGAGTAGATATGGCGTCACTCGGTGATCAAACTTACGCTAAGGATACAGTGGAAAATTCAGACAGTATAGGAGAGAGAGTGATTTGGTATTTAGGAAAAATATGATTAAATAATACACCGTTCCCTCGTTATCTGTTTACGGCAGAGTTATTTGGGGTTAGGTTGAGTCCCGCATCATGGTAGAGCCGCGCTGAAGCTGATACTTACAATTGTGTTATAACTGATGCCTGCAATATCTATTTGTCTAAGGATCAAGTCAACGTGTCACAACTGAATCTCCCGCAAATCGTAGCTTTGTATAAGGTGTAAGCATAACTGAGAAAAATTCTGGTAACCAAGAAAGTACTAATGAGCAGTAACTTCCCTAGTGTACAAATGGTTATACACAATGGTTATTTTTTAAGTTAGGTTCGTATCGTTAGAAAAAGTTTTTATTGATTGTTTAGTTTCTTACAAACCTACTCCATTTATCTCCATGAACGTCGTCCACTTTTAAGCCATATTTCGTAACGCTGAACCAGCTTCTTTAATCCCTCAGCATTGAAGTTTTCCGCCTGGGAATTGGACCAGATGCCAACGGCGATCTTGAATTCTTCGTACTCTCCAAACCGTTATTCACCAAGCCACTGTTTCAAGTGCAAAAACAAACTGAGTAGAAAAAAATTCGTTCATTCAACATTCTTGGATCTTTAAGTTTATTAACTTGTTTAAGTATATTACTAGGACGTAAGCATATTCGGTAACCAACTTGCACACTATTTGTGATATCAGCGTGTTTCCGTGATAATTATGGTATTACTGTGGTAATAGTGGTACTTCCAAAAAGTGAATATCAGCCAGAGCACTAATTTTCAGTCACGGGTCAGATCACAGTTTGTGGTCCATTTGTTAAACAATTTCATCGGTTCGGTCACAGGCCTGTCACTCCGCTCTTCATCATGCATATTAGTGCGACCATTTACGAAGTCTCGATACCATTGTCTAGCCTTGCCTTCGTCAATTAATTCTTACATGAAATAGCTCTTTCCTTCACTCATTACTTCGTCCATAAACTAGGCACACTTCCCAAAGAACTTGAGTAGCTGATGATTCTTCAGCAGACAAAAATGTAATCACATCACGAACTTCGCAAATGGCGGGAATAAAGATTTTCGCGAAGATTGCTATTTGCATTACCGACTACTGAATCAAAATAATAACTCCAATGGCATCGATAAACAATGGTGCTGAATGCGTACAACTTTTTTTCTGACCCACCAATTGTTACATGTGGACCATGTAAATGGCCCACAAGTAAATAATGGCGTTTTTCATATGCCTAGATTCTCTCCGAGTAAGTTTTAATGTATTGCTTCCTTGTGTCTATTTTATGCGGTTGTCGTTTTTTCTCCTGATAGACTTTTTTTGGCATTCCTATTATATTTATTAGGCTCTTCTTACAGCTTCCATCGCTAATGAATTGCTGCCTAAATAGTTTAACGCTTCCATTTGTTCAAGTATGTATTTGGTATTAATTCTTACTTAATGATCATCTTCCCTGCTTCGACCGAAGTCCATTACCTTATTTTTTATCTTGTTTATCTTGAGATTATACTTTTTCATTCCTTTTCCATAGCGGTTAATATCCACATCATGTCTTCTTTCTTTTCCGCAAGTATAGCTATGAAATTCACAAATTGCAGCACACTTATCCTTTCTAATTAATTATGTACTCAATTTCTCATATTTTTCTTGATCTCATTAATTGCCTTCTCGATGTAGAATTGAATATAAAGGGCGATAATTAGCCACCTTGTGTTCCCATTTTCATAATTTCAGTCTCTTCCTTAATTTCACCTCATCTAATCACTGCCGTATAGAGCGTGTATCAAGTGGAGAAACCAAATTCAGGGTAGGGTAATTTTTGAATCAATCGTTCATGTAATCAGTATCACATTCCAATATTTTTTAGATGATTACTTTAAAAAATGCATTTGAATCTGATTAAGTAATAAATCATTACTTGTTATTAGCTCAATAATTACTTTTAACAAATCCCAATGACAAACCTGAAAACTTTTCTGGTTATAGTAGCAATTTAAACGTTTAAATAAAAGTATGGAGCGTAATTTAGCAAAGGTTAGAGTGCCATTATTATATTTTAGCTCTTCAATTTCGAGTATGAAGGTTCCAAGTTCAGCTTGTCAGAAATTTTTGGACAAATTTCTTTTGGAACATTATGTGAATCTTTTTTGGCGAAAACTCTTACTGAAAAGAAGTTCCACTCTCAGCTTCTATTCCAGTACTTAATAAACGACTGAGTGTCGCAAGAGCGTCGTGTTAGGTAAAAGTTTCCGAGGGAAGGGATGGGATTATGCCGATGGTGGAATTGAGCAAGTCCGGATAAGCGCGCAGGGATGTTAATAAAAGGGGAGCACAAAAAGTTTCTGCCTGCAAAAGGAAATCAAACTTTTCAAGACACCATGTATACAAAAAGGTTGTTTTCAATGGTAAGGACCAGACTTCGACCCTACCAGATGCCTTTGTAGACTTTTACGTAGTTCCTGCGTCAGCCGCGCTCAATGCTTCGTGAATTGGATGCACCAAAAGCAGTGTTTTTTCTTCTGCAGAAAACATTTAACAGAGAAACCATGGGGAACTATTCAGATAGGCGGTGTAAGCCCTGTTATTCGAGGAGATTTTAACTTTTTTTGAAGGATGCTAAATCATCTACGAGGGCTAAAAGAGAGTAGAAAAAGTCAAAAGAAAAGTTGTTCATGTATAACTGTTGGAAGAGTGGATAAGCTGCTGTTTAAATATATCAGTGCGACCGGCTATTTCTCTAATTTTATTCTGGTTGTCCGATCTTCCGGAATAGTAGCACACCTTGATAACTCCCTAGGTGCCATAGGTGAACGTCTTTCTTTATTTCGCTTTCGTCGTGATTGAACAACTTTAGCGAATTAAAAAAAACTTAATATAAATCTTCCATTACCTGTCTTTTACGAATTGCAAATATTTATTTGCTAAATATTCATTCTAAATAATGCTAAAATTAGTATAACTTGAGGCGCAATGCTCATAAATATCAGAAAAATATTTGAATTGTCTTCTTGGGGTGAAATTCGAAATATTTACGAAAAAAAATAAAATAGCGAGTTACATACTACGTTAGAGTTTGTGTGATTTGACAATGTATCAGAGGGAAAACTTGTCTTTTCAGTTGTTCTAATGTACTTAATCTATCGAACCTAATTTCAAATTCAATTCCCACCACCACATTTAGTAAGCCGAATGTTTGCGTAGATATAGAATGCTAGATTAAGCCATGGAGTAAGCGGGCCGATCTGTTAAATATTCTTATGTTCAGTGCAAGGAACCCAGTTCTTTCTCCCGAGTCAATTTAGATTTCAGAGTGATCTAGTTCGCGGAAGGTTACAAGGGTGGAGTTTAGATGAGATGTGTAAAGGAATCGTCTGTATTTGAACCCAGGGTCAAACACCACTGAAGTAGTAGCCGAAAACCACCTACAATATACAGGTATATACTCGTATATATAGTTTAGTGGCACGTTATGCCTTTATTTAGAGTGGAATATACGTATACCTCGTTTATTTAAACAAAAAAATTATTCGCTAGTAGTTTTTATTTTTAAATAGTGAAATTGTAATAATTGTGTTTGTCGAGAGTTGCCTAGATGCTGAATAATGTGCCAGAATTTTCTCTAGGAATATCTACGTATGGAATTGTGGACTGGGTAAAATACGAGGAATGGGAGCTAAGAAAAAAGTTTTTGGCGTCAAAGTATCAAATATCATTTTCCGAACAGCGATTTGAAAATATTCCTAAAAGTAAGACTAATCAAATTAAATTGGACTCGGTGGACACTCTCCACCATTTCATTTTCTCTTATGCTCCATAGCTCTTGAAACTTTTTTCGATTCCTGACGTCAATTCAGTAGCGTGCGGCAGAGTGCGGACGGAATGATGGCCATGCATCCATTCTCAATTAGCTTTCCGGGAAAGTAGCCGTGGTTTAAGGGGTTGAAAAATAGAGTGGGCGTTCGAATTGATCTCACCCTCTGCGTCTAATAACTTTCGATCGCTCTCCATTTAAGCATCCAAGTTTGAAAAAAAACACAGCGGGTTTAAATCAGAGTTTAATTTAAAAGAGAGGGGATGCAAAACAATTGAAGCATGCTCTTTTTCTTCTTCTGATTCTAGGGATGGGGGAGGTTAGTCCCGTGTCCACGCCTTTTTTTATCCTCTTATTTTTGTTTTCTGGAAAAATTTGAGTTATCCTGGGGACGAGAGAGGAAGCGTGATGTAAGGTACACGGGGAGGAGGGGGGGGGAGGTCGGTGAGAAGGAAGTGGAGGACATAGTGGAGTCGAAAGAGGTGGGCGGCCAACTCTAGGGAGGATGAAAGGGGAACTTGGTATGGGGTCGGTCGCACTCTCTTGGCGCCTATGTGTGGCACCTGCGAGGCGCCTCCCTGGTCTCCAGACTCATAATGCACAGTACCGAAATTAATGGCCGGTTTCGGGGTCTTTATTCCGATCCCCTTTCCCATTCCCCTCCCGGTCTCACCGCCCCTCTATATCCCACGATCCTCCTTGTTCGTTTTTTTTTATTTAATTTTGGGTCCCCCGAAGAGTGTAAAATGGCGGAGCGGGATTCGTTTGGTAATACGGTTTTTAATGACCGCCGCTCGTTTCATTTTTTTTAGGAAAGCTTTTTTTTTCTTCATTTTTACCCCACCCAATCCACGGGCTCATTCCCACCCTCACAGGTCCACCTCTCCCATCTGCCTCACGTCTCACTCTAAAACATTTTCCCATCCCCGTTCTTTATTTCTTCTCTCTCCAACTCTTATTCCTACCAAATTTCCCTTCTCGTTTCTCCCCTCCTGTACCCTCCCTTGACTTTTCGCATCCTGGCGCCGATACCACTCTCCATCATGATCCTTACCCTTTTCAGTATCCCTTCAATTTTCCAACTCTTCGTTTTCTCCTCTCTTGCTGATCTCTACATCTTCCTAAAAATATTACTAAATATATATAAAAGCTATATATATATATATATACACACATACAAACACAAACGCACACACCATGCCCTGCAGTTAACGTTGTTAAGTCACAAAAGTCTTTTATTTTACATATACATAAGCATGCCTCGTACGCAAAAATACCTATTTTTCCAAAACTGTGTATCTTTCGGTTGTTTGTGCTGGCCCTGACTTTGAAATATTGAAACAGCAGTAATGCAAATAAAGATTGACAATAATTAAACGTGGAGCCGATTATTTACTCTAATATCATTTGCTATTCTATGCTTATGTGGTCTAAATATAACTTTACAATTCTTATTTTCTCCTACGAAACGTATTTTTTGAATGTAATCTTCAACTTCGTATACTTAAACGGTAACTTCGTATACGTAAACGGTGCTAAAAAATGAACGCTGTGAAATTTTACTAAGTTGTAAGTTTTTACTCCTTATCATATTTATCATATCTTTCTTAATCTCCTGCCCGTTAGTATTGGAGTATTTAAGGGCTTACTTCTCATACATTTGAGGAAATTTTCCTAATAATCACGGTTAAATGCTGAGACTGCAGTCGGTGGTTAATAATGCCTGTGGAAAAGTAAAATGGTTATCGTGGCCTTGTGACGGATGGTCTAACCTCGCTCTTTCTTATGTCAGTTTCTGTGACTTGCATGACATCTCTGTGTAGTGTACTCTGCGACTTACGGTTGCCTGCATAATGCAGAGGAGGGAAGGATCTTTTGTGGAGTTAATTTCTACTATGAATTCTCGTTGTCTTTATGATTAAACAAACTTTTTGCATTAATTCATTCCATAGTCCTAGCCACCTATCCAAAAGTCATAAGCTTGAGGGACTAGGAAGTTAAGCTCTTCCTGGAGTCACACCCGCGATAACTTCATTGAAGTGCCTTCCTGCCCACGGGGCCTCCTCATCCGAGGGTCTAAGGGCGAGTGCAAGGATCCATGTATTAGGCGCTGGGAAGGAAAGCTCTTGCTGGGTTCCGAACCGTGGTAATCTGGTTAGAGTAACGAAATCATCCCGGGACTCACTCTAGGGCGAGTAGCATACACTTCACCTAAGGGTTTAAATGACCTGGAAGAAAGCATTCATTTATGTGATTTTCAAGGATAATGCAAATTATACGGGGTCATCGACACTCGAGAGTAACACCTTTCCGATTTTACATATTGTACTGAAAATGACAAATACAATGATATAACTACACATAAATAAAGGTGTTTGGATGGAAATCGGATTAACGCCAACACTTTTTATATTAATCGCAGTAATGGAAATATTGTTCTTGCCTTGGTCCGCCGGCAGAGGCGGTTGATATGTAGGGTTGTATTTCAAGGATAACCTCCCTTTTATATGCACGTCATTTATTTCCCCTAGCTAATACTCCCTAACTTACTTCATTTCTTTATAGGAGCTTGTTTTGAACACCTATATAGTTTGAAAAGTTTCATTTTTATCGCTTGCTACTTTTTCAAATTTCTATGTCAATGGACGTAAATGTAACACTATTGACAGATTCATTGAAATGACCAACGCAAGCATAATAATCACGCGTATATAGATTATTTTGAATCCAATACCAATTATAAATTCCCGTTAATAAAATATTAAAGCGTAGCGATGATTTAAAAAACGCTTGGACTAATACTGTTACAATGTCATAGCCCTGACTTTAGAGCAAGTTGTGATAGTTGTCTCAGTCCAAGATTTTTCCATTAACCGCTATGAAGATAGAGAGAAAAGAAGTGAAATCAACTGGTATTTATGCATGTGTGCGATTTCAAAAATTAAAAAAAAAATTCTTCCTACTCTTCCCTAGGATTGAAAACATTATGTATTAGAGTATTAGTTAGTACAGTGGTATAGTGGGTAGAACGATCAGCTACCGGCTGAACGGTCAGCTACCCTGGTTCAATTCCGGATGATGTTTCTTAACACACCTAGCTGTATCCTATCTGTGGGATTTCATGAGTGGGTACCATCACCTAGTGAGCTTTTGCTGGATAACTGGTTTCAAAAGGACACCCATTCATGTGTGACAAAAATTGATTGATTCAGTGGAGTATGGTTGCGCTTGGGACTTACGGAAGAATGGCGTAGATCAAAATGCGCAGAGCGAATCACCAATGATAAATTACTACCAGAGATAGAGGTAGATAAAGGTAGAGCTTGGGAGTTGTAAGGCGTAATGAAGGAATGAGGTGGCTTGCTACGAAGACGCAGTGGAGAGTTGTAACGGATCAACCTTCGAGTTGATCTGCTGATGATGATTTCTCTCGATTCAACCGGATACGAACGCGTGAGGATCCATAGTAATGGTCGGTACTTGATTTTTTATATAATGACTTATATTGGGAAGTGGAAAGAAATCATTGAAGCTTTATCACGAAAAATTGCCTTTATCACGCAATAGAGCCTATTGCGTACGCTAATGATTAAGAAGTTTTGTACGTGAATGCAACGGGATTAGGTTTCAAGTTCCGTTTTCAGTTTGACAGCTAGAGTTTTATTATTTTCTCGAAATGGACGCGGTGTTTTGACGCGAATGGTTTACTGTGATTGAGTAGGGTATATGGTGACTTTAGTGTTGACGTTGTCTCGGGAGTTGTAAAAGAACCCATTCACTTGTACCATGCGCAGAGTTCACAGACTTCACAACTTGTGAGTGGTTCAGTAATATTTTATCGCTGCTCCACCAGGTTTAGCTGACTTTTATTCCTTCACTTATCCTTGCCGTTGCCAATTGGTGGGTTTGATTGAAGGTTTTCCCTTCGAGAAACACGATACTTAAATATTGTACTGCTCAGAGGAAACTAATTGGATTTCTTTGCCAGCCGGCTAAGAGTTTTCGCGCAGGTTGGCGAATATTTGCGCCGGGTGTTTGCCTTTCCGCGCGCAGATGTATGTGTGTGCACCTTGGTGAGCCCGCGGTTTCCCGCAGGAAGGTCTGTGTAATTTTCTCGCTTAGCGTTCAGCTGACCGAGATTAAAAAAGAGAGAAATCGCTGAAAATAAAAAGCCGCGCGAAAGTGGTTTATGCGCGCTGAAATTTCATTTTTTTCAAAACTTTTATATTTAATTCACGGAGTGCACACTTGGGCTGGTCGCAAATTGAACGGGCAAGCGGGGAGTCTGTTATATTCGCCGCACACGGTCACTTTTTGTGAAAGAGACGCTGAGGTAGTACCGACGTAAATCGGGAGAACAGTGCAAGGTGGGAACTTGAACAGGCAAGGCCGATATTTCAATCAAACCCAAGCTCGGTGACGAAGTTGGTCTAAAACCATGGTTTTACTTCAGGATATTCTTTGTCCTTGGAAGTTATTTGGAGTTCTTAAACCAGGAATCACAGATAAAAGCTGTATATGCCAATTATTATTCTGCATTAGGGATTTTGTATCTACTCATATGCGCCAAAAAATTATTTGTAAAAATGGTATTCTCGTAATCACGTGATAATCTATGATAATAATTATTTCGTGAGGCGTAGCGACTTCAAGCATCTAGGTGAAGAAAAAATGACAGTTTATTTAGTGCTCATCAGAAAATTTCAGTAAATAAGCTATGAAACAGGACTAACCGTACGATATTTACCAAATGTTTACATTAATTTGGATTTGAAGTTCTCATATTTTACTGCACAGTGTCTTTTAGCTTTTTAAGTATTCCATCTGTAAAAAGTTAGGTTTTTCACGGTCCCAAATATTAATACTCACTGTTCATGACTTCAAAGACCCTAATATCACGAGGTAATTTTGTCTTTTATCTTGCAATGTGCTCGTGTGCAACTTTTCGTAATTCATACCGTTTATGCTGTCCAAATAATTATTTTCCTTCTTATTTCCTATTTGTTCATCATTGTTCATCTTATAATATTTTAATATTAACGTATAAACGTCCTCATTATCTCCATCAGTCATATTCCGCCTTTCCTAATTACGCCGATGACTCATTTCCCTCTCAAATAATGTATAACTAAAATCATGTATCAATTTTATAACTCTTGATTCAGAATGTTTTCTGTATCCTCCTTGTGGTCATGGATGGCACCTTTGTGCTATGTTCCCTCCTTTGGCATTTTCTATCTCATTAGTACACCAATTTATAGGACTTCTAATTTAATCACTTTGAAATGCGTTTTAATTATTTCGTAAATTGGTTGTAATTTATGACGCAGCTCTTGATGAACAAGTTCAGCGAACGGTCACAAAAGTACGCTTGAACTATCTCTATCCTCAAAGAGGTTGAGACAAAGGATATTATGGAGAAAATTATGGCACAACTTATATGAAAATGGTTTTTCTTTAAGTTACGTGATCAAGTTTGTGTCATATTGTTTCAATATTTTCATGACCTCCCCCGTTACTATTTACGCATTCAGACTGCTTGGTGGGGGTGCGACATGTGAGCGAGCTTTAGGTTGTTTTTGCACTTCTTTATAGTCAACAGGCTTAATTAGTGCTCACTAGGTTTTGATAGAAAACGGATGGATAAGCAAAACTTGACTGTGTAGAAAAAGACTGCCTTTAAGAAGTGGAATAAGGTTCTCATATTTAGTGTGTACAATTAATTCAAAGGTAAAACCTTCCGTATTCATTTTAAAACGATTTTGATTACTGGTGAGAAGATTGCTGCTGAATCCTGAGAAATTCTGTAGATGGGACGTGTCTTCATGTGAAACGTTCGTATTATTTGCAGCTATTTTGCCCTCATGTACTATCCCTTGCCTTTGACGTTTAGTATTACGGATGTCAAGGCTGTGTGAAGTTCTAACCAAAACATTTAGAACTCCAGATGACCAATTGAACAGAAGGGGCACGTCGGACCAATTTTAAAATGACAATAAATCCATTTTTATTAATTTTTGATGAAGAATTCATAAGTGAACTATATTTTCATTCGATAGGAATTAAATTGATATGAATAATGGTAATATAGTGCAAGCAATTATTAATCGTCACGTTGCATTTATTAACTTTATAAATTGACTCCATCAAAATATAATTTACCTTTTCTCATGCTCTCTTTCGAGTTTGCCGAAGACAAATTGCAAAATACGATGAAAGAATGACGACTTTAATCAAAGGATATTCTTATTTTTTATTATTTATGATGGAATGGTTTCTCCTATGCAGGCGTTCCAGGAACGTTGGCCGAAATATTGTAATTTCCTTTTCCTTTTGATTGATTTAACGTTTGTGTGTTATTTTCGTTTGAAGAAGAAAAGGAGGGCTAACATGCGATGAAAATAGTTTTGTATGTTTACTGAACGTTTTTATCCAATTGGAATTACTGTCTACCCTTCTTATATGTACAAGCATCCTATGTTGCACGTTATCCTGTTTATTAATCGCTGTAGTTTTCACCATCCCCCTGTAGAAAGCATACTGATCAATTTCAATTGTACTCTCATCTCGGAAGTGTCGCCTTATGCTCTCACTTGTCCGTAAAGTACCACGTTCATAGATTTTTCAGGTATGATCCATTTCAAAGTCAATCGACCTATTTTTTGGTCTTAGGGCAGAGGGAGAATTAAGTACGGTAAGAATCTTCCTCTTTGTAAATACGGCCAATGGTAGCGCAACGCTCTTTCTGTTCTTGCTACTCACCTGGTTTTTGTTTAAAATACTGTCCAATTGGGTCAGTTGTACCGCTCGCTCTAAGATATTTTAACTTGCTGAAATGTTTAGTCTAGCGTCGCTAAATTTTAGAAAATCTTATTACTTTCGTGTTCTTATGATAAACTTTCACACCTCTCACCTTGACCCTGAAATGCACTTATTGTGACTCCATTCTGATAGCTGACGAAATGATAAAAGCTTAATCATCCGCAAATTGAGCTGACTTAATCATCTTACCGCCTATTTTAATTCCTACCATTTCCATGCTTCTCCTCCTATTTCCTCGGCTTATAAAATCAAGATCACTGGCGATAGCGATAGATTCCCCAACTCTAGCACTTTTCATCCCGATTCTCTTTTATAGTCCAAATGGTGGAGAACTTTCAAATGAGGTTTCTTCATCCTCCAATCTAGTCTTATATTCTACAACTCTCATTAATTTTGCCAACGCTATCCGCGACGTAAAGGGAGACATCTTATGCTTCCTGCACCGTGATAATAGTGGTCTCATTACTGTTCTGGCGTTAAGGTTTCCTTCCATTTCTTAAGCCCAATCTTGTCTCCTTTAGTATTTTTTTATCTATTCTCCAGCGATTGGCTGATACTTTTTGCTACTTCTTTTCTGCGGGTGAAATTAAGCTTGGTCCTATAGTTCTCCATTTCGCCGTTTAACTCTTTTTTGGAATGAGGATTAAAATGGATTTAACGACGTACTCGGGCCTTTGTCGTAAAATTTTCAAGTCCAAAAGACTTTTACTTGCATTTTTCCAAAATTTTTCAGTAATCCTGCGGGGTATTATCCTTTTATAAAGAACGGAAAATACGAAATTCCCTCATTATTTTACTAATACAATCGAATTTAATACTTTGCAAGCCCTTTATAAAAATATTATTTATTCGTAGCTCAGTTTTTCAACAAATATTACTTTTTGAAGCATCCAAATAAGGTACTGGAAAAAATTACTACGCCTTAATGTTTCCCTGCCATTCAAAACAACTTGATTAATTAGTAAACTAAGGTTGAATCGGCTTTTATTATTATAAGTTATGAAAAATATTCGTTAATAATTAGAATGAATATTTTTAAATAGATGTTGCCTCTATAATCACGTTGAATTAACCTTTCTGTCTTAATCCAAGAAATGTACCGATTAGATCAAAAATGGAAAATAAAAACTGATCTTTGACTTGGTATCAAAGTACGCTGCTGTAATTAAGGATTGTTTAATCTATGAATATTTTTTTCTGAAAACGGATAGCTATAGACCAGTGATTTGTGTCACAAACACTTAAAATTTAGGATATTGCAGGGAGTGTATACATGAAGAAATACATTATCAAGCAATTGAAGAGAAAAAGAAATTGAAACGATTTTATGCCTAAACCTGAATAGATTTTGGATGAATACATTTTTAAAAGCAAGCGTTGCAATATTTTCTGCCTCGTTGCATTTTATTTCATTATGTTTCTAGAGTATCTCAGCTAAAATATGCAAGTATAATCGTGTCGTTACAAACTCGCAATCAATATTACAGAGTCACGTAAAAAGAATAACCCCTGCCACACACCTTTTTTGGTGGCTAGCAGGGTATTTATATAGATGTAGATGAATATCTAGTGGGATTCCGGTTTTCTCCTGCACGTTTTTTTACAAGAATTAATTACAATTTTATGATAATTTAAACGTAATATTTTCTTTTCTTATCGTCAGCCAGTTGAGAATATGATCCGATGACGTATTGGACGATATATGTCGGGAGACATTTTATCTCATCACCTCCCCCATGTTAACTGGTAGGAGATACTTTCTCGGATTACTAAATGACCTATAAAACTTCCTAATACATTACCTATTCTGTGAAATATTATTTTTTAAAAGTTGTTTGAAAGAGTTCAGGTAGAACCGATAACTGCCAGAATCATTTGAAATTCCCTAATATTTGGCCCAAGTAACTGAATAAGAATGACGGGATGAAGGGATTTTAGGTCGGAGACATGAGTATTAAATGTTAGTACATCTTCTTTCACACTAACAATATCTTATGCGTCTTTTAACGAACGTTTTGTCCTACTCTTATCAATCTAAACATGGGATTAGAAGAATGAGTCGAGTAGCTAGTTAGGAAGAAAACTCTTTGGTTAAATAAATTTTCCATTAAATGGAAAGTAAAATAAACTTAATATAAATATCTCAATTAATTTTGAACTATAGTATATTTACATGGTCCTTTTTCGGTACAATACAGTTAAAAATAACTATTCACTGAGAAAAAGTATCATGATCGGTTGAAGGCGGTGAGGAGTTACATGCCCATTGGTACTGGAGGACGGAGGGATATTCACATCAAGAGGAGAGACAGAAATATGTATATGATGATAATGAGTTTGAGGAGAAATTCTTGAAGAAACGCTCCAAGAGCTTAAAAAGTCTGGCACCCCTTTCAACAGATACTTCACGGTCAGAAAAATCCTATAGAACGTGGTGGGCCATGATGGAAAATCCTTGTGGGGCAGATATCGGGTACAGAAGGCCGATGAAATTAAACCCCTCATTTAACCGGCCTTCAGAATTACCCGGGTGGTTTATCTCGACAGAGTTACACGCGCCTCTGGGGTTCCTTGTTTTCTTTTTCTAACCTCACCGCCTCGAATCGCCGCATTGGATCCTCTGCTCGCCCCCAAGATGTACGTGCTGCTCTTTGTTTATGAACGGGAGGAATAAATAAGTGACTCGCACAAAGGGCGCCCGTCGCTTGGGAAAACGGTGGAGCTCGTATTCGAAAAAGAGCCATCACACGCGCCTCTGAAAAGATAAAAAGCAGTGCCCAAGCCTTCGTTTCACTTCTTAAACTTTTCATTATTAACGGTTTCAGGCGCCTTGGGCGCGTGACATTGACCCGCTCCATCTCTTTACCAGTCTCTTTCTCACTCGAAGCCGTTGTTTGCCCGCTTGATCGAGCAACGAGGTTAAATCCCGGCGGAGGTTGGTAGTTTGAATGAGAATTCTCCAACTGCGCCTTCAAGCACTAACATTTCCCTTCTGGAATCTAAATATTACAGTGAGTCTTCAGCTGCTTAACGTGAGCATCAAGGTAGCCATCACTAATGTCCATGTTGTAAGACTGATGCATAGGAAGTAGACGTGAACGGACAATAATATGCTATGATGCTCCTCTATTAATAGGATTAGTGTATTATTGTATTATATATAATATTAGTATATATATACACACCACTTAAATTCCAGATTTAATATTACTAGGATTATATATATTCCTAGTATTATATAAATCTGAAAATTTATACATTCTTAAATTATATACGAATATAAAACCATAAACACAGTAATCAACCCTAAGGTCGGTTTCGTGGGTGATGATCGAGTTCACCCAGTACTTAGGCCGACGGCGTGTGAAATTCATTTCAAATCTTTCCCTGTGCCGGTTATTGTTTCCAAGGAAGATCTGGTACCCGAAAAATCATATAGCTTGGGTGGAGCCGAGGGTGCCCAGAGAGGCTTGCCCGGGAAGCGATCCCGGGCCCTCCGGTTAGTAGTCTAATACTCGACTCCTGTACCACCGAGACCCATTAATATAATATAATATAATATAATATAATATAATATAATATAATATAATATAATATAATATAATATAATATAATATAATATAATATAATATAATATAATATAATATAATATAATATAATATAATATAAAATAATATAAAATAATATAATATAATATAAATATAAATATATATATATATATATATATATATATATATATATATATATATATATATATATATATATATATATATATATATATATATATATATATATGCATATGATTATGTATAACCCTAGTAAAATATGAGAGTAAGAATTTTATATAAATGTATCAATTCTGGAAATTTATTTAAATTTACTCAGTTCTTTTACTTTTGGGTCAGACCTTGTAGGTCTACTGATGCCAAATCGGGACCGTAAAGGGGGTTGAGAAAATATCGCGAAGTTGTTTGCAGAAGGTGTTTGCAAGCAGGCAGTTGACTCTGCTTTTGGTTGTCCGTCAAGACCTTCGGAACGAGTTGAGTGCAGATCTTTTGCATCGCGAAATTTTCGGTGATAATCGGATGCACTGTTATCTTACCAATGCCAATACGATCTGTGACCAATCGCACACCTAACTGACGGTCTGAGACGAAGGTGCACGTCAGGAAAAAATTGTTGCCGACATTATATGTTTAAATATATATATATATATATATATATATATATATATATATATATGTATATATATATATATATAAATTCACTGATAGTCATAACATACACAGAAACCAAAACACAAAAGAGGAAAAACTCACTGGTTCTCGAATTTTCGGTGGTCCAACCACCTTTCTCAAGAGGAATTAGGAACAGAATATTTTTTTTCCTCTTTTGTGTTTTGGTTTCTGTGTATGTTATGACTATCAGTGAATTTACATTGCACGTTTGTGGGTTTTCCAAAAAAGTGTATATATATATATATATATATATATATATATATATATATATATATATATATATATATATATATATATATAGACAGCAACACACAGCACGAGAACACATAAAAGGAACACTCACACGTAGTATCTTGATAATTTCGACGTACTTGAGCTCCGTCTTCTTTTAGAATTATCAAGATATTACGTGTGAGTGTTCCTTTTATGTGTTCTCGTGCTGTGTGTTGCTGTCTAAGTTTTTTATTCAACACTTCCGTGTTACTTCGAAGAAATCATCGAAATATATATATATATATATATAATTTCACACAAAGAAATAGATATAAGGAAAGGGATAGGAAATCACATAAAAGACGAACACAGGAAAGGCGGGGAAGGCGGATTTGAGCAGATCACAAACGTAAAAATATTTCCTCATCAGGGATTTGAACGCCGGACCTTCCACTTGCCGGACAAAAGCTCTACCACTTAAGCTAATAAGGAAACCTGAATTTACTTTGAGATCTGCGATGTTTTAAAGCGCCCAAATGCTCCGATTGCTTTGTGCCCAGAGATGGCGTCAAGATGATTTCTTCGAAGTAACACGGAAGCTTTGGATAAAAAACTATATATATATATATATATATATATATATTCCCTCATAACCGAATAGGATTGAAAACCTTACGTAGTTCATGTTGAAATATAATCTTTCTCAAAACAAAACTTTCCGACCTTCTTTGTACTTCAAAGCTCTCGCTCTTTTCACCATTCGTCCGTATCCGCAGAGATTATGCCTCATGCGATCAGCTGCTATCGGCCGGGTACCACTCTTTCTACCTGCGGCGTATGGGATGGGGACCTCAAGTTCCCTGACCGTTGCTTAAGCAAATTTTTCCCCTTCTTGCTTTCCAGTTCTGCCTGACCAACCTGCGTGACCCTGTTGGTTGAAGCTTTTGTAGGTGGTAGAAGATAGAATCTTGCATTATGTTATCGTATAAAAAACCCAAAAAACTCCCAAATATTATTGGACATAAAAGAGCAGGAAAGAGAACAATCCGAAAGGGAATAATAATTGTATTAACGTATATAAAAATATAATAAACACCATGCCTCAACGAAAAAACTTTTCTGTTTTTCGAACCGAATAAATAATGACTTATTTCATTATTTATCAGGTGTCCCGCTGATATTGATTCTTACGGTCCCCTTTCTCCTAGAAATGTCTGATTTGATGTAACTTAAGGTAGACGTATTAGCTGTTCTAAACCATTAAACAGATTCACTTAATGAACTAATCTTGATGTAAGCATGCAGATGGAGGATCAAATGAGGAGTATTCAAATTTTGCATAAAGATCACAGAAAACGTCGATTAAGAAAAATGAAGAAATTGAATAGAAGCTGTAGGCTGTAAAAACCTTACCTTTGTTGTAAAATTGAAGGATTTTTGATCTTATACGGTTATGGAATACACTAAGCTACGAGGGTCATCCGGAAAGTAGTACCCGTTCGTGCCACATGAAGTGCTGACGACGCGAGTAGCCGCTGGACGAGGTCAGATAGCTTCAGTGGCTTGTCTGCCTTCTCTGAGCCAAGTTGCGTGACGCTAGCATTGCCTGTGTTGTTTCTGTGATTGTTTACAATGTTTAAAAAAATTGAGAACGCCGCCAGTTGTGAAGTGAGGGCAGTGATTAAATTCCTCAATGCAAGAAACGTTCGCCCATGTGATATTCATCGCCAATTAAAGGAGGTGTATGGAGACAATGTAATGGACGAGTCGTCTGTTCGGCGGTGGTGTCGCAACTTCAACATGGGGAGGGGGAACACACACGACGATGAGCGTTCGGGGAGACCGTCTGTCATTACAGACCAACTGGTGAGCTCAGTTGACGAATTCGTGAGGAACGATCGGCGCGTCACAATTGATGACATCTGTGAGCATTTTCCCAATGTTTCTCGAACAATTGTTCATGAAATTGTTAAACACCATCTGCATTATGCAAAAATTTGTGCAAGATGGGTCCCTCGCATGCTTACAGATGAGCACAAAACCAAGCGTATGGCTGCAGCACTGACGTTTTTGGGACGTTATTCTGATGAAGGAGACTCTTTCTTGACTCGCATAATTACTGGTGACGAAACATGGGTTTGTTATGCATCACCTGAGAGTAAACGACAGTCAATGGAGTGGCATCATGCTCATTCACCAAACAAACCAAAAAAATTCAAGACAGTTCTGTCCACCAGGAAACTCATGGCAAC
Source organism: Hetaerina titia (assembly GCA_037158775.1). Classification (NCBI taxonomy): domain Eukaryota; kingdom Metazoa; phylum Arthropoda; class Insecta; order Odonata; family Calopterygidae; genus Hetaerina; species Hetaerina titia. The sequence continues at coordinate 79,440,479 of CM073770.1, forward strand.
CATTTTCTGGGATCGACGAGGTGTATTGCTTATTGATTTTATGGCCCGTGGAGACACTATTAATGCCAATGCGTATTGTGAAACATTAAAGAAATTACGGCGGGCAATACAAAATCGGCGGCGAGGTCTATTGTCTACTGGTGTCATTCTCGTTCATGACAATGCCAGGCCTCATGCAGCTGGGATAACACAAAAACTTTTGCAGCAATTCAAATGGGAAACTTTCGACCATCCACCGTATAGCCCGGACTTGGCCCCTTCAGATTTTCATCTCTTTACAAAGCTTAAAGACTTTTTGGCAGGAAAAAGACTTGACAGCGATGAAGAACTTAAAGAAGGAGTGACCCTGTATCTCAATGAGCTGGCGGCGAAGGACTATGCAGCAGGAATACAGAAACTTGTCACACGTTATGACAAATGCCTTAATTTGCTTGGAGATTATGTTGAGAAGTAGTTTAAAGTATCCTCTTTCAAATAAAATTTTTTATGTTTGTTAATATTTACTTTTGTGTCTTTATTTCACGAACGGGTACTACTTTCCGGATGACCCTCGTACTTATGAACATTACGGGAAATTCCAAGGGAATTTTATTTGAAATTAGCATGCATAGTATTAACATCCAAAAAAATAGGCCGAGGTGTGCGCCTAAGTAGCAGACTTCATGACAGTACACATCCGTCATTGGTGGTTGTCTAAATGCAGGATACCATGAAATTCCGCAGCTTTCTTGTGGTGAAATAGCATTTAAGACACTGTCACACTTATTTATTAATTGTGCAATTGTCCATAGAGTATTAGAGATTTGCACTTCTGTGTAGGTATGAATGGGGGCGGGTATTCCTAACCTATCATGTTTTTAAAGTTTTACCCTTTTTCTCAGTTCTGGCTTATTTGCATACGAGTAAACGCTTACTTCTGTGAGCTTGAATTAGTTAAAATATTAGAGAGTAAAGTTGACCAAGAGGTATTTCTTTAGTGAGTGAGCATAAAACTCCCGCATAATTTTTTCACAATATTCTTACCAATTTCCCTCGTGTGTTATTCTGTCCACTATTATAACGTAGCGGGTCGCGGTGGTCAAGTGGGTAGTGCGTTGGACTACTTACCGGAGGGTCCCCGGTTCGATTCCCGGGCAAGGCACTTTGGGCACCTGCAGCTCCACCCAAGATAGTTGATTTTTCGGGTACCAGATCTGGCCCCCCTACCCTGATGTGTGAAATTCACACGCCGTTGGGCTTGGTACACGGGTGAGCTCTACCATCACCTACTAAACCGACCTTCTGGTTGATTACTGTGTTTATGTTTTTTTATTATAGCGTAATTATTTCTTGGCTATATCGCTTATTCTTATGGACGAATTTGCGTTGCTTAAAGACTTTTCGAGAAAATATGCAAAATATATATACCTGTAATTTTCAATGTTTATTGATTCAGATCAAAGCATATTGATCATAATTTTCTACTTTTAATTGACGCTTGACTTTCATTTTCTACTTGAAGCACGTTTTTACGACCAAAGAATTTATTACCGAGTAAGTTTCAATAAACTACATCTTCAGGTACAGAATGAGTACAAGTACCGTCTTATATACTGGTACGAGTTATATACGAGTACATACTGGGAGAAAAGGAAATTGGAGGACTGTTATGAAATGATGTAGGTAGGGAGAGGAGGGAAGGGCGGCATACTATTGATAAAATGCAGAAATACAACTTAATCATCTAAGTTAAGTAGTTATCTGGGAACAGGAATAAATATTGTCACTTGTAGTATTGGTTCAAATTTAGAAGGTAACGAAAATCCGTAAATAATGTAAATTGCAGTGCTGAGGGAGAGCAAAATACTCAAAAAAGAAATTCTTTACTTCTTTGTTTTATCATTTTGACGAAAAAATACGCCAAGTATTTTTTCAAATTTCTGTATTTGAGTTCTGCAGCACTTGAGTCTAATTCACTTAAAGAACCCGCCAGAACACCGTTAAAACTTCAGTTTAATGTACATTGCCCGCGAATGAATAAATTTTTCATCTGACGTCTTTGTTGTATGCTTACAAATGCCTCTTACAAGTCTCCTTTCGTCTTCTAATTTCGGTCGTCCATTAATACTTAGGTAAAATATTCCAGATTTTTTCTCAAATATTCCTTTATTTTATGAAAAATTGTTTCTCCCATTTTGGGTTTAAATTGTACTTTATTCTTAGATAATTTACTTCATTCAGTTTGAAATTAAATTTAAATTATCGAAATATTTGAAAAACGTAAAAATATTATCTATATGTCGTTACAGAAACCAGTAAAATGTTGGCATATCCGTATCTATTTACATTGTTTAAAGATTTTTATATTATTTGGACAGGCTACTATGTATTCCAATATCTAATGCTAAATACGGTGCATGCATTCCGTTATTTCGTGTTTTAAAATGGATCTAGGGTTTTCCCCTTAAGCCCATGGCATTGTAAATATGCTTATTAATCGGACACATGTTTCCTCCCATCAAGGGGAAAAGTTGAAGGAAAGATCTTCCGACGAAGAGACTAGTGCATAGGATAAATTAAGAAGAACATAAAAGACGGGCTGAAGGAAATAACACTGAATGGAGGATGGGAGGACTACAGTAAACATATATTCGTATTTGAGTACTGATGATAATGATAGAATAGTACATATATCCATGTTAGTGAGTTAATTTATCGTATATCACACAAAAAGAACAGTATAGTACAGAACTTACGCCAACAAGGTTAGATATAGAATGAGAACATGACGTAGATGAAGATAGCTTACGTCCAGGTATACTCGACAATAAAAAGTGCATTAAGGGAGATGACATCAAATAAAGCTGTGGGGGTAGACAATATTCCTGCGGAACCACTGAAGGGTTTAGGATCATGTTGGAGGAGTCTATATGGATTGATTCGTTGCATCTATTAGGAAGGAATTTGGACGGAAGACTTTGTTAAATAAGTGTTAGTTCATATTCCGAAAAAGATATAGACTACATCATGTGAGAACTATAAACATTAAGTTGAATTTCCCATGTGGTTAAAGTAGTTCTCAGGATCATTAACAAAAGGGTGAAGAATAAGGTAAATAATTACTCAGGGGATGATCAATTTGGGTTTAGGAAGGGAAGAGGCACGCGTGATGCCATTGCAGTAATGAGATCACTAATCGAGAGGAATATACATAGAATACTATCCATAAGTATTTGTCTGTTTCGTTTAAGATCAATCAAGAAGTTATATGACTTATAAAAAAATGGATAAATTCTAAGGTCAGCTTTCTCAGTAAAACTACTGGTAAGAAACATTTCTTATTGTTTCTTAAATGTGTTAGGTAGCTACTCCTATGACTTTCTTATTTTTTGAAAAACGTATTTTTATTTTCAGTTTTAATATCAAATAAATCTAGTCAACTGACAATGCAGTAAATTTTCTACGGACAGGGAAAGTGTAGCAGTCAAATATTATCTGTTATTTGTTTAATAGTTTAATGTCTAGAAACAATAATTGACTTCAGTTAGCACAATGCAGAAAATGTCCTCTTTCATTAATTGCGTTGAGGTCGCAGTATACGTATAAGCGTAAGGAGGCTAGTTACTTAAGTAAGGAGACATCATTTTTGCAGTGATGTCTCCTTCAAGTTTTTCGTGTCGTCATAGACAAATGACAAACACATGTGCCTGGGACCTTTTATTGAATGTATTAGGTTTTATGAGAGCCTTTTTGGTATGGAAGAGGCACAACTGATCGCTGTTAGAGCTTGTGCCATGGCAGTTTATTAATTGATCATTAAAGAATGTGACCGGTTACCAATTGACTGTTTTAAAGTGTTTATTAATAGGAACAGAACTGAGGCAGAGGAGAGCCCGAAAGCAGGGCTCTCCTCTGCCTCAGTTCTGTTCTTAATTCCTCTTGAGAAAGGTGGTTGCACCACCGAAAATTCAAGAACTAGTGAGTCCCTCTTTAATATGTTTTAGTTTCTGTGTTTGCTATGACTATTTAGTGAATTTTATTGTGCACGTTCGTGGATTTTCCAAGAAAGTGAATATATATATATATATATATATATATATATATATATACATACATATATAAACTTAGACAGCAACACACAACATGAGAACACATAAAAGGAACACCTGTATTACTTCGAAGAAATCATTTTTTTATTTTTATATGTATATGTTGGTGGTGTGAATAGATTCCGACTTCAGGAAAAATGTCTTTTATCTTTGTTAGGTCGGAAACTTTTCAGACCACCCTTGTATATATATATATATATATATATATATTATTAGGTAATCTACCGTTTAAAGTAGGTTTAAATGCATATATATAAATATATTTCATTAAATTTGTTGTTCATACCACCGGGAAATTTCGACTGCTCATTCAGATTGGTTTCAATGAATGTACAACTAAGTAATCGATAACAGCGCTGAGAACTATGGAATAATTTTATACTGCGTTGCTCGTAGAAATGTGGGAAGGTGAGAGAACTCGCAATTCGAAAAATTCCGATAGGCTTCAATATTACGAGGACCCGAATTATGAAACACACACCTACGGTCTCCTCTATTGTCAATTATCTTTCAATCAGAGCCTACTAATTGCATATTACGCGTTTTGTTTTTCATCAGGGCGGAATTTCAGCGATGCCCGGCGAAATCGTTATCGATGCGCATTCCGCGGCCGCCCTTAAGCACTTGGTGCACAGCGGCAGGATCGAGGGTCTTGGTAGGTGGGGAGGGGGTCGGTGAGAAGGTGGGACTGGGGTGGGGGGACGGGACGGCGAGGAGAGTTCGGGGGGAAGGGAGAGGAAATGGGTGGAACGACGACGGCAGAATGATGGAGGGAGACGGGACGGGAGGGGAGGGGAAGTGGAGTGAGAACGGGAGTCGAGTGGGTTCTCTCGCCAACAAACGAGCGCCACTCATGTCCGCGAGACTGCGACAGGTTGGATAAATTAAAACACTCCTCCCCCCCCCCCGTCTCTCCCCCTTCCCTGCAACCTCTCTTGCCCCCTTCCCTCCTCAAACTCGTCCGCCATTTTTCCCTCTGCTTCAGGTTTATTTATTTCTGTAAATAAACCCCCCTTTCTTGCCTACTCTCTCCCCGTCTCTCATTCCTACCTCCCTCTCTCCCATTTCACTCTCTCCTCCTCTTCTTATACTCCCTCCTCCCACTTACTCCCAATCATCCATTTCTTTTTCCTTTCCCCTCCCTCCTCTCCCCCACCCTCTCTCTCTCTTCACCCAGACCTTTCCATCCGCGTCCCCTCTCCGACCGAGAGGCGGGTAGATTAATGAATTCCGGGCTTCGCTTATTTTCTCCCTTTTATGTACGCCAGCCCGTTTGCCAGTTTCCTCCACTTCCCCTCCTCTGCCCCTCTTGTACTCCATTTTCCTTCGTCGACTCCCCGTCCCTACCTTTACAGCCGCCGTTACCCCCGTTTCCCCATCAACCCTGTTCCCAGCCACGCCGTGACGCTCAGTTGGCGCCTCTTTCAGCGCCCGGTGCACCACACTACTACCACCACCACCACCACCACCACGGCTCTCCCTCCCACAGTTTTTGCTCTCGGCCCCCGTTGCAACCCTCTTTTAAAGGCTGGGCCCTTTACGCCTTCTCCTGCATGTATACTTCGATCTCTCTTTCACTTTTCAGCTTCGCTAATAACGACTCTCTCTCTACTTCGCTTCCTCATGACGTCAAAATCTGGTGCTATTTGCATGCAATGGCGTGAGATATTAGTAAAATCAAGGAAATTTGGCAAGATTTAGCAAATATTTCATTATTTGTAAATAATTTGTATTATCTTAAACTCGCTTCAATGAAAAATAGATCAAATCAAATACAAGAACATCATTTTCAAACTTCGCGTAAAAATATCGCAAATACCATCAAAACATTGACATTAATTTTGCCATGTAATAGGCTCATGTGCTTAGCAAAACTGGGGGCTATATCACTAAATGATTCCTATTCCTGCCGTTAGGAGCGCACATTTTTAATGGTTGGCCATGGTTATTAAGGGATCGTGCAGAGGATGACCTGAAACCTGGTGACAGGAGAGTATGAGTATTTACTAGTTTTATCGTACAGAGAAACATTTGAAAAATGATCAAGTATCAAAGTATTGGCATCTAAAAGACTACAATCTTGTGGTTCCAAGGAAACGTTCTATCCATTTATTGTTAGCCTATACAGAAAACATATCTTCCATGTTCTGTTTTTGAACGGAAAATATAACTTATATTTCATATGAAGAGTACAATTAATTCTGAAAAATTTCTCAAGAATATGTGAAATGTAATCATATGATAAATGAATGGGAAATCGTGTTGTAGAAGCAGAGGGTGGTGAAATATCCGAGGGAAGATTGTGCCCTTATTCTCAAGGATTTTGTAAGACAAAATTGATACTTGTAGAATGAGAAAATTTTGAAATTTTTGTTACGTTCATATTTACCTTATTTTTGAATCATTTTTATGATAACCAAAAAGGATTGTAGCGTGGAGCGTAGCAATTAAAACACATCTATATTTAAGTATCGCTGAAATAGTACCGTAAATTCTAAAGTTAATTTTTAGAGTGTTTTTGAATTAAATTGACAGTAAGGATGACTGTTGTAAGACCTTTCTCTAGAAGTAGTGGATATCCAAGTTTGCTGAACTTAATGGGCGAAATGAAAGAAACACTTCAGAATTTTAAATGAGTAGTCGAAGTTTTTTCTATTTGCTGAGAACTCTCATTTTGCGATAAAAACAGCTGTAATGATAAATAAAAGAAAAAAAAAACTATAAGACAACTCCTCGGTCAACTACTGGTCCCAATTTCTAAACTTCCAAAAAATAGTTTTTCGTATCCTCGGTCATTGGTGACTCCTTAATGTTTAATTTTATATTTATCGAGTGGAAAATAAGGTTTTATTGGCAAATCTTCTTCTCTTAGTAAGGTAGGTCTTTTCAACTATTAATATGTCTATTATAGTATTTTTCTAATTCAAAAGAGTATATTTTTGTCATTATTTTATTTAATGTATCATTGTATATAGGCAGCAAAATTCCATCAGAGCCGCACCATAGGGTAATACATGCATCATGAAAAATATGACAGCATTAATACATTAACTGTTGGGTCTACAAAAATTGTTATATATAAAGTAAAAAATAAGCGTTGAAAGCAAATTTTCAAACAATATATAGTGGGTTAATAAGGTTAATACTATCGTTTAATACCTAAGTTATACTAATTTATTTTATTGATATACAGAATCAGTTATTATATCTTAACAATAATTTAAAGAAACCAAGAAATTTTTAATCTCCAAATTGGATGATGTCGGAAACTTTCGATTAATAGACGGAAAGTCTAGCCATAAGGTGTTATATACAACCCGGATTGGATAAGGGCATGCCTTACGGTTTATGGTGATGGAGTTTTAAAAGAGGATATGGTTTATCCATTGCAGCTTAGTAGCGAAACCACTCTCTAAATTACCTTCCTTTCAAGTGCATCGCAATCGTCGAGCTTGCTATTCAACATTTTAATGCGTCCGTTTCGCTCAGGAACGAACTAGCCGCCACTTTTTTTTCTCATATCTCGTTCTAATATTTTCCGTTTCCATTATTTTAATTTTTCCCCTTTAATCATTTCACCTGTCTCGTTCGATCTCTTTTTGCAAGCGTCATCGGAGCTCTTTGGCAGTCTTTCGGTAGGTACCCGTGCCCTCAGGCCTTAATACACGCACTCTCATCTCTCTGCCTCTTTCCCACACTTGTACATAAGCCCGTCTCTCCCTCCGCTCACTGGTCCTTTCCTTCCATCCTGTACCTCTTTCCGACGTGTTTCCGGGCCGTTTCCTGCAGCGGTGGCTGTCGACTGTCCCCGCACCCCACGCGCCTCTCTCGCCGCCATCTGAGTGGGCTTCCGAGAGAAATCAAGCACGATTTGGTTACGCTCCTTTGTTTCAGTACGGGCGCGGCGGGGCGTTCCATTTACGTGCCCGCGGTATGTTTATAAATTAAAGCCGTCGCGACAACGGTGAAACGAAAATTAACATATGCAATCAATTACACCAACGTAGAAGTGGGTTTGCCACCCGGCTAAGAATAGTGTTTATTCTAATATTCCCGCATGAGTTCTAACGCTTTTATTAAGTGGCTTTTACAATCTGGTACGCATTCCGCGAATGCCTAGATGATTAATGAATGAATCCTAGTAGTATATATTTCTTGATTTAAATATGTAGCGCAGTATTATTTATTACGGAGAGAGTTGAATTTTAATGCAAAAAATATGGTTTTATTCTAAGTTTCATCACAATGTCGTATCCTTAGATGACTTTGATTTCAGACTCAATAACCATCAAAAGATAGCGTCCGGGCAGAAAATTGCTGAAAAAATTGAGTAAAGATTGATGGCGAATTGCTGCTGGTTAGTAGAGAGTGATAATTGGCGTGAAATTGCTTTTAAGTTATTTGAACATTATTACGTGAACTATTTTTTTGCATAAATTGTATAGTATTTTGAATCTGCCACGTCATTTTCGGTGTAAAGTAATATCGTATTCATGTAATACAAAATGTAAAGTCCCCCGCACGGTGAGTGGTAATTATTCATACTGAATGTGCGACAGGTAATTAAGAATAGGTTTTTTCTCACATTTTTAAGGAATGTTATCAGACCTCTGTAAAATTTAATGCACGCTTGAACTACATGGAGAAAGTGCAATGATATTTAAAATTTAAACGCTTGAAAATTCACTCATATGCCAGGGAAACCACAATAAATTATTACTATTTCTATCAAATTTCTTTGCTGTTTTGGCTTTAGTCAAACTTTTTCTTTTATTACGAGCGATTCAAGATAAAAAATATTTCCCCCAATATATCTTTAGACACTGTTGAACGGTGAGGAGGCGAAGATTCTTTGAGTAAAGTAGAGGAGGTGATTCATAGCCAATGAAATGGTCATTGAAAGTTTAGCTGATTCTAGATCTTGTGAAGAAACGGTAATGAAAATTGAGACTTTCCATGTAGGTCAATTACAAGTGTGGCATTTTGCAGTTTAATATTTGATGTGCAATAAATTTTGCTAAAGGAAGTTCATCCGAAGTTAGTTAAATTAAACTTTGAGCGGGAGGTCTAGGAGAAGTTTTAGGAATTGACTTACCTCAGGGGACCTAGGATTCGACTGTGGATTCCCCATAATATTCCATACGAGAAAAATTTCTGCGTTTGCACCAAAATAAGAGGAATGATGAGGTGAAGTTATCGAGGTTATTATGTGACGTCAGTGCGCTTCTGAAACCTTGAACTCACATTAGTAACTGGGATTTAACTCCAGCATTTAAGAGTTTCGTATTTTTTTAAATAAGTAGCTTGAAATTTGTCAAGATTTGAAATGTTAATCTTTTCGTACTCCTAGATTGACTAAAACCAATATTTATGTTTCCTGGATTTTACTTACAGAATAAAGTATGTCTTTGAAGGACTTCACATACCTTAATGCTCTCATGTAGCCGACGATTAATTAGTTAAGTTCTGTTATTTACATTCGCGGTTGTTACCTTATTACTGAAAAAGTTGTCGTAATGAATCCAAAAGTAAAAGTACTGGAATGAGAGGGTTTTTCTTTTAAGGTTTCTGCCTTACATTTTATCTTTGCCTGAAATTGAACTCAAAGTTATATGAAATTAATTGGAGTATTTAGGAATCATTTGCAGATAGACTGATTGCCAAAAAATTATAGGCAGCAGTTGTACGTATTCAAGAACGTAGTCAGCAATTTATTAGGAAAAGTTAAAGAATCAACTGTATCAACAACATATTATATTACAAATAAAATAATGTGTATATATATATATATATTAATTTCTGCAAAACGTATGTTTGGTACGCCTAAATAAAATAAAACTTCGAAGTTAAGCGCCGATGTTCTTGCAAATCGCTCAAATTGACCAAATTTGCCGAATTGGTGGCGTGTGCACTGATTACAAAATTTATCGTCAATTTTACGCCATTCTGAACCAATGCATGCTTTATAGTTATTAAACGTGCATATAAATTTTACGACAAAATTTTGGGATCAAATTGTGAATCATAAAGTCAAGTAAAAAATTTTGTTACAACTAGCGAGAACAAGTAGTATTTGTTAATCAGTTATCGACGAATTTATATTTTAGTTGAGGAAGTGTTTTAAAGTTAATTAGTGTGAGAAATTGATAGTTTTGTAAATGTAACAGTTTTAGTTTATTGTCCATTTTCTCCCCTTTCACTAATTCCTTTTAGGAAATATTTTTTCCGATTACGCTCATATTTTATCAAAACGTTTCCCATGAAGTCTTTTTTATTCGTCTAAACGTGTTTCACTAAGTATTTTCATAATAATTATGGTAGTAAGAGTGATGGAAAGTATGTAATTAACGATGGGACTTCAATTTCATATGGGATATCTTCATTAAATGGTACTTCCTTTCGGATAAGTTGTCGAAAGAATGAATAAATTAAAAATTTCACGTCATGTTTAAGGGAAATAAAAACCATTGAAAAGGTGAAGCGTACAATTGTAGCCCGAAGTAAATCGTTTCATCCAGTAAATATTACCGCTTAAGACCATCATGGAATCACGAGTGTAATATCTTTTTTTCACTTCTCCAAATGAGTAAATCTTTTGGCTCACGGCCTCATTAAAATTTTGAGAATAATTTACGACCTTTTGACTGTTTTTGAACAATAGTTTAAAAATTAAAAAATTATTTTTAATATTGAAATTATTTTGATATTATAATAAGAGGTATCCTTATATACACACGCTTTCAGGATTGTGAGACAAGGAATCTAAAACATGGTTTACGTAGGTGTTACCCGATATTTTCCCTGCATCAGACAATACCATTTTGAAGATATTTGTATTTATTCCAATTGTCTTTTTAACTAACTCGGAAAATCGGTGGTGGTTTAACTTGGTGATAACGTCTAATTCTAAAAAAAATATTATAAGGGAGTATTTCGCTAAATTAACTCTATCCTCTTTCGCGAATATTAACTCTGGAGAGTTGTGAATTCCTACTCGAAGGGACTTGAAGGGTTAAACTCTCTTTGATGAACCTTGCTCATCCTACTTCACCTTTCACTTCATCCCCTCAATCTCCCTTCCCGTCCTCTTGCCTTTGCATCCCTCAGTCTGCCATTTCCCTCCGTGTCCCACTCACGGCCTCATCCCTCTTACTTCCCTTTCCTTTTTTACGGCGTCTCGCTTCCCCCGCCCTTTTAAGCGTCAACTCCCTTCGCTTCACGCCGTCTGTCGAAACCCTCTTGCAACCTTTCTTTCGCCCCTCCTCCCGCTTATTCCACTCACCTTGCCATCCTCTCCTCTAATCTATTTTTATCCTCTCAGCATCCATTCAGTTCACGAATCTTTTAATAGTCAGTGCCTTAAGGTGGTGGTTGAATTATTACATGACAATAAGCATTTAAGATAATTACTATCTGTTAGTGTTATCCAGTGTGCGGCTATTGTCAGAGCCATGGTGTTATAAATTGTATCGAAATATTTTTAGTGAGTTTTTGAACTTCATGCAAAGGTCCCGTCCATTTCCATTTCTTTCGGTCGGTGCTCGGGGAATTTCCATGGTGAAAATGTTGAATGAAAGTTTCATGAAATATTGGAAAATCCATTTAATGTAATGTAAATGTAATTGAATAATCTTTTGAATATTTTGATCAACTCGAGCAACATTGTCAAAAACACTCAAAATGATGAAATTTAATGGTGTAATTAAGAGGAACTAATAATTTTAAAGGCTATAAACTCAGATTATTTCCATAAATTTCCTAAATGTGGCAACATTTTAGTATTAAAGCGTTCGTATTTAGAGAGTAATTATATCAGGAACTAAGTCTAATATCACAGGATCTAAAGGTAATATTATATTTAATAGACTGTGGAACTGTGGGCGACGGTACATATCTGACATAAACTATGATAAGGAAGTGACTTAATTGTATTTAAAACGTCAGTGGTTTAAGAGAGATGAGAGATAGAAAATTCTTAATGCATTTTGCAACTTATCCATAGATCAATCTCCAGCAGAGATCCTTCCTGTCTGTAAGAAAATGCATGCTGTAGCATTTAACACTCATGATAGTAAAGACGCACCCACACAACTAAGGAATTATACGTCCTCTTTTTTATAATAACATGCTTAAGGATAAAGTTTGTTGTGCGCCTCCTGTAAAATACTGAATTTAAAAATGTATAATACTCATAATCCTCTTCAAGGTTATATTTCGATTCAAATAAAAGGATTAATTCCCAGACCGATGAACAGTAGTCAAATTATAGAACTCATATTCTATTAATGATTGGTGTCTATACACTCTCATTTGAGCTTTCGTCAAACCATAAACATTATTAGAACTGGCGTTCAGTTAACAATTTTAAATGCTATTATATTTTTTTATTCATGAATGTATTGAAAAAATATTGGTCTATCTATGATTCGACTCTAACAAAATTTTAATGACCATATTTTTTTACCTGTATCATAGGGTTTATTAATTATCGAGAAATAATTATTCTTTATTCACTTTTTTCTTCCATCAGCTAATTAAAGTTTCGTAATAGTAAATTTTTATAAAGTTGAAACATACTATTGATCTTGTTTTTATTGACATCTGAGCAAACTGTAGTGACTAAAGACTGTGATTTACATCCTCACCAAATGCATGGATGGCTTCCGGAAACCCTTGCTAACTCCAAAGTAGAGCATCTGAGAAATATGTTTTTCTTCCGCATGATTGAGGCCCTAAAATTTATAAATAATAAAAATTGGAAATCATTAAAAATCACTCATCGCATTTTTCGTTAGTATATAGAAAGTCTTAAGGTTGAATATGAGGTATAAAATTATCTCCACATCGATTACTGTTGAGGTGGAAAGCAGAAAATATGATTTGACACGCCGTAAAAAGGCGGTTTCTTCAGTCAAAAAAATTGGAACGGAGGGTACCTTTTTAAAAAAATATTTGACTCTGAAAGCGGTATTAAATTATCTCATTTGAGATGAAAAAGCGCCCATGCAACAATTATCAGGGAAATTTTTGGGGTTATGTGAAACTCGTTTATTAAATTGAAGTGAAATGACCCGCACATCATCATTAATATCCCACGATCTTTCAGCCGTCATCGATTATCTATTAATTAACTCAAACGAGAAACTAACCTTCCCGCAAGATAATTATTTTATATTTTCAGGAAAGAATTTCGTATTATCCGAATGAGCCGGAAGTAGATGTGACGGTAGGCCCTCGAGCGCTGAGATAATCTCATTTCCAATCTTTGGGTTGTGTATTTTTCTGAAGACGAATGGTGGAAAAGAGGAAAATAGTAAGTGGACTGGAAAATGAAACCCAACTTCAGAATCTCAATTCTGCCGCTAAATAAATTTAACAGGCTGAGCCACAAACTTCCGTCTCATTCCACGGATGTCGCGTTTTCTGAATCGAAGACTCTGTATTCATCGTTTTTTTTCCAAATCTTACGAATTCAAAATTTCAGTTGCGATTCTTTTTAGCAAATAAAATGCGTGTCACGATTTATTGACCGAAAGGGTTTCAAAATGAACCCAAGGAGATTAGAAGAATTTCGAAACAGCACTGGGGACATATTGAAAAGCAAGCCATAGAAAGGAGGAATAAAATGGCTTTGGGAGAGAAAAAAATGCGTATTTGAGTTCAAGCTAATAGTGAGAAATAAGAGCTTGGGACGCAAAATTTGAAATTTTAACCTTGATACGTTTAATAAAAGGAAAAAATGCAAAGGAAAATTTCAGATGAGTGGCCAAAGGATAACTGAAAACAGGAAATTGAGAAAGAGTGTGCGTTAGAAAGGGACAAGGAGAAGTAATTAAGTAAAGAAGAATCATGAGACAGGAAGAAGAATTATACGAGGACAAATAAACCAGCAAGCCATAGAGAAGAGCCGATATCTGTGGTTTCCAAACTTCAATCTGAAAGTTAATAATAATTATAAAAGGGCGATAGGTGGGTGAAAAGAGGGGAATATCATTCGAGATTGGTCCTGCAGTTTCAGCGTCTCATCTGTTCTGTTGTTTAGTTATATGTGAGTTAATTCCATTCTGTATGACTCACTATGAAATCATATGTTTTTAACCCAGTAAATCAAAGTAGGTTATGTATTTAGGAAATAAGCTCTTTGTGTAGTGACATGTGATTTATTTAATTAATGACTGTGGTCTGTGCTGTGGTGAAAAAGTGGAAAATCTAATGTGATCATAATTTCTATGTTTCTGGTTAGTTAGTGTTTGTTTTTCAATCGAATGTATGGAGGAAGTTATCTGGTGGAAGATGCTTTTTTTTCTTGGAGAATGAAGTGATGGTTCTTCAAAGATTTCCCCAGACAAAAGTTAAAATTTCGCTTCATTTATAAAAACCATAGTGATAAACAATTCGTAATTCCAAGATTACTAAATAATGAAATATAATCGAGCGAAACATGTATTTTTGGAGAGTAGCCTGACACAACCGGTGGTAGATTGCATATACACTCATACGTACATTGAACCAAATGTCTAAAAAAGCCCAAGCGATCATTCCACATTGTTTGGTACATGATCTAATAAACGGCTATGGAGAAGTAGATAGTATCGCTCAATATGTAATTCCATTTTCCCCCAAGACGGTATTTAATTAATTTCGGAAATATACCAACCGACCATTTATGCCATTGATGTCAATTAGATCGAAATTTCTTAGTCATCTTAAAGATATGATTTTCACAATTCATATAGCTTAAAATTTAACATTGGTGAGTTAGTAAAATGGCGAATTGTATTATTTTTATTCGCCTATCAAGTCTTGAACCGAATCTTGATGAAAATTAGCATTTTTTAATTCAATAAAAGCTATGTATCTAATTATGCTCACAAGTGACCACAAATGATATTGCGTACTAATAATTTCCATTTTAAGAAAAGGGTCTGATAATTTTTGCTAAAAAACGAACTATTGTTCTTCTAAAACGAAATTAAGAATAATATAATACGATACTGGGGAAAATTGTCACGATAGCTTTATGAAATACGTTATAATCATTTTTACTGACGTAAACATAATGTCTAATGTTTGCTCATTAAATTATATGAATGAAAGCCAAATTTGGCAAGCAAGAAAGCCATATACCTGAATAATCGCGAGTAATGTGTCCTATAGGACAAAATACGTAGATAACGCGCAAGCAAGCATTAAAATATAAAATACCGTATCTAGTTCAGAGATATGCCACCAAAACTAAGACAAATATTATTAACTACAATCTTTTCTTTCAGAATTGTTTTGTTATTGAGCTAACTCGAACTTGAAATTAACTTTGAATTAATAAAGCTAGTGTTAAACCACAAGATTTTATTTGAAGTAGATATAAATTAAAATCGATGAAAAAGCATTATTTGTGCTTAGAAGAATTTTTCTTAGTGTTGAACTTTTTTTCTGATTTTCTTCTTTCGAAGCCATGTATATGCCCTTTGTAAATGAAACTGTCGTTATACGATGACTTCATTAGTTTTCGGGACGCGTCTGTGAAAATCAGTGACCGTGACATGCAACTCTTAGTAAATCCATGATTACAATGTGGACTGTATAAATTATTTCAGGATGAAAATGAATACAGTGTGCACAATTTTTGTATCACAACTGGATGATTATGAATGAAAGGTATGAGGATCGCAGAAGAAAGGCGCGTATTCCGTTTTGGACTGACATTTAGGCCAAAGAAAAATACGCGGAGAAGAAAACTTTGTGTAATACTCGTATATCTTGCCCAAACTGGTAAAATTTCAGAATTGAACTTTTTAGGAACCACATGTACATACTTTAAATTAAAATACAATACATTGACTCCATCTAATGCCTTATTTCAGTATTACATTTCGCAATTATTATTTAAAGACACTATGATAAAAATAATTATTGTCGGTTTTTGATTTTTTGTTTAAACTAATTGCCATCATAGTACTCGTCTACTAGAGTCTTTCTAATTAAAACGTGCATTGTCGTTTTTCTACTAAAACATTCATTAATAACTCATTGTGCCTTTGGATGTGATTGTCCAATTCATCTTGTTGGTCTTATCCATAAATTTCTACATTTAATTTTCTCTCGTCTCCTCCCCTATAAACTTCCTCGTTATGCACTTTTATCCATTTGATATTGTGTCCGCCTCTAGCACTACTATATGTTTCAAAGGCTTTTGTTATTCTCTAGCCTCCTTATAATGGCCTACATCAATGATTCACCGTTTACCTCAGTCCGCTCAAATGTTTTCAAGCACTTATTTCGTTTGCTACGGTTACGCTATGTTCTTTAAACATGTCAATTTTACTGCAATAATATCGTAATATGTGTGCTGTTTCTTCAGAGAATTTTATGAAAAATATATTTAGAGGAGACTGGTAAATCCATAATTGTCCATATTCCTTTAAACAGCTTACCACTGCCAAAAGATATCTCTATATACTGAAGTGTGCCTTCTTTATGAAATACTACTCAATGCATTTAGTAATGAAAGCACCGGCTCCTCTATTGAAATGTTTTTTTTTTAAGGTGACATTTCAACTAGGTGACTGTCTCTGTTTGAAGGAAATTAATTAATATAGAGATGGGCGTATCGTTTGATGTTTTACTATAGAATTATTTCTAATATGTTACTTTCGAAGGGTGGAACTTTTTAACATTTGAAGCAAATTTGTATATCACTCAAAAAGTGAAGGACGAATCAACTTGATACTTTTTGATACTTGAAACTTTTGAGACATTGTTGCTTATGAGGAATGAAATTTTCTTTAAAGGTTTTAAATTGAACTTTAGGAGAAACACTTCTATCCTATATTTAATTATAATTTCTTGTAATTGTTAATCTCTTGAGAGTGTTTTACTCGTACCCAGAAGAGCCAGGGGGTGTTGAAACTGAATTTTTCTGCCCATCTGGTTTAAAATAACTTCATTTGATACCTTTATTTCATAATATAGATCATGAAAATTCATGTAGGGTAGTTGGAGATTTTTTAGTGTTCAACAGAAATGATTAGTTAATTAAGGTATAAAAAACCAAATTTGCACTTATAAACTTTCGCTTTTTATTAGTCCAGTTGTTTTATTTCGCTCACTTTCTGTCTTTTCACATTTGCTTCCCCTCTCGGTTATGAACCTTATGCACTTCATCTGATCGCTTTCCTGAGAACGTTTCCTAGCATTTAAAATAAGAATTTCTCTCTGAATAAAAGGTAATATTTATTTGCTGATGCAGTGCTGTCAGCCAAATGTTTCACATTCTAAATACCCAGCATAGCCCTGAACTATTGCATCGTAACGAATTACCTTTTTCGTATATTTAAAAAAATAGTCCAATAATTTATTTCCCATTTGAAGAATATTGTTACTCATTCCTCAAGAAGCCGCTATACATTTATTTATTTGAATGATATTATCTCCGCTATATTATATAAAAACCAAACATTTATTACTGATTTGATATTATTGTAATATTTGGTAAAAAATACTATTTTTATATTGACATAGAAGATAACGTGATATTATTTGTTTCGTAATGGCAAACAGATGTGGTAATTGTGAAATTAGTGTAGAGGATCACTTGATTAGAATTCACATTCATTAAATGAAATACATCTAGGGGCCCAAAGCATTATATTGTTACATCTTTCTTGCGGAAATCACATTCCTGGGCATTCATTGTATTTCCCTAGATATCCACTTCAAAAATCATGTTTTCCCGTCATGCTGAACGTGGGCATTAAATAATGGTTGTAAATGGATCGTAAAACAAACAGTAGACTCAATCTCATTCGGTCTCGTTTTTACCGTCCGGCATTATCCGGTCTCGGTTTCTCCTGAGAGTGAATCGTAAAAACTATATATGTTGCGTATATTATTCATGTTTCCCAAGTCACGGGCTCTTCAGGAAGCAGAAAAGTTTTAAGGAAATATTTGGGTGGAAAGTAGTGGATGCTTCCTGCCTAATATCCGTTAGGGAGGAAAACTTTCATAGAAACAAAGTACTTGCATTGATGAGACCTTTAACCTCTTATTTAAAATTGAGTTTAGCCATGAAATGTCAATTTATATTATTAAAATCCAAAAATATTTGATGAAGGCGTATTAATGTATTAGATACACATATTATATAAATTTTCCTTTCTTTTATGCTGAAAGGATCGCAACAACGAAATTTTAACTCGATTTATAGCACTGAGACGCTTTTGAGATGTGTTGTAGTGTTAACTAATGATTTTTCAATCTGGTCAGATAAGAAGGTGTTAACGGTGTACATGTATGCTAGGAATAATCAATATTTTATTATCTTGATGTTGAACTCCTGGGGAAAGAAATTTACATAAAATGGAAACCAATCACATTGCCTGTTATTAATGCAAAGGACATTTTTGTAAAAATTCTTGACAAAGATCCAAAACGCTTATCGATAATTATTTGCTCCATTAAAGTAATATTTGTGATGAAATGTAGCCCTGGTCCATTTGCGTTATACAAAGGGTGCGTATTCTTCTTAAGTTATAAAGAAACATCGTTTTACCGGTAATATCTTGTGCAATATGACTTCATGAATGAATTACTTAGCTGTAAAGCTGAAAATTTACAGTGTGAAAATTATATATTAAACTATAAATTTCCTCATACTCTTAGTTTTAATTGACGTTCATTGATTATAACGCACAATAATATTCCTGATAGTTAGAAGACTATGCGAACATTTGGCATGCTACAAGACGATTTTCGTTGCACAGTTGTCTTAAAAATGTATGCAAACAAATGTTTATAAAAGTTAAATTCCTAAAACTCGAGGCTAAAAGTTTTGGTTATTCACGTGTTTAAATTACATTGCTCTTTACAACCATTTTTTGTTTTGTCGTATGATATTTCTCAATATGCGTGTATAGATAATTTATTGATGTACGATAGCACAAACAGTCATGAAAATATGTTTTTAAAACCTTGTTACTCATTTAGTTTATTTTGCCTTCAAGGAATATGTTTCCGGAGAAATGAGAATTAATTTAAGTTTGGATTATTCTATGGCAAACTAATTCCCCATCCCCTTATTTTCTTCGTCTTTTCTCTCCTTCCTTTTGAGCTAGTCATCTTAATCCACTCAACCCTCCCATTTACTCGTGTTTTTCACCTTCAGGTTCCACTTCGCCTGTTCTTTTTTCATTCACCTCTCCCTTCTCCTGCCTCTTTCTTCTTTTCCACTTTATGATCCGCTGCAAGAAAGGATGTATATAATCTCTATCTAAACCTACCTCCGCTTCTCCCATCCTCTTGTCCCCTCTCACTCTCACCCCTGAGCGTTTTTACACAAGTTCCATCTCCTCAAAGCCTTGTCGTCCTCATCTTCCTCTTATCTTCACCATCTCACATTTCCCATCCTTCTTCCCCTCTTACTCCTCCCCCTCCCATCCCTCTTCCTTTCCTCCCTTCTGGTACTCCTCCGACCATTTCTTCTTATTCATTTCCGCTGAGGCAGTTTCTTCCTTTGTGCATAAAAAGCCCTTTCCCCCTTCTCCTTCAAACCCCCCTACTTAAACAAAAACGATAAAATTCAGGCACCAAGTTAGATTTTCATTGGACGTATTTTCACGAGAAGGAACGTTAGATCCCTTCCTCCCTTAATTAGTTATTCTTTCACGATTATTTGCCTTTCCTTTCGAAACTATTAATTGCCGTTTAGTTTGCTCTCTCAACTTGATTGTGAAGGCTAGTTTCGCTTCTCTTCTTTCTGTTTCCTGAATTACCTAAGTCTCTGCGGTTTTAGTGCGAAGAGTGTAATTTTCACGTCACAATTCAAGGGGTGTCTAATTGAAGGCGTTTTTTTCTTTATATTTTTCCTAAAACTGCTACGAGTTTGATTAAATCTGTCACATTTCACGCCCGTCTCTCTATTCGTCTCCGAACTTCTTATCTCGGTGTGCTGGCTTAAGTTAATGCGTTTCAGGGTTATAATATGCTCGTGCTTTTGAAATAAATACCGCATTATTAATGACATGCGCCTGGGATGTCCTGCGCGGCTCTCTTAATTTGATTTATAACATTAAGCTTAAAAATAAACACATTAAAGATGACAAATATTCGTAGCTCAATTTTTCAAGCAGGTGTTTTTGATGCGGTACTTGAAAAACATACTCAGCCAATTAAATAATCGCAGTGAGTGAGGGTTGAGAGAGCGAAATAATTTATAGGGATTTGGTCATTTTTGCGAGGGACACGGCGAACAATTTATCTCTTAGCAAAGACCCAGTTCCCGGGCAGTTAAGAAATAAAACAGCTCTTTAGCGGCATGGTTTTCGCACAGTACCTCCCAGTTATTCCCTCCTTCATCGCCGTAACGCGTGCTCCACAGACCGGAGAGTCATTATTCCTCCTCACGTATGAGGCGAAAACTGAGCCCGACGGACAGTCAAGTAGACAGGTTAACCCGAAAGCTCGCGTGGCATTTGCTTCCGCTCGGGGGAAGTAGGTTACGGAGAATTATCTCCTAGAGAGAAGCGTCTTCCTGGAGGCTAATTCTAAAAACGCAAACTACTCTCGGGGACGCAAAAAAAATGAAGCCTTTTCAG